>JAWMRA010000050.1:2478873-2508884 GCA_035584735.1 Pseudotriccus pelzelni | reverse complement strand
TGCTCCAAGCCCCGTCCAACCTGGCCTTGGACACTTCCAGGGATGGGGCAGCCACAGCTTCTCAGGGCAACCTGTGCCAGGTCCTCACCACCCTGACAGGGAAGAAATTCTTCCTAATATCTCATCTAACCCTACCCTCTGGCACTTTGAAGCCATCACCACTTGTCATATCCAGCAACCAGCACAGCAAGATGTTTTCCTTCAGTGCCATGGCCTGACACTGGGAAATGCAGTCATACATCAGAGCCAGAAAATATGAAATCAAAAATGGGGTTTAAAAAAGGCTCCTGAGGAAAAAAAAACCCTTCCAAATCTTGTTTAACCTTTCTTGTCCAGGCTGACAGTAACACGTGAGCTGTGGATCCTTTGTCCATCAGTTTTAAGGCATAAGAGAAAAAGATGCACTGCAAAATCATCATGAACTGGTGGCCCTTTCTTTGGGGAAGTTTAAGGAGGCTTTGAAGCCTGGGAAGGGATGGCTATTTTGCTATGGGCATGTTTTGCTTTTCCTATGCACATGTGCCCCAGTCTGGCTGTACCACAAACCTTTGGAGAAATCTCATCTAGCAGGCACTCCATATGGGGCTCAGGGATTATTTGGCATCTCCCATCCATAGCAGCCAAGGCTGGGAGTTCTTCTGGGTATTCCATAGCCTTTGCCAAGTACTGAGCAGGAGAACTGAGCTGCAGCGAGGAAGAGGGACTAGGAAGGGCTCTAAGACAGAGGTCCCAAAGCACTTCCCATCTCTGGAAGGGTCCAAGGCCAGGTTTGATGGGGCTTGGAGCAACCTGGGATAGTGGAAAGTGACCCTGCCCATGGCAGTGGAGTTGGAATGAGATGATCTGGAAGGTCCTTTCCAACCCAGACCATACCATGATTGTTGTGAGGATTTGGGGCTGGGAGGCTGGGAAATCCCTGGCTAAGGGAGATGTGGTTGGGATGGGAGCAGTGCTGGTGTGGTTTGGTGAGACCGGCAGCTTCTTGGGCAGAGGTCTGTGAAGTTTCCATCCTTCCTAATAATTCACGTGGGTGTGATCATAATGACAAAGGAAAGAATTACTTCATTGTGTTTTCTTGTTAAGAAACTCATCCCATCACGCCCCAGGGCCTGTGAGTGGAGCACTGAGGGGTTTGCAAGTCCAGAGCGTGGGAGGGAGTTCAGGCTGCCAGAACTCGGGTCATCTGTGCCAGGTGTGAGTGCAGGGGACCTGCAGCAGCCAGGGCTGGAGTCCTGTGGGTTCAACAAGGTTACTCAGAAGTCACCACAGGGCAAAAAACCTAGGGGCCAAGCCTATTAGGTGTTAAAGCAGCTCTTTGTTATGCAGCTAATCCCAAATCACCCTCAAGTGAGCCATCTGCCTGTTTGAGCACCCAAACTCAGCAGGTTTTGGCCGTGAACACCATTGCTAAGCCTTTAGTGGGGCAGCAGCTTCAGAGAGCTTTTGGATCCTTTGACTGTCATTTTTAAGGCATAGGAGAAAAAGATGCATTACAAAATCACCATGAGCCAACGGGTCTTTCTTTGGGGAGGCACAGGGAGGCTTTGGAGCCTGGGAAGGGGTGACTATTTTGCTATCCAAAGTGTTTCCCCATTTTGGAGATGTTTTTCAGTGCCTGGCCATTATATAAGCAACGACTTTATTTCCTACATGTCTCTCTCAGCCCACGATTAGAATTTAAAATCATTCCTTACTGATGGGTGTTAAACACATCTTTGAAAAAAAAGCCTGTCCTGGTGGTGGGCCTTGTTTTGCATTTCTTTGTGACAAAAGTGATTAAACTGCTAAATCACAGCTGCTTTTCTCATAAAAAAAGACAAAGCATCTTTCAATCCCTACATCATTTCAAGAGTTGCAGAAAGCTCTAGGTAAATGGGAGTGATTTGATCTATCTTGGCTTTATCACTGTATCTCCTACACCCACAGGCTCCTGAGCAGGGTGTATTTGCTGTCTCATGGCCCAAAAGCTTCCCGTGTTACTCATAACTTAAACACCGAGACAGAGATAAGGGATTGGGTTTGGTTTGTTTCCTTTCAGAAGAAATGAACATTAATAAATATCTCATTACCAGAAGGTGTCATAGTGAAAGTACAGCGCTTTCTCCTGCTCCACAGTTGGCTCTTTTAATTTTCACCGTGGTTAAAGAGCAACATGAAAACCCTGAAAAATGATCCTGGTCACACTCAGCTGAGTTTTCAATAACTGCTGGATCAGATAGGGCTGGGCAGCTATCGGGGCAGATGATCAGATATGGGGCAGAGAGTGCTGTAGGCTTTGCTCTGCACAAATTGTTCCCCACTAATGTCCACTGAAAGGTGAAAATCTGCTGTTGCAGCACCTGTGATCTCCAGTGCTACAGAAAACTGAGCCTTCAGGCCCTAAGGCTGGTTGGGGAGCTGGTCCTGCTGTGAAACCCTTCGCACAACCCTTCCTGCCACAGCTGTTGCTTCCGCTTTTCTTGCTCCAGAGAGCGCCCCTGGAGAGGGTCTCCACCAACCTCATTTCAAGGAGAGATGGATGTTGATGCCCCAAAAACACAGGCTGGCCACAGAGGTGGCCAAAGGATCTGCTGCACTTGCGGTCACTGTCAGTCTGATCTCTGGCCATCACGTTCATGGTTGTCTCTCAGGTGGGAGCAAAGATGCTTCTGCTGCAAAGGGCTGGTGGACAGAGCCCCAAGGGCTGCCCAGAAATCATGGAATCATAAAATATCCTGAGTTGGAAAGGACCCACAGAGATCATCAAGTGCAACTTGATGAATGTCCAACTCCAAATGAAACTGTGGGAAGGAAGAAAGAGAAGAGAACATCACGCTGGGGGGGAGAGGGAGCAGTGGGAAAGGAACAGTGAGCCAGGGCTGGGATATCCCCAGGCAGGGGATGGACAAAACCCCCTGCAAGGAAACTGTCTGCTGTCCTGGCTTCAGCCACGCTTGCAATGTGAGTCTCTCTGTATCCATTCCCTGGAGAGGAGAACAGAGAATGGAGGTCACTGCCAAAATCACCCCAGAGAGCCTCAAAAAATGACTTAAGCCAAAGAGACAACACAGTCTATCCTGGATAACCCCCAAAAAATCCACTGCTGATTGGAAAAAGCCAGTGACAGAGAGATGCCACAGAGCATGTGCATCTGAGCACAGTTCCCCAATCAGGGAAAATCCCAAAATCCCAAATCCTACAAGCAGCCCTTTGCTGGGCACTGGTGGCAAAAGTGATTAGATGCCTGGGTTTGGATGGCAAATGCTTTTAGGCAGATTGTGTCCTCCAGCACCATGGGAAAGGGAGAAGTAAATATATAACACACAGCCAGGAGCGAGGAGTAGAGAAGGAAGCTTGAAAAATGGGTGAGTGAGCAAGAGAAGATCAGAAATCAGGTAAAGACCCACCTCCTGAAACTGCTGAAGGGAAAAACCTCATGAGTTTTAGGCCAGTCTCTGGCCACATGACTCCAGATTTTAGAACATGTGGACATGGCAATACTGTGGATTATTTGTGGCAAATGATTTACAAGGCCCTTCAGAGGGAAATAAATTTCTCAGGACAATGCCTCCAGGGAAAATAATATGTGTTTGGATGGGTGATTCATCACTCTGCATTAAGCCCATAAGCTCAGCTGACATCAAAGTATACCTGATAATCTCTTATCTAAATAATTTCCCTTTGAAATCCACCATCTGTGCAGCTGATGTGAGGATAAACTGTTGGGCCAGAACTTCTGCTGGGGAAACTGGTCATGTAGAAGCACAGTCAAGAGCTGCTGAGTCCTCCTCAGAAGACTCCACAACACGTTGTGTTCTGTGGAAGGCACAGGTAGATCCAGACAGGTGGTGGAGGGCAGGGATGGAGGTCTGGTATGCTTTTTTTTTTTTTAAATATAGGTCCCTTTAAAGCTTCTGAGAATGTCCCAGCTGGTTGTGTCTTGGCTTCTGAACAGTACCAGAGGAAGGCTGAGAGCAGGGCCCTCATTCAGCTTGGCCAACTGGGAGTTTTCCCCATGTTCCAAGAGACAGTAATTGTCCTCATCCTGAGACATTTCACCAGAATTCTCCAAATCGCTTCTCTGCTACTACCAGTTTGGATCATCTTCATTATCCATCCTGGAGTGAGGCCAGGCCCATATGCTGGGCTTCCAGATCATCTTCCACTGGTGATGCTTAAAACATCAAACCAACCCCACCTCTCAGTATCTCCCCCAAACTCCATTTTTTTTGCCTTCCTCTCAACATCCTCTCTCCTGCTGTTGCAGACACAGGAGTTTCTCCATCACAGGACTCCAGGGGCTTTTTTTTTGGGAGGGATGCTGGCCACGTGTAGGTCATCGTGTGTATTGGGGCAGGACAGGGTTAGAGCTTGGAATGGCTGTTGTGGGATTGAACTTGGATCCTTCAGGGGTCCTGCAGCACCCTCCCAACATGTGTCTTTGCAAAGCAGGGATGTGGAAGGTGCCTCTTTTCCTGCAGCCAACGTGCTGCTGGGGCCTGCTCGGGGCTGGCTGGCACCTCGTTTGCCAGGGTGATGAGGTGCTCGTGCTACCAAATTAGTGCTCATGCTACTCTAGAAATTAGTCACTAATTATAGCAGCCTCCCACAGCATCCCCAGTGGTGGAGTATCTGAGAAGGTCGTGAACCCCGTGATTCACCTTTGAATCCGAGTGTAACTCTGGTAAAACAACAGGAAACACGGGCACAACAAGACGTCACCCATAGCTGATCCTGCTGATAGCGTGCACCGTGCTCCTTCCTTTGCCATGGAAACAGCTTTGGATGCAGCCCAGAAGGGTAAATGCTCAGCAGCTGCCTTTCTCCTGGATCCAGGCAGCAGGTTTGCCTCCTCTCTGGGCTTGCAGGGATAGCTGAGCTCACAGGAGCTCCGCTGGCCCTGAGCGGAGAGGACAACTGCAGAAAACATCCAGCCAGCCCCAGTGACACCCCCAAAGTCATGGTCACCCCAGAGAGCAGGAACTGGGCTCTGCATGCTGGCCAGTGCATGGTGTCCATCCCTCTACCTCACGTTCCAGGCCCTCATCCCACCCTGGCCCAGCTCCAGGATGGAGAGGTGGGAGCAGCTCCCGCAGAACCGGCAGCCGGGTCCCTTCCCAGCACAGATTTGCTGCTGCTGACACAGTTTCTGTTCAGCATGAGGGCAGGGCTGCCAGTAAACAGCACCACCAGAGCCTCTCAGATGTGGTTATTTTGTTTTTGTCCCGTTTCTCCACAGGGGAAAGCTGCAAGCAGAGCTCACCACCAGGTTCGGGGTGTCAGGAGAAAGGTGCTCACAGCCCAGGACGCACATCCAAGGGTCTGCACGGCCTGGTAGCCGGCAGGGATGGGTCTTCCTCTTCCACCCAACAGCTGGACCACAGGTGGTGGGCACAGAAATCAAGTCTGGCCACATTTTAATCAGGGTCCTCTGCCCATAACCTCTATGCCACCTCGTAAGCCCCATCACCCTCACCCATGAAGCTGCTCAGCTGCCTGATTCTACTCCAACCCTGCTGTGAGCCCCTCATGCTCTCCGAGTTTCATCCCATCTCCTCCTCACCATCCTCCTGGCACTCCACAATGTGCTACCCCCCTCAATTTTCCCTCTCTGACCCCTCAACCCCCACCTCAATTCTCCCCATCCTTCCTGTCCCTCGCTCAGCCCCCGTGGCTGCAGGAGCATCTCTCCGTTAACAATCTCTCCATTGCAATCCAGCAAACCCGGGGCCTTTTGGAAAGGCTGGAGGGATCTGTGAATCTGATTTGAACAGAACAACGTGTTTTGGCTAAAGGGAACAGGAGAACATTTTGTAAATGTCAAAATATTTTGTTTAGGCATTTTTTGAACAAAATGTTTCGCTCGGTAGTTGACAAAAAAATAAAAAAAAAGAAGAAAAGATTAAGGAAAAAAATCAGTCCAAAATCTCCAAAGCAAAACCTTCCCACTTCTGTTTTGAAACGGCACCTGCCTGGGAGAATTCGAACTACAAAGGCACAAAAGCCGTTCTCAATGATAAATAATGTCCAGGCACCCAAGGGAGTTTCTTCAGTGGAAGTCAAAATGTTTCAGAGGGAGTCAAAACATTTTTTGATTTTATTTTTTGTCCTATTTCACTTGGGTGGGAAAAAACCCCAACCTGTCCTTGCTGGGCCTGGATCAAGGGCTGCTGTTTGTTTTAGTGTTGGCTGCTAAGTGGAAATATTTATCACAACACATGTGACTTGATAGGGAGCTCAGGTCTATTTCTTGTGTTGGAGAGGGAATTAATTCTGGGATCAGTCCCTCTGTGGCAACCCTCTCTCTCTATCCCTCTACTTTGGCTTCTCAGCCTGTAGGATAAAGGACCCAGAGAAAAATCTCTGTTCTCCATGTCTGTTTGCTGTGCCCTGGACATGCTGTAGCTGTTTCCCAAGTGAGGCTTCAATTCCTCTGTGTTTTTCAGAGCCTTTCTTATTTCACAGAACCACAGAATGGTTTGGGTTGGAAGGGACCTCATCTAGTCCAACCCCTCTGCAACAAGCAGGAGCACCTTCCACTAGACCGAATTGCTCAGAGCCCCTTCCCACCTGGCCTTGAATGTTCTCAGGGTCAGCCACAGCTTCTCTGGGCAACCAGATACAATTCCTAATAGATCTGTTTGTCCTCTCCTCTCCACTGGTGGGAGAGAAGACCAGGGCCATGGTCCACCTCCTCCCACCCAGTTCTAGCTGCACTGAGCCCCTGCTGAAAAGCCTTTGGATGACACACATCCCAACTCCTGCCTGGTTTGCCATTCCAGCTGTCTGTTTGCCTCTCTGCCATCTGCCTGTGATGAGTCCCCCACAGCTTTTACAGCTGATGACTAATTTCGAGTAAACTTGGCCAAGACTTGAAGGTGGGAATTTCCCACAAACACAGTGACAGCTGGGAATGGGGCTGTGGGGATGAAGAGGGAATGGGTGATCTCATGGCCTCCTGGTGGCACCTCCAAAGCTCTGTGTGAGCTGTCAGATAAAATGTACTGGTGGAACAAAACTATTCAAATTATTCAAATACAAACATTTTTTGTTAAACAAACTTATGGGAAGCAGCTGAGGGAGCTGGGGGGGCTCAGCCTGGAGAAGGAGGCTCACGGGGAACCTTCTTACACTCCTCAACAGGAGAGGACAGAAAGATATTTGAAAGTGTGGCACATTTTTTATTCACCAGCATCTGCAAAGGAGGAGGAATGAAGGATCCAGTTGCCTTGGATGATCCTCTTGGGCTGAGAGGGAGGGAAGAAGCTGATGCAGGAGCTCAACAGAACAGAGGGCAGTGTTAGGGGGCTCTGCCCTTGTCCTGCCTCTCCAGGAAACCCTGGGTCCTAGCTCTGGGGATGAAATACCCTGAGGGATCATCTCCATAACAAATACAATTAATATCAGTGTTGGATCCATGGGCAGAGGGAGGCCTTTGCAGGCTGGAAGACCTTCAGCAGTTCCTTCCTACCCAAATTATCCTCCCAGTCCATGAGCTGGGGTTCAGTCAGTTGCTGGGCAATCAGGCTCCCCAAGACTGTGAGCCTGACTTTTGGGATCTGCCAGGTTACAGCACTGCTCCTGTCACAGTCAGACACCTCTGATGGGCCAAATGGCCCCACATGTTCTCTGTGCCCAAACCAACTTCCCTCTGTCACAAACTTTCAGAGGAGAGATGTTTTTCATCTCAAAATCCTAAGCTAAATTTTTTCCTAAGTTTTCTTAGACTTCTTTCCAGATTCCAACCCATTTGTACCCAGTAGCCATCAGTGAACATGTAGGGGCTGTGGATTCCCCAAAGCATCACCAAGCCTCAGAGCTCTGCTGGTTTTTAATTCCATGGCTCAACTTCACAGGGAGCTGGTTTGGTTCTGCCAGAAAGGGGTAACATGGAAACTCATGGAGTCCAAGGGATGAGAGAGAAATCATGTGGAGCACTGGCATACATGGAATAACATGTGATATATATGTGTATATGTAAAAACATGAAAAAAACCAGACCTATATATGTGTGTATATATAAATACATGAACAAACAGACATATTTATGAATATATATATAAAAACATATATATATAAACGTTACCCGTATAGTTTGTGCTGTCACCCATTCCTGTGACAGCCCCAGAGTTAATATCACACAGGATTTGTCTGTGCCCACTAGAGGCCAGTGTGCACCTTGAATTAAGATGTCAATGCACTAATTAATCACCTGTTGGGAGAACAGCATTAAGTGAGGGATGAGGTCCTGTTGCACAGGGGATGGTGACCAGGTCAAGGCAGGAGGATGCACCCCGAGGGATGAGTAAACTCATCGGGAGCTGGAACTGGAAGCTGGAAAATCCTGCTGCATTATGATGGCTCGAGCATGGTCCTACCCGGGACCTGCTGCCTTGCCCAGGGAGGAACACAGACACAGATCCTCTGCACACCCAGGCAGGCACACCCACCAGGAGCCAGCCCTGTCCTCAAGGCTCCTTGGGGACCACTGGGACACTGTGGTGGCAGAGCAAGTCTCACGACTTCCCCTCTCTGTGCCACTGCCACCTGGACACCAGGCTGGGGCAGCAGCCGAGCTCCAGGTCGGAGCTGGGCAAACAACCACTTCTCTGGCTGAGCTACAAATGGCGAGTTTTGGATGGCCCTGAGAAGTAAAATCAGTCCCTGAGGAGAAATGGGAGGCCGCTGCAACGCTTCGTTTCGCTGAAGTTTTCCCCTCCTCGTGGGCAGCAGCTGCAGGAAATTGAGACGCCTTTCTCCACATGAGAAGGGCTCAACACCCTAACAGCAGAACCTTTGTTTACTGCATGCCAGAAGGAAACAGGCAGCTTTTAAACTCTCTTCTGAAATGGGCACATTTTAGCCTGAATTATTTTCCAGCCTGAGATCCACCTGTGGGTGCTTCTTTAGCCATGGACAGATGGAGGGAGAGATGGGGTCGAGCCAGAGAGGGTGGCAGTGGGATAAATGGGGCTGAAGGACAGTGATGGGGGAGTGCCTTGCTGTGTGAGCTCCTTGATAATGCAGCTGTATTTTGGGAACTCTTCATTGGCAGTTGATGTTTTTTTAAAACCTCGTTTATTGCTTGGCCGCCTTTGTCTTTGGGAAGCAGAAAATGAGACCAGAGTGTTGCTCCTGTGGGTAACAGCTTCTGTCTTTGGTGAGCCTGAGGGAAACAGTGATGTTCAGGAGTACAACTTCATGTTCTGTTAGAAGCCCCAAACCAAATACTCAATCCTAAGTAGTTTTTAATTTTTTTCCCTATATGGAGCAGAAATAAAGACAAGAAACAAAAGCAAGGTGATATATTCCCCCCAGAATCCTTCCAAAATCTATTCTTTCTGCCTCTAAGTATGTATTTGCACTCTCATTCACAACCTGGATGTAACCCAGGTTAAGGTCCCAGGAATTACCCCAAGGGTTGAGAAAGAGGGTCACCCCAGTGATGAGATTCAGGCACCAAAAAAGCAAGAATGGTACATCATACCTCGTGTCTACCTTCCTTCTGTTCTCAAGTCAAGGGAATTCTGCTTGCTTAAAAATGAGCATTTTCCCTTGCCCTGTGCCCCAGAGCAGCTACAGGCAGAGAAAACCAGGGATTTGATCCAACTCAGTGCCAACACCTCTTGGGACTGGGGTCAGAGGAACTGCCAAACATCAGAAGAAAAGCCATCCATGAGGGCTGTCTCCTTGGGGTCCCTGGGAAAGAGACCCTGGAGCACTCCCAGCCATTGCCAGGGATGGCTGTCTCTGAGCTGGATGAAACTCTGAATTAGTTAAAGTCTGATTTTGGCTGGAATGGATAAGCCCTGCGCTGGGCTGGGGGTCACTGCTGCCTGCAGGTTTTCTGGTCAGAGACCTCATGGGAGCAGATGGTTTGTTTAACCTGGGACACCTCAGCTGGGGAATGTCAGGCTGAATGAGCTGCTATTTCCTGAGGGACTTCATTCCCCATGGCTCTGCTCCAGCACAGTGAGAGGAGAGGTGAGCAGGGAGGAAAGCCCTTGCCCTTTGCTCTGGGCAGCTCTCAGTGCCCAGCACAGCCATCCTGGCATCCCCATGGCCGGGATGCAGCGTCTCCCATCACTTTCTGGAGCTGCCCTCTGGGATGGCTGCATCTCCCAGGGATGCTTTGTAGGGCTCCATGTGCTGACCAGCACAGCTTTGGTGGAGATCCACTGGGTCCTGGGGAGATGTGCAGATCTCTCTTTGTGTTGTACACTCTGTGAGGGTATCACTGGCACACTCTGCTGGGCTGGGCCTGCTCTTCTCTAGTGCAGAAGGGGCTGTTGGTGTGTGGCAGTAGGGCAGGAGCCCGAGGAGCATGTGGGGTGTGCTTTTCCCACCTCACTCAGTGTCCACCCCCTTGCAGGACCTGCCATGGTGATGCCTCTCAGAGCAAGGAGCCCCTGCTCACACCAGTGTGTCACAGGGATGGAGTGCAGAGCTGCACGAGCACAGGCAAGTGCCACTTCCTTCTCCCCTGGAGACCTGCCAGGGAAAAATGCCCCATGGCACTCTGTGGGATCTGTGGACCACCGTGATCCCAGCCTGGGAGCCCCATGGAGTTCTAACCTCTTATTGCTTTTTACAGAAAATCCACATGAGAAAGAGCCTCCCAGAGGGGGATTCAGAGTTGCTGAACAAGTGGGGAGCAGCCCTGAGAACAAACAGCTTTATTAGACCCACCCTGCTCTGTCCCCTCAAATCCCAAAACACCTCTTGTGGCTGAGGGGGGGTCTGATGGATTCCCCGGCCCCAGGAGCTGGACCCAGCTGGGTGTCTCAAAGGAGCCCAGACACCTGGGGGTTAACCAGGATCCTCTCTCCACACACAGCTCTCCTCCCAGACTGCTAAAATCCACTAACAGAATTAGCACTGGAAATTTGTGCACTGTACTATGTAGGGGGGGGGGGAGGGGAAAGAAAAGCACAAAATATATTTAATCTCTCATTTTCAGAATTGCATTTGACATCTAAGTTAAATAAAATGTTCCTGAGGTCATTAAAAATCAGAAATAGTACAAGATTTGGGTTTACCATAGTTTCAGAATGAATCAGGTTTCTGAACTTGTTTTAATCTCTGTATAATTGCTTTTCTGTATACGGTAACCTTTAGAAAATGAGTTTAATAATTAGTCATCTCAAACTAGTTAAAGACAACATCCTGCCCTCAGTTCAGCTTTATTTTCAACAAAAAACCAATGTCAAAGTAAATTCTTCACTATAGTTGGAAACATAGATTCAGGCTACATGTTCAGCAGGTAAAACAGCTTGTGTTAAGCCCCCTAAGAGTTTGAAAGTTCAGCAATGCTCATCTTGATGGCTTTTCACTCTCCCTCCCCAAGAACAATTGGAAGAGAAGAGGAAAACATGAAGAAGCAGCACCAGCCGTGGTTGGTCCCTCTGAGGCACAGACCCCCAGACCAGTGGAAGGAGAGGGTTTTAGTGGATGGTGAGACAAGGGGCCTCATGCCTGGACCCAGCTTTTCCCAGGATGGCATGTCTAGGGAGAATCCAGGCCATTTCCAGCTCCTTTGCCTGTGCCTGGTGCCTGCATTGCCAGTATGTGGATCGCCATGGCTGGGACATGCTCGTGGCCCTGGTTCTGTTCATGCCACCACCACCCTTGATCCCTCAGCAACTCATGCACCTGTATTTAAAAATCATTTGCTTTCTCTCTACCCATCTCATCAGGCCTGTCTTGATCTCTCCTGTGTTTATTAGTCTCCCTGGTGGGTCCACGTCCTCCAGGTCAGCAACCCAACACCAGCAGCGGCCCCAGTTTCTGCGTCCTTGGGAGACAGAGTTGCATCCCAACACTGTCATCCATCAGCTGTCCGGCTCCTCTTCCCTCTTGACTTCTGGCAACTTAGTGCAAATCAGAGCTACAGGTTTCCTTCACTGTTGCAGAAGGCATTTCAGGAGGAGTGTCCTCCTCTAGGCACCCTTTTTTCCTCACACTGGAAAAGACACTGCAAATACCTTCCTCTCCATTGTCATGTGCTTTATTTAGTTAAAATTTCTAAAGGGTTGGGCTTGCCATCATTTCCCTTCAGGGTTTATTCCAGTATGTGATGCGAAATCTTTTACCTTCCTGCTGCCCACCTCACATTCTCATTTGCCATCCTCAGACAAAGCCTCTGGTTGGATTTGCAGGAGCTCCTGGTTTACTGACCAGTTTTACTTCCCACTGAAGCCAATGATGTCTGTGGTGCACAGGCTAATGGAAAGTGCTTCTGGCTTGGAGTGGCCTTGTTGACCATCCTGTTCCCCTTGGAGGGACAGTCCTGTTCAGCCGGTGTCTCTGAATAGGGTTTAACCCCACCTAGGAACTCCAGGCCACTGATCCAGCTCCCAGCCCTGGAGTGCCCACTGAAATCAACACAAAAACTCGCCTCAGGGGTGGGATGAAGCTGTAATTCCACAAATGTGCTAATATTTGGATCAGGAGCACTCAATGCTTAAATGTCTCTCGCAGACAGCGGAGAGTGCGTTTTGCTAAAGCAAACTGCAATTACATTTAGCATCTTCAATTTAGCTTGACATGTTGCCTCTAGAACGAAGAGATGTCTTGCATTGCAGGCTCTGCAGCACAGACAGTATCTCTGACCCTCTCCTCTCTCCTCTGAGCCCCCTCAGACCTTCTCCCAGGCTGAACAGAGCTGAGGGCAGCAGGAAGGAGCTGCTAATGCACAACTATTTCTGTCACAGTGAGGACCATCCCACAGCCCTGACCAAGGAAATGAAACCAGAGCCCGTGTGGAGACCAGAGCAAATCCAGGAGCAAGGGTCAATAGGAACCAGCCACTTCACTGCAGAACCAGAGGAAGTAGCTCACCAGAGCACAGTGATGGGTGAAGGCAAGCACTGGCACAGCTCTTCTCTGAACTGGTGCAGCAGAGTAAGAGAGTTTTCCCCAGGCTGAGAGCCCACCTCGCAGTAATGGACTTGGATTTGCTTTTCACTGTTTTCATGGAGTAAAAGTCTCTATAGTCCCCATTCTGTGCAAAAGTGAAGGTCTTAGGGACCTTCTTAGGGAAGAGCACCAGACTGGCGACAAGGTGATGAACTAGATCTGCTCTTGCTTCCTCCAGGAGTTACTTTTGGCTTAGAAATGTTAGATGAGCTGATAACTCCTGGAAAGTGTAGCAGTCAAGTCCCCTGCACAGTCCCATACAGTGATGCTCATGGTGGCCTTTATCACCACCTTCCCCTTTCTCTTTCTTGTTGCAGTTTCAACTTTCACGGTACATGAGCTCATGAAGTTTCTCATTAGCCCTCTGTTAAACTGGACTTTGGGAACAGCTGTGCCAGGAGTAAAGATGTCCCTGTGCTCATGGCAAGGAGCAGAGACACTTGTGGGTCAGCCAAAAGCCTCCTAATACACTCTCATCCTGTCAATCCAGGTTATCACAGGAATGTTTCTGTTGCTGACGTTTTCTATGATATTCTTTCGAACCACTCATAGCTTAGGCCACTTTTTGACCACACTCCTACACCATGTTCCTCTTACACGGCATCCACCACATGTGGGGTGCAGATGTGCAGCAGATCCTGTACCACCCATTACAACATTCTCACTGGAAGCCAAAATGAAAACAGGGGTGTGTGAATAAAACGCTTTAAGTCACATACCTAAGGTGCCTCAGAATGTTAAGGAGGTGTGGTTTACCTGTAGGTCCCATGAGGAAGTTTCAGCTACCCCGTGTCATTTCTGGGATACAACACATCTATGTTTAGATATCCAGTCTCTCCCTAGGCTTCTGGAAGTCCAGGGCTCATCAGGAGCTGTAGTGGTGTGTTTGTACAGCCCTCAAAGATAGAGCAGCTCTGAGTTTTACAGAGAATTTCAACAATGGGGAATGCCCATACCTGGAAAAGCTGGTGGCTGGCAGAAGGAATTTTCTGGGTTGCTTGGTGTGAATCCTATTTTCAAGTCCAGAGTGAATGTTGAACACGAGGAAGAACAAAGCACTCCAGGAAAAGAGGCAAACACCTCCACAGCAGAGCAGCACTGGAGCGTGGCTGGCTCTGGCTCCCACATCCCCTGCTATTCCAGGGAACATTGTGCAGGGGAGACAAATGCAGTGATCACTGTCCAACAGCCAGTGGGCTGGAGTTTCCCCTTAGGTAAACTCTGTTAGGGAAGAAAGCACTCCCCAGTTGGTGCCCATGGTAGCTGAGCTCACACACTTGCTGTGGTACCTGCTGGTGCGTGTCTTGAGTGGTTTCACAGGCTGCACATTCTGAACCTGCTCCTCCTCTTCAGATCTGGTGGCACAGGTACTTCCTGAAAGCACCACATCTCATTAGGGCTGCCAGAGATCCTGCTGGCAAAGCATCCTTCCATCTCCTTCCCAGTCTTTTCTATGGCTCTGCTCAGCCCGGCTCAAACATACCTGGGTGTGGAGGGTCTGTGTATTCCACGGGGGCTGCAGCAAAGCTGCCTGGTTGGGATGTCAGAGTGGGCTTGGATGGCCTGTGTGACTGGTGGGAAAGGATGTATATGAGGCAGGAGGGAGAGGGAGGAATGCCACTGTCCTTGGTCTGTCATCACTCCGTCACAGTCAGTATTTAAATAAATGCAGGCTCCAAAGCTGTGGCTGGGGTATGCCCAGAGGAATTCACCCAAGTCAGCATCTAAATAAGGAAACACTGGACTTGAAAAGCTGATCTGTGGTGTGTGTGTGTGGAAGCAACGTCAGCAGAAGAAGGTCCCTTCCCCCTCCCTTCATTGCATTAGCGATTGCTTTCACTTTACTCCCGAACAAATGAAGACAACAGCTGTGTTGTTTAACAGTGTGCGTTTTGCTACCAACAAAGAATGGTCCTTTAAAACAGGCAAAGTGCTGCGTGCCCTTCCAGGGAAATGTGGAATTGCAGGTTTGGCCGGGATGACCCAAACAATAAAAGTGCAGCTGGAGCATTAAGAACATAGCTGGTGGCAAGGATGGTTGGGTTTGGCTGGAGTAACCGGAATGATGATCAAAAGGACAATTATGCTGCTTTAGGAGCGGAGCCATTTGCCACATATTACTATAATGGCAAACCTTAAGGATTGTGGGGCATTCAAAAGTGATCCAAAGTAAGCAAAAACCAACCAAACAAACCCAAACATTTCTCTATTGCTACTGTTTTTCTAAAGGTCATTCAGATACCGGAACAGTTGCTTCACAATGAAAACCTTGGATGCAATCCACGAGCAGAGGTTATCGTGCCTGTGCTGAGAGAAGGAGATGAAAGCAGTTCTTGGGGCCAAATTTGAGCTGACCTGGAAACAGCCACCGTGGGGGCCAGAAGTGATGAAACCACATCAGTGCACAACTCCACACGTGCTCAGTCAAAATATTTGCCCTGCTTTCAGCTCACTGCTTGGGTTTCCCTCTTTGAGCTGCCTTGACCCCAAAATTGTAGCACAGGCCAACCTTGAGTCTGGGGAAAAGAGTGAGTTGAATATTCATGCAAGGAAACTTGTGCAGAGAATAACTCTGACATGAATGACACAACACATCCAACATCTTGTCTGAAGCACTCAACGAGGAAGCTGGTGTGTGCAAGGCATTCTGAAACCTAAATGGGAATGCTTGTGTAAGCTCAGGTGACAGTCAAAGGAGAGATGATGCATCCTTGGGGTTACTTTGATGCAAATGGGCACTTGAAAAGAAATGTGATGGTTGGTTAGCCAAAGGCAAGCGGTAATGTGTGCTAAAAAGGCTATTGTATTGATTGAAACGCATCTAGAAAACATCAGCCTGATGTAAAACATGAGTAATCAGCAGAAGCTAAAGGCTATTTCATAGAGCTCACCAGCATGTGTTTTTGAGCACCCTTCATTAATAAATCGATGAAATGTTCATGTTGGCAGAGGGTTCAAAGCGGCTCTTGGTGAGCTGCTGGAGGAGGGGGGTCTGTCTCAGGCTGTGGGAGGAGGTGGCTGTGCCTCCAAAGGGGTGATGCTCCCTTTGAGTATCCAGGGTGCTCGAGGGCACCAAGGTCTCCATTGATGAGTGATCAGCAGTCACAGAGGATGGTGGTCCTGGGATCTGTCAGGGACCAGATGCCTCAAAGCCCTAACTGCAGAGCGAGGGATCTGCCTGCAGCGCCAGGGCTCACTCAGGACCAGCGGCCTGTCCTGCTGTGCTCTTGGACCTGGGGCTGGAAATCCCTGCAGCCTTCCAGAGCAAAGGAAGTTTGATTTCAGAGGGTAAATCCCTCACTCTCATCCTGTATCCATTGCAAGGAGACCTCCAGTGGCTCTTACAGAGGTCTCCTGGCAGGTTTCAGACAATCAGAGAGATGCTGTGGGTCATGTAAGACAGAAATGTAGAAGGTTCTCGCAGAACTTGCACGTCAGGGAGACCTGTGACGTGGCCCTTTGGACTTCCTCTGCCTCCTGTTGGTGCCTCTACCCACTGGCCCCTCAACACTTCTGCTGCTGGTTACCTGATGGACCCAGACATTTCCGTCTGTGGGTACCTTCTGTACATCCCAGGGACCAAGAGGGCTCATAGAATAACCAAATGGTTTGGGTCAGAAGGGACCTTTACCATCATCTTGTTACAATCTCCATGCCCATGGGCAGGGACTCCTTTCACTAGACAAGTCCCGAAGGACAGGAAGGATCCCTTCCTCTCTCCCATGCTGGGTGTGCACAAAACCCCTGCGAGGTTTCACCACATAACTGGCAAGCTGGGTCTGTCCCAAGTCATGTGTGGGATGCACACCCCATGTGAACTCTTCCAGATAGGGAGTGCTCCTGCTACAGCTGCTCTGCATTTTCTTGTCCCTGGAGCTTGACTTTTATCCTTCCCCAGCCCAACGAGGTGCCCTCTGAGCTGGCCTGGAGGTTTGGTTTCTCCACATGGTCTCTTTCTCACTGTGTGATTTGCATAAAATCCAGCATCTCTGTCCAGAGCTGCTTTTGCAGGGAGAGGCCAAGAACAAGTAATGGGACCAACTTCTTCCCCAGAGGGCACAAATTCATGGATCCTTTCACGCCAAAGCTGGAAGTAGAACCAGCCAAGGTCAGAAATAAAGGTGTTTTCTGGCTGCCCTCCACCCCCAGCACCCACTGCTTGCAAACCAAGGCACATTTTGAGCACTTCCCTGAGCTGCTGAGGAACTCCTGTCCTGGTGTCATTTTTAGCTTCTACATCCTTCCACTCCTGGGATATTCAGCCTGTAAATGTGAGTTAAAATATGCATCGGTGTGAACTGCAGCTCCCTGTTCCTGTGCCTGCCTGCACCTCTGGGCTGCTCCAGGACTGGGAGCAGGCTGTGCTGGTGGCTTGGGAGAGCTTTTGGTGCAGCAGCAAGCTAAATGGCTCTGGGATCTTGGGGAGTATTGCTGTCTCCACGGTGTTGGGTCGTGTAGCATGAGCTGCACTCGAGCTCTCCCCCTCCTGATCGTAATGCAGGCTGATGGCCCTGTCACAGCAAGAGGCTGTGACGCCGCTGACTCTGACGTGGCCCTGGGGTGTGACCGTGCCGTGGGTGTGCAGGGGTGTCACTGCCTTGTGACACTGATGCTGCAGGACACGGGGTCGCTGTGGTGAGACAGGGATGGGCTGTGATGGCTCCCTGGCAGGGGCTGGCAGCAGAGAGCGGAGAGCTCTGCAGCGTGACGCTGGTGCGGGGGGAGCGGGGCGGCCAAGGGGTGTCTGTCACCCCTGGTGGGTGAGGGAATGGGTGCAATGGGTGTGTTGGGTTGTGAGGATCAGCCTCTTCCATCACAGAATCACACAGCCATGGAATGGTTTGGGTTGGAAGCGACCTTAAAGCTTGACTTATTCCAGCCCCCTGCCATGGGCAGGGACACCTTCCACTAGCCCAGGTTGCTCCAAGCGCCTTCCAACCAGACCTTGGACACTTCCAGGGATCCAGGGGCAGCCACAGCTTCTCTGGGCACCATGGGTATGGCTCCAGTGCTCAGCCACAGGACCACAGCCATGCTGAGCTTGCTTGAAGGAGCTTGAACCACCCGCCAGCAGCAGGGCAGAGAATGCAGGGCCTGCAGAGCCCTTACAGCTGGGACCTCCCTGAGTCTGTAGTCAAAAGCTTGACTTTCCTAAGGATCCTAGAAATTAAAGAATAAATTAAAATTCACTCATGGCTTCACACCTCTGTGGTGAGCAAACCACACACTAAGGACTTGTGTCTGAGCAGCACAAAGAATCACAGAATGGTTTGGGCTGGAAGGGACCTTAAGGATCATCTCATTCCAAACTCTGTTTTCCTGATCTTTCAGGCACAGAAAACTTCAGGAAGGAAAGAGGGAAAGAGTTGATGTTAAGTTACACACATAATGCTCCTTGTAGAAAACACCAAAAGCAAGATAGTAAAAAATGAAGCAATCAGACTATTCTTGGCCCTCTCCCTCCTTCCACCACCAATTTGTATGGGAAAATTGAGGTTTTACTTCAAGAACTATACATTTTTAATGGATTTTATTTACATAATTTTTCTCTCTAATAAGATGGGTTTTAAATGCATTAACTGCAGCATAGTTCTCTCAGACCTTTGGAGAAAAGAAACTACAATAAAGATCCTTGTCTCTTAATATTCTGGGTTTCAGGCAAAAAATTATACTGTAAGATAGGAATGCTTAAAAAAAAAACAACCCATAGTTTCACTGAACAAGAAAATCCAGTTAGGAAAAAAAAAAACCCACCCTGTATTGGAAAACATCTATTTGCCCACAAAATAATGTAAAAATAACGAGTCCATATTCCTCTTTGATGTGTGTGGCACATGCTCCTTTAAGGAGAAATTCTGTATTTCAGAGATAGTGTGCATATCGTGGAATGAAACGGTTGTTATGGCAACAACTCTCAAAAGCAAGTACTTAACTGAGAAATGTGTTCCACATAGCCATAGAAAAATGAAAACATGAAAACAGAGACAGGAAGAATGGACAAACAGAAGCAGTATGAGATGGCAAAGCCGCTTCTGATTTTTCAGGCGCGCAGAGAAGCAGCACTGAACTAGCTCTGGGTTTTTCTTTTATTTTAATTTAAGCCAAAGTTTAAAGCTTCATCTGTTCCTGAAAGGTTTAATATGCCTTTTATTTGATGGCAGTGATCTAATAATTAAAAAGTGACATATATTAGCCCACCCTTGTTGCTGTGAACTGAAGGATGGGACGCAGGGCTGGTGTTTGTGTTTGTTGCTGCTCTGTCCAAACAGACCCCCAGCCCAGGGCATGGGGATCTGGCACTCCAGGGAAGCTGGGATGGCTGGATCCAGTCCCCTATGGCTCAGAACCCATGGGTCTGTACCCCTACCTGGCAGGCCACTGGAGGGTGGTGAAACTCATTATGATAGTGGGTAATCACAGAATATTCTGATTTGGAAGGGACCCACAAAGATCATCAAGTCCATCTGCTCACAACCACCCCCAGTGCCTGAAAGGAGCCTGCAAGAAGGATGGAGAGAGTCTGTTTACGAGGGCTTGGAGTGACAGGACAAGGGGGAATGGCTTCAAACTGACAGGGACTAGGCTTAGATTGGATATTAGGGAAAAATTCTTCCCTGTCAGGGTAGTGAGGACCTGGCACAGGTTGCCCAGAGAAGCTGTGGCTGCCCCATCCCTGGAAGTGTCCAAGGCCAGGCTGGACCGGGCTTGGAGTAACCTGGGCTGGTGGAAGGTGTCCCTGCCCATGGCAGGGGGTGGGACTGGGTGGTCTTTAAGGTCCCTTCCAACCCAAACCATTTAAGGATTCTGTGATTCTGTGATTTTATGATCTCCACACAGTCTTGCTCTGAGGCTGAACACCCGCCCCACAGACCCAGTCCTGGCCACCTCCCAGACCAGTCCAAAGCACTGTGGCAGAGAGACAGAGAAATCCCAAGCACTGGCTGCTCTTGGCATCGCTGGTGTCTTCTCCCCTCACGGCCCCACAGTCCAGAGACCAGACCATTTCCCATCCTACAGAGAAAACCCCTCTGATCAGTCTCTTCCAGGGGAAAAACATCACTCCTGAGCCCCAAACTGTTTGACTCTGCCCTCCTGGCTGATAACTTCATTCTGCACAGCCTTACCTTCCACTGACATCCTCTTTGTAATTCCTGTAACTCCTTCCACAGAGATTCTGGGAAGAATCTCTCTTGAAAGACTAATTTCCCACCAGGCTCTGTATGCAATATTTTGTTTAAACCTAGACAGATTAGCTCCTCTGCTCCTCTCTATTTTCCTATTAAAATGATATTAAATTAGTCTTATGTGATCTACTTTTGATAAAACTTTCCTGATTTTTTTTCCCTCTCATTTTGTATTTGCCTCTATGTCCTCAGAGGTCCATGTCTCAGTCAAATTTTCTAAGATGAATGAAAGGGCCTGAAACCAGAAAGTGAAGCGGCATAGAGAAAAGAAATGATTAAAAACCCTCTAGTATTTGAGGTAACCCAAAGTGACCTTCTTGATTTCTCTAACTACCCTGTTTCATGCTGGTTGTTGGAGCACCCATGGAGATGACAGAGCCAGGGGAACTGGCTCAGATGCAAAGTGAAATGTGCTGAAGGTCCCACTCTGCAGTTGAGGTGGGCTGATGCTCAAGGCATCAGCGGGTCCATGCTCAGCTCAGCTGTTTTCCCTGCACATCCATACCCATCCTTCTTTACCAGCATGGCCTCTTCCTGGGAAAAGACAGGCTGTGCTGGGAGCCTGAGTTCCTGAGGGAAGCCCTGAGTGTGTGTGGGGGTGACTCTGCCCAGCCTTGCTCTGGCTATGCCCAGCCCCAGGGTGTGAGGAGGGCCTGGAATGGGATCCAGTGTTGGCTGGGGCTGGTTCCTGCTGCCACAGCTCCCCACACTGAAGCACCCAGGGTCATCCCTGGTGGGTGTCACCCTCTGTTTAGCAGTGCCAGGTGTTCCCATGGCTGCTGGGACCCCACTGGACCCATCTCTGTGAGGGAGGACAGCAAAAAGTCTGGGACAATGGGATGGTGGCACCACCTAGCTTCAGCACTCCTACCCCTCCCTGACCTCCTCTGGACACATTCCTGAGGGAGCTGGTGACCATCAGGTTCACATCTAGGGCAGGTGTATCACACCCGAGCTCCCTCACTGTGAAGCCTTTCCTCTGAGCTGTGTGTCCCTCTCCCTCTGTGGTCGGGGCAGGGAGAGGAGGCATCTCCAGAGCCCAGGAATCCTGAGCCTGTGTCTGAAGCAGGAGGCTGACACCCCTCCAGAGCATCCATTCCTCTCCCTTGACTTTTCTGGAGCTCACTGCTAACCCCAGACTTCATTTGGGAGACAGATACAGCCTGGCTGGATGAGGATTTATCCAGTGCTGTGTGTGTGACAAGTGAGGGGAAGGATTTCTCAGTCTAACCTGGGTCTGCCGAATCCTCCTTGGCAAATAAGTCACTTACACGTCCCAGGGGCAAAGCAAGAATTTGTAAATGAAAACTTTTTCAAATAAATCTGTTGTAGGATTTACAAACCCCTCTGATCGGATTTGTAACTCCAGACACAGATTTGTATACTTGCTGTGAGATGTGAAGGATTTAAAAACCCATCTCTTGACTTGTGAAACAATCCAACGTTTTAGAAACCAGGTAGCTAAAGCTAAGACTAAAAGCACACAGCACTTGGGCCTGAAGGTTTAGTGACAGGATTTATACATTAGAACAGGGAGATAATGTAACTCAGGTGTATTAAATCCTGATTTATTAACAAACTCAGAAGTAATAGCTTTACAAATATCTCCCAAGACATTTTAAAGCGCTTAACCCTTGGAGTACTAGCATTTGTCAGGCTGCCATCTCTGGGAATGTCAAGAAATATGTCTAAATACATCAGGGAAAATTCAGCTGCACTGAAAGCAAGCCCTGCAGCCCCTCTCCCTGGTGTTCCCCTCTCACACAGGAGCTGGGAGTGACTCCTGAGGGTCTGGGAAGGGGCTTCTCCAGGTGCTGCAGGCACCCTTGGCAGGTTTCTGGGGTGACTTTTGGTCCCATTATGCTCAGAGAGTTGTTGTGGCTGCACATCTCTGCTCGGTGGGATGGGGCCTCCATGGTCTCTCTGCCTTTAGAGGGTTGATGGTTGGACCCAGAAACCTCTGTTGGGGAGGGCACTTTGGTGGGCTCAGATGTTGGGGAGAGGGCTGGGAGCACATGGGGACCAGGACAAGCTGCTTCCATTACTGAGGGTTCTGTGAAAAAAGATTTTCTGGGGATGCTCTCCCTGCATCATCTCCTTCTCCTCTCCAGCAGTCTCAGGCTTTTCCCAGTTACCTCCTGTTCAGGCTACATGGCTTTGAGCTCCTCAGTGGGTGCAGATGGGGAACCTCTGCTTTGGGATGATGGGGAAGGATTTCATCCAGTTGTTCCAGATCTCTGTGTGTTCTTGTATCTTTAAGTCCCTTGGGTTCAGCAATAACCAGAAGCTCATTTCTTCCTGGTCACAACCAGTTCTTCAGTAACTTTACCTTTGACAAACCTGTTGGAAGACAAAGGTTTCCACAGCAGAACCAGCTCTTCTCCCTTCATACTTACACCAAACACACCAGCATAACAAAATGGTATTTCCAGAGCAGTCGTAATTTTTAGATAGAAAAACCATAACTACCTGAAGGAGTCTGCCGGAGCTGCCAATTCCCCTTTCCTGTTCCCTCTGGTGCCCTATTAGCTTTTGTTTAGCATAATTGAGTTCTCCAGGCAGTGCCATGCCCCAGAGAGCAGGGTGCTGGGATTGCCCTGGGCACTTGACAGGCTCCACGGGTGTCCAAACCCTCACGCAGTGGGGGGGTGAGGGGGAGAAACTCTGGGTGTTTTCAGCTGGTGAAAGAGCTCGGTGCTGTTTGTGTCCAAACTTGCCTGGAAACAAAATGACCATTCACAACAGCTTGCTCTGTTAATGGTGTAAAGTGCACTAGAAAATGACTGTGAAAATAATAGCTGCTTCTTGATGAGAGAGCCAGGAGAGCAGCAAAGGCCGGAGTGCTGCGTGCGGGAGGAGCTGGAGTGGAGAAGGCACTTGACATCTCTTGTGGGTTCAGCTTGCATGAGCAATTAGATATGTTTAAAACTTAACTCTTATTCCCCTTGGTAAGCTCTTCTCTCTTCCCTCTCTTTGGCTTTTTCACAAATGGCTGCTCACTATTTTGGGAAGATTTTTCTCTCCTGCTTTGATGGGGACTGGTTATACCTGGCATGGGAGCACCCCAAACCAGCCTGTGAGTGTGTGTGGGTGAAACCTTCCTCCTGCCAAGGGACATGTGCCACTGCTGTGCCTGCACTCATTGCAGCAGCTCTGAGAGACTGTCCTTGATCTCCAAACCTCCACTTGGTTTGTTCCACCTGGAGATGAGGAGACTGAGGTCAGACATCATCAGGGTCTGCAGCTTCTTCCTGAGGGGCAGCTCCAATCTCTGCTCTCTGTGAGCAGGGACAGGACCAGGGAACTACTGGAGCTGTGTCAGGAAAGGTTTAGGTTGGATATCAGGAAAAGGTTCTTCCCCCAGAGGGTGGTTGGTGCTGAACAGGCTCCCCAGGGCAGTGGGCACGGCCCCAAGGCTGCCAGAGCTCCAGGAGGGTTTGGACAACGCTCTGAGGGACAGGGTGGGATTGTTGGGGTGTATGGGCAGGGCCAGGAGTTGGACTGGATGATCCTGGTGGGTTCCTTCCAGATGAGGAGATTCTGTGATTCTATGATTCCATGTTTTTACAAATATATTTAAGATTTGAGGTGCTTTAGGGATGAAGTATCTGCTGCACTTCCCTTTATGTATTTCCTCACTACATTTTTCACTTCATACACCAAAAGATTTTCATCTTCTCTCTCTCCTGGCTCAGGTTTGTGATGGACCAAAGCCCTGATTCCATAAAACATTCAGTCACCTGCTGAACTTTAATCACATCCTTAAGTTCAACTTTATTAAGGAAAGCTCTTAAGCATGAGATAAAATCCCAAGTATTTTCAATGGTTTGGTTAATCTTGACGGACAGGTTGGACTTCTGTGTCCTGCCGAAAGGCACAGCAAAGCTCTCACTGAAGGTAGGGCTGGAGATGGGGTGTCTGTGTGAGCACTTTTCACGGTGCTGGGCCAGGATGAAAGTTCCCAAGGGCACTGTGATGGCTGATGCCTTGCAGTGAGAGAAGAGTCTGCCCCTTCATCCACCCATCCACCCATCCATCCATCCATCCTGGGACACTCTCTGGTGTGTGTCTGGGCTTGAGCGTCGTGGCTGCACGGGCCAGGCAGGAGAGCAGTTCCTCTAGGCATGGCACAGGGAGGGAAGAAGAAGAGGGGGGAAAACGGCATCTTTGGGTCATCCCTGCACACCCAGCTCCTTCTGGAACATCTCCCAGCAGAGGCACTGCAAACCCTTGGACGTACACAGCACCTCAGGCACTGCCTCTGCTTCCTCCTCATGATTTCAGTGTCCAGAAGGGAAAGGGTTAAACCCCAAGTAATTAATACAAGAAGACTGTTCATTACTATAAGACGTCTGTGTATCATTAAATTTCATTTGAGCTTTAATTAGACAATTTTTTTCTCGTATAAAACTCTTTGTTGTGTCAATTAGTTGATTGACTATCATCTGGTTTCTGTGTTAGTGAAACCTGATCCGTTGTGAATGAATTTGTTTATCAGGGAAAAAGGACCAGGGGATGGAAAAAAGAATTCAATTAAATGTCAATGTGTGGAGTGACAAGCATTATTCGATAGGGCTTTTAGTTTAATTGCTTGTATTTCATTAAGAGATGTATTTATCAAGAGAATTCTTAATTTTCAAAAGATCTTAGTTGTCTTCTTGTTCACTTCTGGCTTTTTAGGTACTCTTGTGGTACTCAAAAAATATAGAGAACTAATTTTTTTTAATTAGAAAATGTACTTTATTGTGAGATATCCTGAGACTGTTGCATCACTGATGTGTGGTGACAGCCTTTTGATGACGAATTGCAGGGGACAGGGTGTATCAGGACATCATTTGACAGACTTTCACCAAGGATCCCCCGCTCCCTTTGCTATTCCATGACCTGTGGCCACTCTGTTAATCCCAAAGCTTTGTGGGAGGAGGATATCATTCAGCTCCCAGTCCTGGGAACATTTTGCAAGGTCTGTTTCAAATCTTTTAAAAGGCTGTAAATCCCTTTGGGAGGAATGATTTTCATTTGGTTTGGATTTGGATTCCGGCTCATCAGTTGTGGTTGACAAATCAAAATGGAATAGCCTTTGGGAGGGCCTGGCAGGAGCTCTCTGAGCATGGTGTGGTTGGCCTGACCTGGTGTAGTTACACAGGGCACCCCTGGAGTACCTTCAACCACCCTGGAGTAACGTGCTTAGAGCCCTGAAGTTCATTTTGGTAACTTTCTGTTTATTTCTAATCTAGCCTAAAACCTGTGAGGAGATAAACCTGCAGCTGGGATTGCTGGAGCAGCGGGGTTTGCAACAAAGCTTCCAAAACGTTAAATGAAAGGTTACTTTCCTGTATGTCCAGGTCCTGGAAGGAGCAGGGAGCCCCTGGATGCAGGGTTTGGTGCCAGGGGCTCACCTGCAGCACAGCTGGTGTCACAGGAGGGTGGTGGGACATGGATGCAGCGCCACATTCCCATGTGGGAGCTCCAGCATCCCTGCTCTGAGGGTGGGACATTAGATCCCAGCTTTACTCGTGTAGAGCACTGGGGATTGGGAGTATATTCCTTGTGGAAAGGAGTATCTTTTGGTCTGGATGTGGGAAAATACCAGGCCAGGTGACCAGTCTGTTGTGCATTCAAGGAAGGACTGGACGTGGCACTCAGTGGTGATAGGTCACAGGTTGGCCTCGATGATCTTGGAGGTCTTTTCCAAATCTGAATGATTCTGTGACTCTGTGTGGAGAAGAACTGGAGCAGAGGAGTCCCTGTGACACCAAGTCACAGTGCACACATGCAGGGAACTCCACAGTGCATCACCTGGGGGAGGAGATCCATCTCCACCTCAGAACTAATTCAATTCCTTGCCCTTGGGAGATTTGCTTTGCAGATATTGAGGCTTGGGAGTAGGGAGTGTCTCTCTGTGGATTTACTCAGTGCCCAGCAGAAATCCTGGCAGGGCCTCTGGGAGTGCCTGTATAATAAGTAGCTCTAATGAGTGCTAATTACGCCCAGCACATGGGTGATGAATCTCTTTCCCGAAACACATCAGTACAGTTCAGTGTTTTCTGCCTTGTATCTGTTCTGTGCCCCCATTTGCTTGAGAAGTACAGTCAGGACATGGCCTGCTCTCAGAAACTCATTATTTCTCCTATTCTGTGATGAGAATTCATGTTCAAAGGGTTCAGATAAGATATTGGGAGGCAATGCATGAAGCAACTGGCAATTATATCCTCCCTAAACATTTTGTCTGCAGTGCTACACTGGCATCACAGCAGAGACTGGAAATCTGGGGCTTTTACATGAACAAAACAGCACAGCAGAGCATGGAGAGATGCTCCAGGTTGTTCCCTCTGGGCACAAACTACCACTTTACAAATGTACTTGGAAAGACTCGAGATTTGGTTGAAGAGTCTGTATTTTACCTGAACCTGCTGAAGAAGGATAAAAAAATAAAAAGAAAAGGGGAAAAAAATTATAAAACCCAGACCAGCCTTTCCAAGAATGTTTCATAGCAGAAGAAGCAGCAGAAGATGATGAAGGGTGGTGAGAGACTGGCACAGGTTGCCCAGGGAGACTGTGGACTCCTCATCCCTGGAAGTGTTCAAGGCAAGGTTGGAGCAACCTGGGCTAGTGGAAGGTGTCCCTACCCATGGTAGGGAGCTGGAATAAGATGGTCTTTAAGGTCCCTTCCAACCCAAGACGTTCTGGCATTCTCTGATTCCTCTGCTGCAGAGCCCATGAGCTGTTCCTGAGATCCTGGCAGTGAGCCTGTGGTGGAAGGACTGCCAGGAGATGCTGAGGGAAGCTGGATCAGCAGCTTCAGCCCCTCAGCCACAAAGGTTTTGTTTTCATCTCTAAGTAGCTGAAGAAGTTCTGCCTATCAGTGAATCTCCTTCCTCCCAACCGCGGCATGTTCCCTCTGATAAGGGCGCTGTGTAATGGCAATTATGTTTTCATTTGTTGTGAGAAAACTTAATACTCAGAGTGGCAGAAATGTTATTCATCCTCTGTTAATTACAAGCTACTTACTGCAGGGAGTCATGCAAAACGAGCTTGTGCACTCGCCTTCATGCCGGCTGGAATTAGCTCCTGCCATGCCCTAACACCAATTATCGCTCATAATGCAGCTTGGCCCCGTGTGTGACCTTGCCTTGGGCTCTGCAGCAGCATTGGGGACACGGGTGTCAGGGCATATGGGTGGGCAGATGCTTGGGATTGTGATCCAGGGGTGCTTAATGCAGCAAAATTCCCATGGGACTGGCTTGCCTGGACTCTGCCTGTCCCTCCGTGAGCTCTGAGTGGAGCTGCAGGAGTGTCCTTGCAGAGCCCCAGCTGGATCAAAGAGCTTGAGCCATTGGCTTTTTTTGTGTGGTTGTGGTTTCCCTCCTCAGGCTGTGGGATGCACCAGGAAAGGATGTGGTGATGCCAGAGCTGTTGTCAGTCCCTGATCCCAGGAACGGGACTGGCTGTCCCTGCAAGTCCAGAGACAGGCGGGTGTTGGAGGTGTCTGTGCTCCCACCTGGTGTAGCACTCAGGATTCCTGGTTTTCACCCATGCGGGATAGGTTTGACTCCCACAGCTTGGGAACAACTTGGGAAAACAGTTGTATTTCATATTGTGCCTGGTTTGGGGCTCCCCAGGATGAGGAAGGTGCTGTCCTAGGACAGTGGAGGTCCAGCGTGGGATGCTCCAGGGCTGGAGCACAGGACAGATGGAGGGAAGATGAGGGACAGAGCTGGGTCTGTTCAGCCCAGAGAGAGGAGGAGGGGAAAGTTTCATCGCAGCCTGGTGGGAAGGCGCATGGAAGATGGGATCAGACTCTTCCCAAAAGCACAAAGGGGGGGATGAGAGGCACCAGCTGGAGCAAGGGGAGTTCTGCTCGTTTGTAAAAATAAATATGTCACCACACGGTGGTGAAACACTGGAACTGGGGCTCAGAGAATCTGGAGGTCTCAGTTCCTGTTTGAAACTTAACTGAAGAAGGTCTTGAAGAACTTGTAGAAGCTGGACCTACTGGAGCATACGGACTGGACTAGAGACCTTCAGAAAACTCTTCTGATCCATGAAGTCTCTGTTAGGATGGTTTTAATTTCCCTGGACACAGGATAGTCAGTGGCTCCTCATCCTAGCTGAGCTGCCTGAGCTCTCCCCACCTCTCTGGTGACCCAGGGGGGATGTCTCTGTTGAGATGCTGAGTTAACATGAGAAGTCAGTGAGACACAAAAGCTGCCTTAGAAGGAGTGAGAATGACACAAAAACATTTATTTGAGATGGCAAAGAACAGACTATCCCAGAGGAAGGCTGGGACACTGCTTCCCTGATGGACAGTGCTCACCCTGCCCCTGCAGCCAGCACATCACTCCCACCAGGCCTGGGAAACACTCCTGATGGGCATAAATTTGTCCTGTGGGTAAGAAAATAAGGAAGTAACCCGGGTGTGATCTGCATCAAGGGCTCAGCAACTGCTGAGGATTGCCAGTAATGTGTTTTTGAGCGCTGTGAGCTTAACAGCCTGACATCATGTAGGAAGCACTTTAATTCCCGAAGAAAGATTCTTTCCCCCCCCCAGAAAGTAATAAATAGCAACTGTAACTTCTCTGAGGGAAATTTCACTGCAGATCTATGTGATATCTACCGAGAAACTTCCTTCTGCGTTCATCCATTAAGTGTATAACAGGAGGAATGTTACCCTTATTTTTCATCCCTCTGCATAAAGAGAAAGACTTTACAGAGGTTTCCACCTGAAATCTCTGCATGGTGTTACAAGACTTGAATTTTTCAGGGTTTACCACTGAGTAATTTTGCCTTTGTCACACAAATATTCCCGTTGAGTTCCTCAGACCTAGCAGGGGACTCACCAGACCCAAAACCCCACGAGCACCTTCAAGCCTTAAATTTGACACAAGCTGCAAACAATGTTATTCAAGTCATTTTAATAACCACTAAATTCTTCATAACTTGGATCTTTCCAGGAATGCCCAGGAAAAAAATAAAAGAAGTGAGATTCATCATCTCAGCCCTCAGCTGTGAATTTTCTGCTCAGCTCTGCTGCTGATACTGAGAGAGCAGATGCTTCCTTACTCTGCAGAAACACAGCGTGTGAAACAGTATTTTAACAGCTTTATCTGATATTTTATATCTCACTGTCAAACATAGCAATGATTCCACTTCTATTTGGGTAAGTAATCTGAAAAGAAGGCAGCAATAATCTCTCAGGAGAGCCAGGCACGGGACTAATTACTCCAGCTAGAGATTTGTAAAGACACATTTTCAGTGCTGGGATTTTATCATTCCACAGGGTAATTAAAAGACAACCCTATCAAAGGAAGTTTTGCTGCCTTAAATATTCTTTTTCCTCTGTGAAGAATAACCCTTTCCAAGCTCACCATTGGGATGGCTTTATTTCCCAGTGATGAGTGAGGGGTACCCGTGGTACTTATCCACCTGCCAGCTCAGTGCTGTGCTGGGTGGGCAGAGAAGTGGCTGTTTCTGTGTCACAGAATCGCAGAAGAGTTTGGGTTGGAAGGGACCTTAAAGCTCATCTTGTTCCAACCCCCTGCCATGGGCAGGGACACCTTCCACTCTCCCAGGTTGCTCCAAGCCCCATCCAACTTGGCACGAATGTCGAGTGTTGGGAAGGAGGGATGCTTTAGGAGAAGCCTGAGCCAGGCCCAGGAAGAAGTGATCCGGCCATGGAGAGGTTTAAAGAGACATTTCTCTTGGGCATGTTGGGCAGATTGTCAAACGCTGTAAGTCAGAGCTGTGCATCAGCAGCCAACCAGAGGCAGAACTTCTGCTTGCAATTTGTTTCTTCAGTGAAGCACTTGCTGAAATCAGAACATGAAAGAGGGGAAATTTAGATTAGGTATAGAGAAGAAATCCTTCCCTGTGAGGGTGGGCAGGCCCTGGCACAGGTTGCCCAGAGAAGCTGTGGCTGCCCCATCCCTG
>JAWMRA010000050.1:2458606-2478773 GCA_035584735.1 Pseudotriccus pelzelni | reverse complement strand
CAGAGAAGCTGTGGCTGCCCCATCCCTGGAAGTGTCCAAGGCCAGGCTGGACGGGGCTTGGAGCAACCTGGGCTAGTTGGAATGAGATGATCTTCGAGGTCCTTTCCAATCCAAACAATTCCTGGCTCCCATTATTCCAAAAGGAAACCTTCTCGTTGCACTGCATTATGGCTCAGCCACCTCTTGAATGGGGATCCACAGCCTGGGGCCAGGAATAACACCCAGAAAAGGGGTTAGTCTGTGCTGTTGTGGACAGATGTTGCCCTCACCCTTAGGTGGGAACCAGCCCTCAGGTGGGGTGAGTGAGGTGCTGCTGCTTTGATCCTGCTCCAGTTTATACAGCCCTGGGCTGGGCTGGCTCTGTGCAAGCAGAGGTGATCAAACTGGGGTACAAAACAGAGGTCAAAGGCTGATGGACTGACTGCCAGAGGGGATCTAGACCCAGCTTTGCAAGTCCCACGGAAGGACAAGTTAAATTCAGGGCAAACTATTTCATGATCTGAGGCAGCTCAGAACTCTAATCAAAGAGTCAAATAACATCCACAGCATCCTTCAAGGCTGGTTCTGGGTTTTTCAAAAGCTGTCACTGAGCCATTTATTCTTTTGGATGACTTGGTAACGTGGACAATTTGAAAATCCAAGTGTGGGCAAGGAGCATAGTCTGGACTGCCTCATCCATGGGATATCAGGTCAGCTGGACACTTCCCTTTCTGTACCTTCCTACTTAAACCTTCCTGTTTTCCTAAGATGGGTTTCAAGTCCAATTATGGATTTGAAAGCTAAGGAGTTATTTTTTAAAAACTAAAAGAAACAAAGAGACTTTGGAGCTGAGCTTAGTGTCCTTGGGTAGAAGGGGAAACCACTGGCCGTAGTCTGAGAGCAAGGCCCTGCACCTGCACCTTTTCTCCTTGTCAGCTTTTCCTTCTCTCTGCTCCTGCCTTTTGATGCACATGGGGATCAGGGATGTAACAGGCCAGTGAGACTGATGTGACATGTGTAATGAGAAAGAATTAGTACAAAATGCAATGTATCACAAAATTAGCACCACTCAACTGCCTGTTCCTTGGCATCCTGCCCGTTCCCATCTTTATCTGGGCATTGTTTAATTGCCTAATGGTTATACTTAATTTATTTATTTTTAACTTGCTGTGAGCATGTAGAAATGTAAATTCAGCTTTAGAAGATCACTTAACAAGGGATTCCTTATAAGAGAGGTTGACTTCTATTTTTTTCCCCCAGGATGTGAAGATTTTAGGCTCCACCTGTGCCAAATGCAGCCAGATCCTGGCAGATGGCAATTAAAGCCCTGTGGCAAGACTGGTGGATTCAGTGCATGGGGGTTTGCATCACCCAGCTCGTTGTTTCCCTGCCACCAGCAGCATCCATTGCTCAGGGTCCTCTCTCCCCTGTGTGGATCATTCCTCAGCTGGAGGATTCTTGGAGATTCAGAAACCCAGGCATCAGAGACCTGTTTGGGCTTTGGAGGTGGATACTGGGACATGAGTTGGTTGAACTGGGAAAAACTGTCAAAAAGGGTCCTAAAGGAACATGGCAATTTCTCAGGCTGAGGTCAAATCTCATGAAATAACAGCCTCTGACCATGGAAATGCACTTGGGGAGGGCACATGCCCTTTTTGTGTCTCAGCTGTCTCCGGATTTCCAGTCTGATATATTCTCTACATGCCCATGCTCATGTCAGAGCCTCTGGAGGGAGAGCAAAACAGCAAATTGAGATGAGAATTTTCCACTTACTCCATCCCAGCCAGGCCACAGGGCCTTGCTGCAAACAACATTAATCTATTCAGCCATCTACTGCCTTTCTTGCACCCAAATCGCTATTTAGAGATTTTCTCATATTCCTATAAAGACAATTCCCTATCACGCCCTGTATCTGCCAGGGAGTGCTCTGATCAACAGGAACTCTATGCTAGAAATGGCCTAATTAAGCAAAATTAACATTTTATCATCCAAAACTAACATTTAATCCCATATCCATGCAGCCTGCTTTAAATATACTCCCTGCACATCCCTTCCTGTAAGTCTCTCATGCTCTGCCAGCTCCACTCTGGTTTTATCCATAAGGAATTGAGCTCGTACCTGTGACAGGTGCAGAGTGGGTTGAATCTTTTGATCATCACACAAACCACTCATCCTGATGTCCTTTAATCTAAGCAATGCAAAGAAAATCCTATGCACTCTCTTTATGCTCCTTCCATCTCCCAGAGTTTAAACAGGAGGCTCCGCAGCTACAGATCAATGGACCTAAATTGTTTGTCTTTAACTTAGGTGGGTTTAAAGGAAAGCTGCTCAGCCCAGCTGTCTGGAAGTTCACAAGATGGGAAGGGCTCCGTGCCGTTCAGTGATGGGAGAATTTCAGCTGCCTTTGAAACTTGGTTTAGTTTTTACAGCAGTCGAGTAATTAAACAGGAGAGAAAAATCACAGTGCATCACTTACTGCTGCATTCTCCACATCTTCCCTCTTGTGCTGAAGCTCTGACTGAAATCCTTTATTTTATCAGTTATTAAAAGCTTCTACAGTTCACCAATGTGGTTTGGAATTTTTTTTTCCTTCTGGGGGTTATTCCTGAATAATTTGCGTGGAATTGAGGGTATTCCAATATCCACGTGGTTGATGTGTGTGTGCCACTTGTCCGTGTGTTCCTGCCGCCAGCCTGGCTGGCTGTGGCACCCACACAACAGGGGGTGAACACTGGGATGGAGGATCCCACTCAGTGTGGCAAAACCCAGCTGTGCTTTTGGTGAGGTGTCCGTTTGCACTTTTTCTCTCCATTAAGTTGTTGTAGGGGAAAAAAAGAGGAAAGGAGTAGTGGAGGATTTGGGACTGGCCATGATGCTCACATACATTGGTTGTGATTGCTGTGAACCAGACGTGATTTGCAGGGAAGGGAGACTCTAGTTAAATCTCAACCATCATTTTTTGCATGAAAAAAGCCTGAATGGGATGTCTGAAGAGATTTGTGCCACCAGGTAATTCCACATAATGATCTTATTTCGCCTGCCCAAGTAGGTGTGAGGAGACTCCAGGAGACCCCATAGACTGCTGAAAATGCAACCTGCTGTTTTACCTTAGATTTAACCTAAAAATTCACTTCAAATATGAGCACTCCACCACGAGTGTGGAGAACATTTTTTCGCTGTGAGATGCAAAATTCTTTATTTAGAAAAATCAGATGCCGTTCCCTTTAATGCTGCCCTCAGGATGTTACAAGCAAAAAAACTGAAAAAAACCCCAAACCCCTCAACTCCAAACACAAAGTGCCCTCCGTGCTATGCAAAATATCACAGAAAGCTTTTTTCCATTACAGTGGTCACAGGCCATTTTGCTCTTCACTGGTGACAGGGGACCATTAGAATACAATCCCTGCTGCCTGCGTATCGTAATGAAAATCATATTTCTTCCTGAACTGGTACATCAATTGTCTTTTTAGTAACCTGGGAAGTGCAGCTGTATGCAAACCAGGGAATGGTCCTTCACTCTTAATCTGTTCTCCTGCAAGATAAATGATAACTTCTTAATGTAACTTTCCAGTCTGGTAAATAAGAAGTAGCTACAACATGATCCTGTGGTTTAAATAGAATCGTCTTCCTGAGACTGAGGAGCTGCTTTCTATCCTCCCCTGGGCAGGAAAACCGATTTTGATAAAATCAGAGCATTCCTCTCTGTCTCTCTCTTTCTCTCTCTCCTTCCCTGGCACCTGCTTGAAAATCTGCAGGCAGAGCCATTTGCATTTCTAAAATCATGTGCTGTGGGAACTAGTCCTAAAAAAATATATTGGTGACAAGATGCTGTCCCAGCTCCTTCTGCAGCACTGCAGGGAGGGAGGCAGGGAGTGAGGAGAGGGAGGGATGGAGTGAGGAGTTTGGGGCTGACCATGGAGATAAGGCAGAGACTGAAGTTGTGATGGTGGGGGATGAAGGTGACAGAGTGGGGAACCCCCACAGCCATCGCTGCCACCAGGCACCAGTGCCACCAGTCCGTCCACATCAGGCAGCACTGATTCCTCTACCTGCTGAACTCTGTGTGGTGCCCTGTGGCCACCAGATCACTCCTGGGGCATCTGGCACATCCCAAACGGGAGGTGGGCACAGGGACAGGGCTGGTGGGTCCCTGGGAGGGCAGGTGGGGTCTGGGGAAGGTAGAACATCCTGACCCCCTTTGGAGTCACCCACCACCAGTCCGGGGGTGCCCAGCTCCTTGCAGGCTCCAGTGCTGCCTTTTACTTGTGTGGTACAAACAGTTCAGTGAATAGGAGGGAATTAAGAATCCCTGAGTCATTAAGGTTGGAAAACACCCCTAAAATCATCGAGACCAACCACTAACCCCGCACTGCTAAGCCCACCACTAACCCATGTCACTAAGCACCACATCTACACAGTTTTGGGCACTTCCCTGGGCAGCCTGTCCCGGGGAATTTCTGACGATGGCGGATACTTGGATGTGCTCCATGGAAGCAGCCCCCAGTCCAACCTCTGCAGCATCTCCTGCAAGATGGAAACACCTGTCCAGCCAAGGGACTAAACCTACTCATGCACAAGCCTCACCTCAGACCAAAGCTGAGAAACCAGGGGAAGAAATTTGAATCAAACACCTGGAAACTTTTTGTGAGCACCATTGTATCTGTGTCTGGAAAGATTTTCCTCCTGGAGGCTGGATTTTTGTGATTCTACTTTTTGAACTGCCCCAAGTTGGTTTTTGTTTGTTTGTTTGTTTGTTGTTGTTGTTTTTATTGAAACTAAGATTACTTTTTGCTAAGACTTGCTTGGCTCCAGAAAACAAGCCCTCAAGAGGTGCCAGCCCTGGGGATGTCAGCAGAGGAGTGGTGCCAACACCACGTGCCCACCCACCTGCCCTCTCCACCACTATCAGCTCCCCAAGGGCTCCCATTTCTTAAATCCCCTTTTCAGGCATCCCTTTCTGCACCCAACCAGGAGATGAGAGGATGAACCCTGGCTCCAGCTTTGTTGAGGAGGACACTGCCCTCTTCCCTTTTCCCTCTCTTCCCTCTCATTCACGTGCACAGGGAACCTTGAGGAACAAATAATTCAATCTACTGCTGGATTGGCAAAGACTTTAATGAAAACACTATTTATTTAGCATTGCCTAAAAAAAACATCACCAGGCAGGGGACTGAGTAATAACAGGTCTGGAAGGAAAGTGCAGAGCAGAGCGTGCCACCAGCATAGGACTGTTCCAAAAATGTATGATTTCAGATTCTGGTTTAATTAGAATTTATTTTAAGTGGGTTTGCATCAACTAATGAAACAACTGTCATTGATGAACTGCTGCTGGGCAGGCTTGAGTAGATTTTAATCTCTAAGCAGAAGCTCGTGTGAGGGGAGCCTGAGGAAAGTCTATTAGAGATAGACATCAATTTAAAATTACTCATCTGAGGGGAGTATTGATGCACAGGGGAAACTGTTACAGAATAGAGAATTGTCATTAGATAACTGATCCAAACTCAGGGCTCACCTGAAAGGAGCTGGTGGTGCAGGCAGCTTGTTGTGTTACTGCTGGAAGGGGAGTAGTTCTTACCAGAGCACCATGACTCGAGAGTTCATGAGGTGTGTGGAGTTTTGATGACAAACAGCCATCCCTGGGACAGCTGTGCACCCCCAGGCTCCCCACAGCTGGCTTTGCAGGCAGTCCAGGGACGTGGTACCCAAGGGAGGAGTGAAAATGCCATCCTGCTGTTGGGGAAACTGAGGCACAGCAAAGCCATGCAAATTCCTTGAGGCTGTCCTGTCCATGCAGCAAGAAGCTGGACTGCTCCTGCAGTCCAACTCCTGAGTTATCCTCCACCCTTCAAGAGCCTTATATCCTCAATACAGGCTGCTCAGGAGTAGCTGGATACTCCTGTGCTTTGGAAAAGGCGCTGATGTTTATTCATCAGACCTGAAAACAGCAGTGCCATGGATAGGTGTTGGCAGTGGCTGATCCAGGGACATTCTCAGACCAGTGGCCCCAGGAGTGACCTGGGCAGTAAGGTGTGAAATGACAGGGACTAGTGTCAAAATCTCTGGTGACCACTAAGATGCTGTTTCCCATCACCTTTCACTGAGGCTTGGGACAAAACTGTCCATCAGACCTCCGGAGTCAGTTCTCCAAGGTGATGAGGGCCCTCCTGGGCTGGTCCTTGCTCCTGTGGGAAGAAGTCAGTGCCAAGATCTGGCTCCTAGAGGAAGCTTCACTGCGGTGGGTACCACAACCAGGCCTGGCAGGGAGGATGGGAGAGCAGTGCCAGCTTCCCTGGAACTCACATGGGGAAGAAAAGCACAGGAGAGTCATCCCTGAAGCACTTCCCAAAGAGAAAAGTGTGAGACAGCCCTTGTCACTGGGACAGACATGGAGAGAAAACACGAGGAAATTATTGTAAGGGAAGATAATTATCTATTTATGGCTATTATAAGGAAATTGTAATTATTACAAGGACAATAAGGCAAACGAGGACTGCTGATCACTCTGGTGCTCTTTCCCATCTCCTTTCACTGCAGGCACCAGGTGATGGAGATGTGGGCTTTATCCCACGGAAAACCTGGGACTGTTACAGCTCCTGCTGCAGATCCAGACAGAATCAGGGCAGGAAGGGAAATCATCCAAAGGATGTTTGACACAGTAGAATTTGTTTTTACCTCTTTCCTTTAAAACGCAAAGCAAAGCAAAACAAGTTAGGAAATTACATGCATGCTTTTGGAATGAGACTAGCTCAGGGTCATCTGTGTTTATTTCCAACATTTTATCTTATTTCCATGAGCACTTTCTCGAAACAAGGCTTTTGGGTTTTTCCTCTTCCTTGCACACCCCACAGCCCAAGCTCTGGAAGGAAGGCGAGCTCAGCTCTGGGCTGTCACAAACAACCTAAAATCACCCCCAAACACATCTCTCCTTCCCTGCCACTGTCACTCCCCTCTCCCATTTCCACCACGACTGTTTCTCTCACCACTTGCTGTCCTGGAGGAGAACAAGGATGCAAGCACAGCCTGAGTTGATGACCACAAAGTTTAGATGGCACTGTCTCTTTCTGTGATCAAAACAAGCATTGACATGGCAACAGCAGCCCAGATGGGGTCCCAAAGCCATGCTAGGGAGCAGGGCTGGCATCCTTCACCCTGTATCCCACTGGCATTCCGGGAGCCAGGACTGTCATCCTACTCCCTGTATCCCAGCACATGCTGGGGACAAAGGTTGTCATTCTTCTCCCTGAATCCCAGTGTTGTCCCGGGGAGCAGGGCTGGCATCCTCCTCCCTGCCTCAGCCTCCAAATCTGATGGAGATGCTTTCTCTAAGCCACATTGGGAATCACCAGCCCAGCCCACTCCTCCTCCAAACCAAGCAGCACATCTTGGCTGGCTTCTGCAGCATCAGAGCTTTGGAAAGGTTCATTTTCCAGCTGATTTAGTGCCTGGCCTGGCAGCTGAGGGAGGTCTCTCCTGCCTCCCTCCCGAAGAAGGCAGTTTGGAGGGGAAAAGAGTTGGGAGTTATTTTTTTTTTTTTTCCAGCAGAAAGAGGGGAAAATTTATGTCATATGTGGATATTTTCTCTTCTTTATTATTTTTCTGGAATGAAATGGAGTTTTTTGATATATTGAATATATTTAATATTCAAATGCAGCGAATTTGCAGGACGGAGCAGACAGAGACTGCCTCTTGCGATAAGAGACATTATTACTGTTGTGAAGAATTCCTTTAAGATTCCATCTTAATCGTTCTGCTATTGAAATGGAAGAATAAAGTAATAAAATTAGATGTTTTGAAAAGACTTGATTAAAAAAGTAATTATCCTGCTGGCTCCCAGATTCCCACGTCCTGTCAGGTTCCTCCAGCTCAGGCCCTCTCCTCCCTGAGCCCTTCCACAGTATTCCATGGGGATGGACCCCATTTGTGCCTGGGCATTCCGAGGCACTGCCCCTTCTTCCCTCCGTCGGCTGGACGTGCTTTGGGGCCGTTTTGGGGTGTGACTGCCCTGCTGCTCCTGCCCCCCAGCCTGGGCACTCCTTGTGCACGAGGTGGGATTGTTGGGATGTCCTGTGCAGGGACTGGAACTGGGCTGGATGATCCTTGTGGATCTCTTCCTACTCAGGATATTCTCTGATTCTGTGATTCAACGATTCCTGCCTCTCCCACCCCAGGCAGCTGCTCCCAGCAGCACCCCAAGAGTGTCCCAGCACCAAGCCCCACGCAGCCCATCCTCCCTTGGCAGCACAAAGCAGGTCTGGATGCCGTGGGAGACCACACACAGGAGCATTTGCACCCACCAGGGCTGCCTGAGGTGCCCCCAGACCCCCCCAGTGCAGGGTTGCTGCTCTGGTGGTGCTGGGGGCTGGCTCTTGGCTGGGTTCATGGGTCTGGCGAGCATTTCACAGCTTCCCCTGGGCAGCCTCAGTTTCTGCTTTGTGGCTTCACCAGCCTGTGTGGGCGTGCACAGGAACCCTCTGAGGTCTGGGGCACGTGGGCAGCACCTCCAGCATCTCCTCTGGGAGTGCCTCATGCCATCATGCACCATTTTGGGGTGACAACCCAGGGGTTGCGCTGCCCCGCGCTCCAGTCCAGGGTCCCCCAGCCTGGCCCTGCACAACAGGACAGACAGGGGATACAGGATGGTCCCCCAAACCTGGGAGAACCCTCCTGGTGTGTGGGGTGGGGGTGGGTGGGGTCTGCCCAGCACTGTCCCCAGCAGCAACGGGCCAAGCTGGAGGGACAGGATTTCCCTGGGAGGAGGGGAAGGGGGGCTGCCCACAGAGCTGTGCTGGGCCTCCCAGAGCCTCCCAGCTGTAATTGTGGAGCTTGTTCATTCTGCATTTCTAATGGGGAAACACAGATGGTGACAGCTGAGTGCAAAATGCATCTATTAAAATCTGCTGCTGATTGTTCCTCATAACGGGCTTGGGTTTTTTTGAAATACACTGCAGAGAATCCACATCCTCATCAAGGATGGAGCAGGTTACAGGAGCCTCGTGCCTGTGCCTGTCTGTCTCTTGCCCATTGCTTGACTTTTTTTTGGCCATTATTTATTATTTTCATAGCAGAATAACTGGAGATCCGTCTCTTCTGAGGCCGCCTGGGAGCTGAGTAAGTTCTGAATAAATTCTGATCGAATAAGTTCTCCAGTTGGAGACATGAGGCCACCCAAGGAGGATGCCTTTCCCAGGAGAAGGGCTACCCGTGCTCCGAGGCTGACCTTCAAATGACTGGAGGCCCTGGTAGCCAGGCAGTGAGGTACTATGTGAGGAAACCATGCAATGAAAAGAAAACTCAGTGACAGAAACTTGCTGTTTGAGAGCTGCAGGTTCTGGGAAGCCTGTTGTCTCTTTGGAAAACCTTGCAGAAAAGCTGGAGCTGTGATCTTCCCTCGGGGTAGTGTGAGGGGTTGAGCAGGTCAGCCTGGCTGGATGGTGAGCCCGAGGTGTTTGATTGTCCCTGGAGACCAGGGTGTTGTGCACAGCCATCATCCCACTGAGGTCCCCAAATACCTCTGGAAGAGGGGTGAGGTGGGCCTGAAAAAAGAGGGTCAGATCCTCTGCTGGACATCCCGAGCGCAAGGACATTTAGTTTGAAGGATAATTCAGTTTGAAGAGCTTTCCTTGTCTCTGTGCTCAAGCTCCTCACTGGGGGTGGATTCATTTTCAGGTGTGAAGCTGCTCTCCTTCAGCTGCAAGGGACTGATCTCCTCCTTAACCCCTTCAGGACAGAAGTGGAAAGGTATTTGGTCACAGAGAGATTTATGGAAGTCAGGAGCATCCATGAAACTAGCCCCATGAAGCCAAGCTCCTTCTGCTGGGGAAGAACAGACCTTTGTGTTAATTTTCATCATTTTCTGCCTGGAGATCCTGGGTGGGTGGGGAGGACAGGAGGGATAGTGGAATGAGGCTCCTGCTGGGCATGGCAGGATGCTGAAGGCACAAAGGAAATGAGGTACCACCTAACCCAAGCCTGGGAAGCCAGCTCAGAACTCCCTATCCATGATGCCCTTCCATCACCCACCATCTGCAGGTCAGAGGACCTGCGAGACCAACACATCCCTGGGGGGACCAGTGAAAACCTCACAAACGGGGAGCAAATCTGATGCCAAGTGCAGACATCTCCACTCATGCCCAGAGCAGGGAGCATTCCAGGCTCCCCACTGCCAGACTGGGGTGACTCCACACCCTGGACACTCTTCTCTCTCCATCAGCGCTGCGGCTGTGCAGCCCCAGCCCAGGGCTTTGCTGACCCACCCAGCTCTGCCTGCACCACTCACACTCTGCTCTCTTGCTGGGAAAACCATGGTTCTGCTGGAGAAAATTTCCAAGCTGCCGAGATTTCTCCCAGGCTGGAGTGAGAGCGAAGCTCCCTCTGCTCCGGCAGTGACCTTATAATTAAGCGGTGTGGAGGACACTGCTCCCAGCCGGCTCCCTGAGTGCTTATATTTCAGTTTGGGCTACATCCAACTCTAGTAAATCCATTAATTACACTTCATACAGTGACATTTACTGACAAATGAAAGATTTCATTAAGTCCTCCTGCTTCCTAAAGAACAGTAAGACCTCGGACAAGCTCCCCTGAGCCCAGGCCCCAATTATTTAAGTAGCAGTGTTGGGCCTCTTTGTTACACACCCCCCTCACCTGTGGGGAGGATTTAGCCAAGGATCTTTTACCTCCTCTGTGCTGCTTGGATCCAGGGGCTGCAGAAGGCAAGACTGGGTTCCTCCTCCCCAGCCTGGCTGTTACACTGTGCGGGGACGCAGGAGGCATCTCACTTCCAGGGAGGGAGAGGAGATGCATTAAACTTTCATGAAAACAAGTCAGTGACAAAGGCAGAACATGAGCTCTTCCCTCAGCAGCAGCTCAAGCAGGACCCTCCAGGCACCAGCCCTGCAGCACAGGGCCCAGGCACTGGTGCCAGGTAGGGCAGGCTCTTACAGACTCAGGTCTGTGCTCCAGGGGATGTCCACGTGCACATGGCACCTCCACATCTTCCCTTGTCCCACCAGGGTGTGACTTTGACCCTCAGAATGTATTGAGACAGTCAGAGGAGAGGAAGCTTGAAAGGACTGGGTCTGATCTGTGGGGTATGTTTGGGTCTAGACTTCTCAGCACTGTAGAGTTTCACTGGAGGATGTGACCTGCACAGTCAGGGATCAATCAAGGGAACTTGGCTCGGTGCAGAGGCCCTTTTCCAGGATGGGCTCCTGGTGTGAAGACTGTTGTTCTCTCCTGTGCTTCACTCCAGAGGCTGTGCTGCCCTTGGCTCTATTCAGCCAACTGAAGACACTTTGGTGGGAGAGGAGAGGGCTGGGATGTAGAGCACAAATACCTGTGAGTGTTATGTCGGAGCAGCCTGTGCTTGAAGCAGCTTCCACAGCAGCTTTGAACAGCCAACTACTCAATCACCTTCAGATCAGAGCAAGTTTCCACCTCCAGGCATTGCCCAGCAGGGTCTCTGCCCCTGCTCATGCCAGCCCTGCTCACATGCCATCCCAGGGATCCCACCACAACCCTCTTGACCCTGACCCCACTGTTGACGCCTCCAAGCAGAGATCATCCCACATCTTTTCGGGTTCACTTCTTGCCCTCCCCAGGGGGGCTGCAGGGGCTCTGGACCAGCTCCCAAACAGGGTGTGAGGACGTGCTGCTCTCCTGCATCCTGCAAGGCTGGGAGCTGCCACGAACCCTACACAGGACAACCAGAGGCTGTTCCCTGCAAGCAAAAACCAGGAGCCTCGACTCTAGATAGCTGCTGCATCCAGTATTATTCCTGGCAGATCACTAGTGCCTAAATGACAGATACATTAGCTGAGTCAATGCTGAGGATGTAAATGTGCAGCTGGCAGAGCTGGTGTTTAAGCAATAAGACATGACAGCGGTTGGGTTTTGAAGTGATTAGTGCCTGTCTCGGGCGTGCAGAGAGGCAGGAGGCTGAAGGTCAAGTGACTGGAATTGCTGGTGGAGCACAGTAATCACCGTGGTGGGCACTGGAGAGCCCTGTGCTGTCAGGAGTGTGGCCACAGTGCCTGGACAGAGCTTTCTGAGCACCCCCACCCAGAGGGGAACTTGCCTATGGCCAGGACTGACACTGTAGATGTGACTGGGGGTGGTACAGTGTCGTGGGTTCTGTGAGGACTCAGTTGGGCTGTACAGCTGTGACACTGCTGTCCCCTCAGTGTCTCCAGGGCAGGGATCCACAGGCTGGGGGCAGGTGGTGCCCAAATAGTCCCATGTTGGGGTACACAGAATAATAGAATCACAGAGTATTCTGAGCTGGAAGGGACCCTCAAAGGTCATTGTGTCCAACTTCTGCACAGGACACCCGAGCAATCCCACCCTCTCTCTGAGGGCATTGCCAAAACCCTCCTGGAGCTCTGGCAGCCCTGGGGCCGTGCCCACAGCCCTGGGAAGCCTGTTCAGTGCCAACCACCCTCTGGGGGAAGAACCTTTTCCTAATACTGGCATTCCCAATACATCCTAACTGGTCTCTTCTTCTTCCCTCATGATTAGAGATCCTGGACTAAATCCTGGGCTGAACATCCCTGCCACAGCCTTGGCATGGAGGTGGCAGTGAGCTTCCTCATGGGCTGACCTGCTCCCTGTGAGAGGTGTGAGCTCAGCATCAGGGAGCCTCTTGCTCCTGCTGCAGCAGACAGGACATCCCAGCCCTTGCTGTAGCCCCTGCAACACCACACTGCTGTTTTATGTTCCCTCTTTTTTCTTTCTCTACTCAGCACATGAGATTTTTTCCACCCACTCGACTTTCTTGATGTTCTCTTCCTGCACCTGAGGGTGGCCCTGAGCCCCAGGTGAGGGGCAGAGCTTGCCTGGACCCTGCCAGGATAAAGACAGCAGTGGAGCAGCCATGTCACAGCAGAGCTCAAGGGGCTGCGTGTCAGGGGACTGCAGGCTGCTCTTCTGCTGCTGGGTATTTCTCACCTATTACTGACACTTTTAATGAGGCCAGAGTCCTCTAAGAGTGATTTTAACCCTTCCTTTAAAGAGACTCGAAGTTAATCTAAGCCCAAGAGGCAGGTAGGTGTTCCCCAGGAGCAGGAACTACCCAATTTATTGCAGAGTGCAACGTGTCTGGTGACCTCCCTCTCTCCTGCACTTGCTTTCTCCTGCTGTGAGAGAGGCTTAATGGGCTGGCTCAGGGGAGCAGCAGCTCCTGCATGAGAGCTGCAAGGATGTCACACAGCAGCCCTGGCTCTGATGGGGAAAGATGCAAGGTCTGGAGAAGCAGGAAATCAATTTAAAGAGAGGATTTTGGGTAGCTGAGGGTTGCCCTCCAGAGTCTCCTTACATCCAGAATGCTCCCACAGCAGGGAGGATTCTCTAAGACAAGGAGACCCAAATGGTGGTATTGGGAAATGCCACGAGTCATGGAATCACAGGATGGTTTGGGTTGGAAGACACCTTAAAGATCATCTCATTCCAACCATCCTGCTGTGGGCAGGGATGCCACCCAGAGCCCCATCCATCCTGGCCTGGAACGCTGGCAGGGATGGGGCGTTGTTGGACACACAGAGCTGCTCTATGGTATCAGATGGGACTCTGTGAGCATTTGTCTGCTGGGCACAAGGGGGGCAGACCCCAGAAAAGACCCAGATAAATTACTGGCACAGTCCTGGGGACAGCTGGGTCCATGTTGATCCCAATGATGTAGGCAGGAATATGGGGCTGATTTCCAGGATTGCAGCAGTAGCATCCTCAGGGATACTGTGATCCCATAGCTGAGGGACAGGCAGGAATCAGGAGGCTTGGTGTGCTGATGAGATGATGGTGCACAGAAATGAAAACTGGCAGAGGTAGAGCTGAGGATCCAGGACAGAAAGGATGGTCTACACCTTAACTGTGGCAGAGAGAGGGTGATAGCTGGCATGGTCCAAGGAGACCTAGGGGCATATTTAGGCTGGGAACTGGGGACAGCTGGCAAGTGAGGAAGAGTGCCTGATGCAGGTGACCTGTTCAGCTTGGTGGATGCAGCTCAGTGCACCTCCAATGGACACAATTCCCATGAACAAAGGTTGTGACTGAGGCCACTCGTGACCCAGCTGACCAACAGCCTCAGCATGAGGCAGCAGAGCCACAGCAGAACTCCCATGAGCTCCTACAGCAACGTCAGAGGCCTAGGAGTTAAAACAGGCACCTCATCTCCTTGGCATCTGTTCCAATCCCAACTCCATAGCCATCAGGGAGCCCTGATGAGGGAGGATAATCCACGAAGTGCACTGTTGCTGCGTTACTGGAGTTATGGGAACGACACAGCAGGATGGTGGGAGGGTGGCAGGGCACATGGTAATATAAAGAAGAACAGCATTAAAACACCAGGTGGAAAGAGGAGCCCCAGGGAATCCCTGTGGGTGGCAAACCCGAGGTCTAATAGCAAAACTATTCTCCAGAATGGTACCATCCTGAGAGCAGTGGTGAGGAAACATTCAGTGGGATGAGCAAAGCTCCAAATTTGGGCCAGGTAGTGATGGTGGGAAATGTCAGCTACCCACACATGGGCCAGATCAGTGCCTCACTGGGCCCAGATGGAGAGACTGTGCTTTTGGACATGGCAAAACCTGTGTCCTGGCAGGATCAGCCTTACAGCCCGTGAGGAGTAATGCCAGTCTGAGTTAGTCCTGATGCAGAAAGTATCTGGTCAGGCTTGGCAGGGCAGTGTGGGCAGCAAGGTGAGTTGTCCTACTATGTGTGTCCCTGTTTTCAAGAGGGAACTACCTAAAAATGAGGCAAAAGGACAACAGAGAGCAAGAAGGTGCAGAGCAGCATAAGAAGAATTCAATAAAGCTGGTGGGAGGCTGATTTAAGAATGAGCCAAAGTGATGCTTTTCCCAGCAGGCTGTTGGAGCTGGCTGTCCCAAGGAGCTGGTGGAGGCAGGAGGTGTCAGAAGGTCAGGAGAGGCTGGCACAAATTGATGGTCAGCAAGTTCCTGGGTGGATGAAAGGATGGGGTGATGTCTCCTGGAAATGTTTGAGGCTGGGCTGGATGGGGCAACATTGTGTCGTGGAATGTGTCCTTGTGCATGGCAGGGGGGTAGGACTAGACGACCTTTAATGTCCCTTCCAACCCAAACCATTCCGTGATTCCATCATCCTCTGATCCCTAATCCAACAGCTGAAGGATTCCCACCAGGGCAAGCCTGGATGCTGCAGTCATTAGCTGTTCCTAAGACAGAACAGTCAACTTTTGGTGGCCCCTCTGTTTCCTACCCTTTTCCTCTGTAGAAAGTATTTAGGATTTTCGCCAAACGTGGCTTTTTAAAACGTGTGCTCAGAGCAAATGTTTTTGTGTTGTTGATTTTCTCTCTGCAAATAGAAATACCTTCAAAATAAAACCACCTCCAGCAAATAAGCCTGAGCAGGTTTGTCAAATCCCTCACATGAAAAAGAAATAAATAAAATAGTTAGCTCCTAGGTTTATGGTAAACAGAGCCAAATAACAGAGGATGAGGATGGGAGCACGGAGTTGCACCAAGCGCCTGAAGTGCAGAATTCCCAACCTGATCTGTGCTGTCAAAACCCAAACTAGCAAAGGGAAAGCAAACCCCGCCCCTCCCCTGGACACCCTCCACCATCACCTACGTCACCAGAACCTCATTAGCCTCCCAGGCTTCCAAGGTGCTCATTAAACCCTCCACTGCTCCCGCGGGATGCGGAGGTTCCTCTGCCAGGGGCTGTGGCAGCGGTGGATGTGGGTTCTCCCCGCGCCGATGGGAAGGTCCCCCTGATCCGATTATGGATGTAAACCAGGATTAATCTACTCTCCTATTTATCTAAGGAGGGAGGAAAAAAAAATAAAATCATTTCCCTTGCGCTACAACTCCTGCCTTGGCGGATTTGTCCTGGTGCTTCATCCCTCCTCTTCCTCCCTGCGTGACAGCGAGAGCCGCGGTGACAGCAGAGCCTCCATCCTTCAGCTCCAGCCTTTACATCAGAGCCTCTACTGCCCTGGCAGTTAAAAATGGTCTTTTATGCGCTGCACAAGTTCATAACGTTCCAGCCTCGATAGGGATAGAGTGCAAAAGAAATAAAATCAATAAAATATTCAAAGCTCTCGCATTATAAGCTCGAGCGAAACTTTTTACCAAATGTTTACTGTATAATAAATTCTATTAAAAAGCCCGAGCTTGCATGGTGAAGAGGAGTGGAACGTTGTCACTTTAATTGCAATGGCATAAATATTTGATATTCAGTAAATTAGATCTGTAGCTCTGAAAACATTCTTGCAAATGGATTTTTACCTGTAGCACAGTGCCATTAGCAGGAGAAAGTCAACACAGCCCCAGGGCCTGTAATTAACTCAACCCAAGCAGAACTAAACATTTTTGACAGTTTTCCTGGTCTGGAATTAACTGTCATAGCAGAGAATGAAAGGAAGTGCATTGTCACATTATGTTTACGTAAAGTCTGTAAAATGCTGTGTTTTGTATTTTTGTTTTGTTAAGTCTGGGTTTCATGCCCCATTATTTTTTTCATCATTAGAGACAAGCTTAAAAACAACTAATGATGGATTTTATATCCTCAGACTTGTAGTGAAGCCGTCTAAAAAAAAAAAAAGGGGGAAGACATTAGTTGGGTAATTCAATTTTTTTTTTTAATTTTTTTTTTCTCTGTAATGAGGCATGGTACACTGTGTTCTGGTATAAATCATAGTGCTGTGACATTTGAAGACATTAGAAACTCTGGTTTTCCTATCTGATTCAAGGTTCTCAGATAATAAGCAGTTGTCTAGCCCATGCCTGTCTGTTTTCTTGGGGGTGGGTGAAGGCGTTCGTATGTTTTTTCCTTCTTTTCTTCCCTTTTTTTTCCCCCCCTGTATTTACAAAAATAACTGTCACTCCACTGAAATGCAAACCCTTGAGGGCAAATCTACTTAATGCTTCCCTGAAAGCTACTTATTGTCCAGTAGCTCAGAGAAAATCTGTACAGCAGTAATTGAAGGGATGTGTTGAGCTCTCTGACATTTTGTCCCAGAAATTATCTTACCTGAAAAAGAAAGGGGTATTTAGCAGGAGAGCTCCTGTGCAATTTGGAGATGTAAGGAGGCTCATAAAACAAGCTGATTAAAATAGATGGGGTTTGCTACATCCACAGTAATAACTTGGGCTAATAGCTTACATTAGAAGGGGAAAACCTGTTTGAATGGCAAATATATGTCTGCTGAAAGCAGGGATTGTGTTATAATCTTGTCTCCTTCTTGACATATTGAGAAGACAAGCAAATAAGGAAACAAAAATGTCAAGATTTATTTTTTTTCCTTCCTAAAGATTGCCAGATAGGGGGAAGAAAAAAAAAATCAAGGCAAAATTAACAGCGCTCTCAGCTCCTGCCTGTGCTGCTCTGCCTTGCTGCTCACCTAAATGGAAAGCTTTTATTTTGAATTTCTGAGTATCTCAGGGAAAGAAGAGAAACCCCTCTTTTCCCAAGATACATCATGCAAGAAATGACCTCAGCTAGATGCAATTTTTATTTTGCATTCCATTTCAGCATAGAAGTCCCTCCTGCTCTGCTGCACCGGGGCCAGTGGCAGGAGGGGTTTTAATGGTTCCTAATCAGCCTGTTAACTTCAGTCTCCTATTATGGCAGTTCCCACATCTTTATCTGTATCCAGAAACACTTCTTCGATGAGCACAGAACATCTTCATTGAGAGAGAGAGAGAGAGAGAGAAAGCAGGAAAGCAGCCTCTGGAAGAGGGGAATCTGCACAAACCTCCCTATTCCAGGAGCTTTCTCATCACAACAGGAAAGGGACCCTAATGCTGGGAGAATAAACAAGCCAGAACAGGGGAGGGTTTAACTGCTCTTGACAATCAGAGGCTCGGTTTGGAGTCACTCCATTCACGTTGGGAATTGCAGCAATGAGGAATGTTTATGTCGGTTTTTTTTAGCTGCAGCTCCTCGGGGGTTGGATGCGGCTGGTGCTGAGCCTGCTGCCGGCACTGGTGGCACTGGTGGGACCTGCAGGGGACCCGCACCTGCCTGAGGGTGCTCAGCCCCCAGCAGGACCAGCCCCTCTGGAAGACGATCCCTGCTGTCTGCTGTTGTGTAGCTTCTTACTGAATTAGGCAAATTACAGTGCGCTGTATCTTTGCTAAATTAATTAGCTCAATTAGGCTGGGAGGGATGGAGAGGCGTGTGTGTGTGTGTGTGTGTGTGTGTGTGTGTGTGTGTGTGTGCTGCTTCTCACTTGCCCTCTCTGATCATTCACCTGCTCCTGGAGGCCCCGAGGTTGATGGGCATCCCCTAAGGGATGACAGGAGGGAGGCAACGCCTCCGGTGGCATCTGGGGCTTCCCCCAGTCCAAGGTGTCACTGGGAGCACTGGGAACCTTCAAGTCCGAGCTTCAGGCCTCCTGGCCACTGAGCACCTTCCTGCTCACGCCTTAGCTTTGGACTGGGGATGGGATTTTTGGAGTCAGGGAAATTTGCCGCCTGCTGGTGGGGTGCTGTGCCTTGGGCGCTGTTGGAATCTCGGCCCCAAGCATTGCTGTGCCGGCCCACACAGGAAAATCTAAGGCCGGAGAGACCATGTCCCTGTTCTCTGGGATGGGGTACATGGTACCCTCCTACCCCCTCAAACTTACCTGCCTCTGTGGGTTTGTCACGGGAAAGTGGGATCTCAGAGCACATCAACTCCCAAATATCAGAAACACCACGGCCACTTCTGAAGCTTTTCTGTTGCCTCCTGCTCACAGTGTTATGGGTCAGGCAGGTGTAACTCCAGCCTAGGAGGTGTTGAGATCTCCTTTGTGGGCTCAGATCATGCCTCTGCTAAGCCTTCTGCCTCCCATTACCAGCAGAAAAGCTTGAAATCCAGTGAGTGAACAAGGAGCCTTGGGAATGCTGAGTGTGGATGGATGCCCAGATCCCGCAGCCTCCATGGATGGTCACACCTTGCTTTCAGCACCAGGGAGGGGTTCAGGACCCCCTCCTCAAGCCCCATGTTAGAGCAGCACTGCTGTCTTCACTCCTCCACCGAATACCCCTGAGAAGCTGCGACATCCAAAGCTCTTTTCTTCTATTTGTGTGTGATAAAAGATGCAGCACATGGAGAAGAAACCAAGTTCTGATTTATTAGTGGCAGCTAAATGCTAAAAGACAGCACAGGGTCTATCAATACCACTTAGCAGTAAAACCTGGTGTAAGCCCCTGCATGGCAAAATAATCAGGACTGTCACTTTTCATAGGATTCATCAGAAACAATAAGACATTTCACAAACAATCCTTGCCCGGCATTAACGATCAGATGTAAAGAGACCTGAGTGCAATTACTAAAGAAAACAATTATATGTCAGCAAATATATTCATCTTCATTTGATTTAAGCACCCACCTTCCTTGGCTATAAAAGGGATTGGAATGTTAACTCAATTTGTGGGGCAGCAAATTGGAGCAGCGTGAATGTGATTTCAGCAAGGTGGTGCGAAGGGAGGTGAGGGGTAGAGCAGGCACACGGATGGAATGAAGCTCCAGGAGGGACTTCCCCATCCCAGCTCTGCATGGGAATCCTTCCAAAGACCTGATGACTTCCCTCATGGCAGGAGCACCCTGAGAGACTGAATCCAGGGCTGTCTGCAGCCGCTCTGTTTTCAGCTGTATCATTCTTCTACCTCCCCTAAATCACCATTTTCCTCTGAAAGAGAACATGCTTGACAAAAAGCCAATATAAATGGGAAACTGGTTTTAGATCAAAAATAATCTCCATGAAAAATTTTCTCTTAACGCAAAGGATAGGATTTTTTTTTTTCCTGTAAGCAGGAAAAAATATGTTTACTTGTGTTTGAAGAAAGCAACTCTCTCTGAGGCTCTTTTATCCTGGCCACAGCATGGAGACTGAGTTACATGGAATAAGCAGGGGCTTTCTGGTCTCCTCTGTGGACACCAGTTCCTGGACTCCAATCAATACATGATGACAGGCTGGGAGAGTTTGGGCTCTTCAGCCTGGAGAAGAGAAGGCTCCAGGGGGATCTTTAGCCCTTCCAGTGCCTAAAGGGGTTCCAAGGGAGCTGAAGAGGGACTCTGGACAAGAGCTGGTACTGATAAGCCCAGGGGGAATGACTTTAAGCTGAAGGAGGGTAGATTTAGGTTAGATAATAGGAAGAAATCCTTCCCTGTGAGGCTGGGGAGGCCCTGGCACAGGTTGCCCAGAGAAGCTGTGGCTGCCCCTGGATCCCTG
>JAWMRA010000050.1:2424654-2451243 GCA_035584735.1 Pseudotriccus pelzelni | reverse complement strand
CTGGAAGTGTCCAAGACCAGGTTGGATGGGGCTTGGAGCAACCTGGGCTAGTGGAAGGTGTCCCTGCCCGTGGCAGGGGGTGGAGCTGGATGTTCTTCAAGGCCCCTTCCAACCCAAACCATTCCATGATTCCATGATTCTATAAATGCCTTAATAAAAATAAGATGTACTGCAAATCCCCAGGAGCTCTCTTACAAGACTGGGCCACTTCATTCATGATGACAGACCTGTGGCAGGAAAGAGGTACAGACAAGAGCTGACCACTTTTAGGTGAACCAACTCGATACAGGGGCATGACCACCAGCACGTGGCCGAGTGCAGTTACAAATAGGTCAATCAACATTATCTTCACAGCTTTTATCTTTGAAGGATGGACTTAGGATGACTTGGACCCGCTTGAACAAAGTGATTTGCAATTAGGTCAAGTAAATCAGCCCTCCATTCAGATTTTGTGCTGTTCACATATTTGTTGTCCCAGCTCCCTCAGCTGTTACTACAGTTTTCCAGAAGTTGCAGGCACAGGGTTCCATCCTGCTAAGCTTTCCACAGAGGCTCATGTGAAGGTGGGTGCTGATCCCAAGTGCTTCCACCCTTCCTGGAGATGGTTCTGATTTGAGCTTCCTTTTCAAAGGCTGCTGGTTTCCAGTGACTGGCTGGAGAGAAGAACCTGCTGCAGCATCACCCCCCCCAGTAACAAAGGGAAGATTCAACACTGAGCCCTCACTACTGACATTTATCATGAGCTGAACATTGTGCTTTAGAGAGCTCTACCTTGCAAGACTCTTGGGGACTCACTCCATCCCATGTTACCCTCTGATGGTCTCACCAAGCTGGGATTCCAGGCTCAGTGAAAAAACACTTTTTCTTCCATCAGTCCTGTTACTTGTCTGCATGAAGTGGGTGTTTCCTGCTACTAGGAAAGAAACAACAGCTCTCAGACTGGTTTCCTTGGGAAAATCCTTGCCCAAAGTCTCTCCCGTAGGGCCTTCACTGCTGTTGTTGGACCCACCATCAGAAGAATCAAGTGAGCTGTCAATGGTGCAAAAAATCCTCATGGTCCAGCTGGCTGAGCCCTGGGCAGACCCACCCCCCAGTCCATGCAGGACAGCCTGTCCTCTCCTTTCTCTGCCACTGGGTTTTGAAGCACTGAGACACTGAGCTAAGCACAGACACAAAGTGAAAAGGTCATTTGGTAATACAATGCTCACTTCCCACACAGCGATTTCCACTTGACTAGAAACTGCTAATAAGTTAACACCAGCCCCAGAGAGTGCTCACAGGCCTCAGAGATTAATAGGGGTTCTCAGTATTGGTCTGAGATGAAAGTATTAATCAGAAATAGGTGTGGGTGCATTAGGAATATGAAATAGGCACCTTCACAGAGCAGACTTTTAGCCACAGAAATCTTGACTTAATGGAAAGTCACAAGTGTCTGTAATTGGCAGTTTCCGGAGTCAATGTATTTGTCAGCCCTCCTTGGAAAACTACAGGTTCCTAAGTCTTGAACCCAGCCCCGGGTTTCTCCCTGCATGGGTTAGGGAAACAAGGCTAAGGTATCTGGGAAAGGACACTTGCTGCTGCTCCCACTGGAGGTTCATCTGGATGGGGTATCCTGTGACTGGTATCCCTGTCAGCTCACTTGGGATTAGAAGCAGCCTCACCAGCTCCCAGGGGTCTCCTGACACATGTCATGAAGCATCACTCAACCCAAGGTCATTCCTGTGAATTCGGGGCTGCAGAAAATGCATGGACATGAGATCTCCTGCTTGATTTTCCCTTTCCAAGCTATGAGATGCACCAGGGAGAGATGTAAGAGCAAGGCAGAGGGCAGTGCTCTTGGCTCTCAGGGCTGGGTGGGTCCTTCTCATTCCCAGAGTGGTACTCAGGTGTTATGAGCTCATCTCATCTTTCTTTTTGTAGCTCCACCCACCAAGAGGATTCTGAGAACTTCATCCTTGGACAGCCTGACACCAACAGAGAAATGCCTTTTTTTCCCCTCTATTTTTAAATGCCATGGTATTTTAAACCCACTCATCTGGAGCATGAGCAATGATCACTTGATGTTGACAGAACTGGGGATGATCATGCTGGCTGTGCTTTGGGAATTGTCCCAAATTGTGTCCCGGCTGAGCTGTGGGGAAGAGGGCACAGCTTCAGGAGAAAAGATGAAGGAAAGAAGGAAAGCAGACAGACTGACAGCAGGGACAGGCCAGTATCCTTGGGGAAACAGAGGGTACCTCTGAGTCCTCAAAGAAAAGGGAATTATAGGAAATTCAAGGAGGAAATGGAGTTTCCATTACATCCAGAATAAGACACAAGAATGCTGTCCCAGGGGCCCAGTCCTATTTCAAGGGAATCACCATGGTGGCAGCACTGGGAGTGTGAAAGCGAAGAGGTGGAGGGAATTCTCCATCCAAGGGGCAGTTCCCATTCTGGGCAGGGATGTCCTCCATCCCACTGGCTCCTTCCTGCAGCGCCAGACCCTGCAGAGGGTATTTGAGGTGGCCACCAGAGCACAGGCATGGCAGAGGCAGTGCAGCGACTGGGATGGGGTGGGAGAGGTGACAACACTGTCAGGGTGGGCTGAAAGGGTTCACACAGTGGCTGGAGTGTCCCATCTGCAAGGAGGACCTCGCTCCTGAGCTCCTTCTAAGCTGGTGGCAGAGCCCCAGCCGTCACCCATCCATCAGGGTGGGAGGCCATCCTGCCCCAGAGGCGCACAGCAAGCTCGGTCCACCCAAGAGCAGGCTCTCACCACCTTGGGGGACTGGCCCAGAAACCACTTACACTGGCAGGTGATGACAGTCCTGCCTTGGCTTTCAGATGCTGCTGTCTCACTGAGTTAACCTTTCATCATTCACTGGGTTTTTTGAACCCTTGTTTTGATGCTGGTGAGTCAAGAGAAGATGCTGATCATCATCACTAAAAATGAATTCTCAGTTGTAGGGCAGCCAAGCATGATGTTGGCTGACTGGGGACACCTTGCAGGAATGGAAACACCCTTGAATGGATGAAGCAATGCCTGGTGGAAAGGTTTGGGCTGGATGGGCAGATTTGATTCACAGATGATATTTCTTCCTCACCAAATCCTACCAGCAGAATTTCCAGCCACAGTTATGACAGTGGTGTCCTTCTGCTCACAGTAATTTTTCCTCTTCAAAATCCAAACCAAAAATATGGAAAAAATGAGTTCAGGATGACCTCAGACCCTGGAGTCCTGGCTCCAGAGCATCTTCAGGAACTACTTGGGATCCCACAGTGTGCAGTTTTGATCCAAACTAGACATAATAGTATTTTTAATGTTCCTATTAGCTTTGTTGTTTACTGGGAGTATTCTTCTGACTCTCCTGACTTCCAGTCCTCTTTGTGCACCTTCAGTCCCCTTTGGGCCTAAACACTCAGCTTCATGTCTCCTCTTTTTTTTTGGCTAAAGATCTCGTCCACTCAGCTTTTCTTTGGGCTTCTTTCACAGGTGGGTCTAAGAATCTCAGTTAAAAATTAAAGCCACAGGAGCTACAAGTACCAAGTGCACAAATCTCTCCAGTAGGAAAGTTTTCCAGGTTATTCCAAAGTGATTGTATTGCACCTCTTAAAGTTCTAACTACGAGTAACAAAACATCATCATTTTTGGTAATTGCAAGAAACCAAATGTTCTTATTGGTTTTTTTCTCTCTACCTCCACTGTGGGACTAGAGCTAAAGGCATAGCTGCTGGGACCAAAACATTTCCAACTGGAGAAAGAAAAAGAAAAAAAAAGAAAACCAATCAGAACATTCAATTTCAACAAGTATCTCAGTGACAGATGGGACTTCCCATTACAGGCCACTTCCCTTGTGAGAGGGAATCCACTAGAATCGGAAGCACAATGTACAGCCCCTCTGTGCTCATCTGGTCCCCTTAATATGCTGAATGTGAGATTCCATCTGGTAACCATGTGCATTCAAAACACATTTGCGTGGAGAGGAATTGCAGAGCTGTGGGAGGCACTGCAGAAGCTCCTCTCACGATGCCATCAAAGCCTGTGGGGAACGGGCACAGGAAAAGCCTCATCCTTGAAACAATACCAGTTTGCACGGTTGGCAAAGGGGGATTTTATGGCACCGTGAGAAATGGAGGCGGTGAAGGAATTAGGCTTTGGTTGCTTTGTTCTTTTTTTTGAGCCCAGTTGTGTCCTGCCCTGTTTGCAGCAAGGCCTGATGGGCAGCAAAGGGCAGCTCCCTGCAGGTTCCTGTCTCTGGGAGCAGAGGTAGTGGCCGAGGGCTGAAAAAGCAGGAGGGGCTGCCCTGGTACACGACTCTTAGCTCACTGCTCTTTGATCTGGTGCACTAAATATGATCCTGTTGGTTCAGCTCCGTGCTTTGATTACAGGCTAAAAGCTGCATGTGTACTTAAACGCCTGAGCAAATAGAGTGAACTGTTTCTTGGAAAGCGAGCTCTCACAGTTTAATTTATCTCACTTATCCCTCCAGTCTGGCAGCTTATAAGTAACTGCTATGATCAGAGACAAGTTGTTTCCCGTTCTATCTGGAGGCAAATAATAGTTTCACAGAAAGGGATCTGACACTCTCTGTACCTAAGTGTTTCTCACATATGGAACATTTGAAAACCATGATTCAAGTGCTGGGTGTCAGGCAAGGAGTCAGCCTTTCCTTTTTGTGATGAAGCCTCTCCCTGGACCTGGGCCAGCACAATGTGCCATGGATCAGGTACATACTGAGGTTAATGAGGCAGTGACAACACAACTACCACTGTGTTCCTCATAATAGGGACTAATGGGGCGTTGCTGAAGAGTGACTGATGCCACGTATGTAATTGTGAGATGGATGTGTGAATTTAATAGGGCACAGATTAGAAAGCAATCAATAAGTCTGGGCCATAGCCTTAATGGAGCTGATATGGTGAAGAAATGCTGTGTAGCACAGCTATCTCTGCAAAACAGCCAAAATTCCTAAATGGGGTTTTCATGTTGCCTTCAAGAGTGACCGAGGATGATGTCGTACACCTGAGGATGCTCCTGAAGTGCTGGCTCTTCCCTCATGTAAGATACGCACTTTTCACTCAGGGACCAGCGTTTTTAGTGACACAAAAGAGATCCCCTTTCTTCACACCAGCTATTTTGGTGCTTCCTGGGCTCCTCGGGGACAATTTGTGTCCCACCTGCTCAGGTGGGACTTTGCTCAGGAGCTGACATCTGAGCAGGAAGCGCTGCATGGGACGGAAATCCAGGCTGTGTTTTCACAGAGGAATCCGTTGGCTACAAAAATAGGTGGGTTTTGAGTGAAAGCCCAACCGAAAGGGCCTTAAAAAGCTGTCTATTGAGTGTGCATGGAGAGGACATGACTTAGCGACAGCCCTGGCTGGGCTGGTGGAGAGCCTCACAGTGGTGGGGTATCTCCATCTTCTGGGGACACCAAGCTGGAGTGGATCTGTCCCACTGTGCATGAAGAACTCTTTGTAAAACAACGTGGAAAGAAGCATGTTACATCCTTTTATGTGAATGACACTAGCTTAGGTAACAGTGTTTTACTCCCCGTGGTGCTAAGCAAGGCATAAATCCTTTGAGAATTGAAGTAATAGACATAAACCCTCCCCTCTCTTCTTCCCCCTGTGACTCCACTCTTCTCCACTCCTGTATTAATGGATATTTTATATCTGGAAGGAATTCAAGAGTCTGTAGTAGGTAGTTAAACATCCAGATGTATCAGTAATAATTATGCTCAGCTTGGGGAGGCGAGGCACTTGAATAACAGGCATGGTTTCCATGGATGGCTACAAGATTATAAACATAAAATTTATAAGTGGAATGGGAACATTTGGTTTATTTTCTCTTCTCTTTACAATCACTGCAGTTTAAATTGAAAACAGTGAAGGGTAGCAGAGCCAGGCAACAACCTGAAGACTGTAAACAAAATATTTCATGTCTTACTGATGGGATATGGTCATATAATCAGTAAATTAATTTAGCCTACTCTAGTTTCACCATTAACTTTCTATTTTCTCATTTCATTGGCATTTCCCTGCCCAGTTTATGTCTCTCCTCAATACATATTGTGCTATAAACGAGAAGCAAATATCTTGAAGGGTAGATAAAGAGGTAACAAGTCTACAAAAAGAGATGTTATTGAAGTACATTAACTCCTACTTACTATCTTTTAAACTTTTCTTGATCCAAGATTCATTTTTACTGTTTGATCAGTTTCCAATATAAAAATAAAATGCCAAGATATTTGGGTTTTACACTGTGTCCTAGTACCTAACAGCACCAAATGTTTTCCCTAGACAAGACAAGTATTTATGACCTGGAAAGGAAGGGAGGGCTTGCAAGCTTGAGGGTATGAAATCAGGATGACTCAGAACAGAAGCTGGAAAATCACTTCAAAAGGTCCTCCTAGCCCTGACTTGGACAGTTGCTGATCTGAGCCATGGTCTGGCAAGAGAGGAACCAATAATTCATATTGATTTAAAGCCATCTTTGCTACCAAACAAAGCAGACACCTGATATCCATGTGCAAAACCTGTTTGTGCAAGAGCACATCTGTGAACGTGTGTGCAATTAGTGCAATTAGATAGCAATTTATATGTAAATGCCCATCCAGTAAAACGTGCCTTTAGGTAATTTGTGGAATATAATTTCAGAGGGTTTTTTCCGCTGCATTTTCAAAACCCAGCCCCTTAATAACTGAATGCAAGTGTTCACACAGTGCAAACCACGCTCTGGTCACTGGTGTGCAGGGCTGGCCCCAGCGAGGAGCCAGGACAGGAGGCTGTCCCAGGGACAGGGGGTGCAGTGCCACTCCTTTGGGTCGTGCCAGGGAAGGAGGATTTGGCTCACAAGAGCTGGGATGCACTCTGGGTGAGCTGCTCTCTTCAGTAGCTCTTCAAGCAGCGAGGTCTGGAGACGAGCCAGCCCAACGCTGTGCCCAGACCCCTCTGACTGTCCAACATCAGCTCCTCCTGCCCCTGCACAGGGAAGATGCCCAGGGATCTCTGCCTGACTCCTGGCACTGAGGGACTCTGGAGCACCTCCAACTGCTGCCTTGGCTGTGCCAGATGTGTCTGCCATCCCTGCCACGTGTGAACTCAGGGTCGTTTCAGGGACCCCATGATGTGGGTGTAACCTGTCTGAGAGAAGTGTGATCTCTCATGACCTAAAACTGGATCAGATTTGGGCTCTGGTCTTCTACAAGAACAATGTTTGGGTGTTAAAGCTGGAAGCTTGTGCAGAGGGATTTGGCTCATCAGCCGTGGTTGTTCTGAGAAAGACTAGAATGTTACTCAAGCCCTGGCCCTCACCCAGTGTCTTTAGGCAGCTCCTAATTCCTCGTTGGCAAAAAATTACATGGCAATGCTCCTTTGTGTCCTTGACATGCACCCGAGGACAGCAGGGCCTCAACCTCTCCAGCTGCCAAAAAAACCCACCTCTTCACTCATCTCTGCCTTTCCCTGCTGAGGAATTTGTGTCAGCAAAACACGTTGGTCCATGACAACTGGCAGTGCATATCAGGAGTGTGTTGGATGAGGTAAACAAAACATGATGCCTCCCCCTGCCACAGGTTAGACCAGGCTGCTCAGGTCAGCGGGCACATGAGTGGCACTTGTGCGAGCACAATATGCAACTTGCACATGCGGGTTTACCAGGAAGAGGATAAATTTTAATAGCAGGAATGTTTTAACTGTTCAACATGTAAACAGGGTTCTGTGCTGATCTGATCAATGCTGCTTTGCAGATCACATTTGGCACGGTGCTATATATAGCGTTCCTGGAGTTTTATTTAATAGGACGGTACATTTGATCCTAATGTGCCATCTCAGAAATAATGAAGCAGAAAAGATCTTTATCTTCTGTGAAAGTTGCAACTATCGGCAGCCATTCAGAAAAAAAAAAAAAAAGTAATTGCACAATCTTTGGAGATATTGTATTGCTAACTGATTTCAGTGTGAAGCTTGGGTGGTTTTCATTCTGAGTTAATCAGGCAATGGACCATATATGTTGCAAATATATCACTTTCTGACTCTCTCCACATATTGACAAACACAATTGCTGGGGCTGCTGCCTGAACGAAAGCTTTCTGTGTCTGTATCTTCGGATCCTTCTTTTGGAGCAAAATAAATAAAGAAAGAAATGAGCAGGAGGAGAAAGACTCTTTGCAATGTGCTAAAAGCATTCCTCTTCCCGGAGCACCGGCACAGTTTGCCATTCAGTTGCATTATTTTTGAGCGACTGATGCAGATGGCACAGGAACTGGTGTGTTTGTGATTGCTCAACAACGCTAAATATAGAGCTGGGAGTGAAGATGAGGGCCTAAATTCAGCAGGAGGACCCAGTGATGCAGTGATTGCATTTTGGTGCTGATGCCTGCAGCAAAGGAGCTGGACACCTCGTGTATGGCGTGAGGAGACCTCACCAGCCCCACGGTGGGCATGAGTCAAGCAAAGAGCAAACCAGGAGCTTCTGGAGTGACAGAAGGTTCTGGGAGAGGTCTGCAGGGTTAGCTGTGCCCCCTGAATATGGGTCTCCAGGACTCCAGAATAATGAAGGCTTCTCCACTGAGGACAGACTGAGTGTTCACATCCACCCTCCAAGGAGAGCACCTGTGCTGTGGGGCTGCATTCATGCCAAAAAGAAGGAGGCAGAAACAAGGCTTGCAGCTTGCCAGAGGGTTTCCACTGCACCCTCAGTCTCAAGCTAAGTGAGTATGTGGAGGAAAATGCGAGGACTTTCAGTATTTTGAGAAGCTATATTTTGATTTTATGCCCCAACATGCTATTGAAGCTGCTTACTACCCCCTTGTGAACCTAGTTCCATAAACCCCTTGAACAACAGCTTCTCCTGAGGGCTGGAAGAGCTCACCCTTCTCTCCCTGGGGACTTTTAGATTTCATTTTCTCAGCAGCAGAAGCCCAGGATTATATACCCACATATATGTGTAATCAGGTACTATGCACACAAGGACGTGTGACAGGTGTGGGCATGGAAAAGCAGGAGCACAACATTCCCCAGTGATTCCTAGCCCTGGAGTCACAAAGGCAGCTATGGGGACAGCTGAATTCGTGTCACAGAATCAGAAAGAGTCAGAGGGTACCAGTGGATGGATGGTTTCCTCATTTTGGTAGCAGTTGCAGCGCCTCCTTCTTCTCTGTTTTCTGGCAGGGCAGTTTGTCCCACCATTCCTTCTGTTTATGCTGGAGCTTCAGAACATTACCAATAACTAATTGGAAAGACAATGAACTGTGATTGCACAATAGGACTTGCTGTCAGATGGTCACAAGAGCTCTGTCTCACAGGGTCTTGGGTATAAAGTCCACCAATTCTCAACAATATTTCCTAAAAGATGTTTGGAACCAACCTGAATCCCTTTGTCCTTACATTTCATTTGTGAGTCACCTCAATAGGTCTTATAAAATAATCTAATCTGGAAAGGCTTTCTAAAAGTCTCCTGTGTCACTTCCAATTCAGAACAGAACCCACCTCAAAGTTAGGTGACGTTGCTCATGGTCATGTCCAGTCAAGTTTTGAAAAATTTCTAAGCATGGAGATCCTTGGGGTCTGGCTTCCAGGGCACACACAACACATAACATGAAATGCCTCCTTGTGTATTACACGTCCTGATTTATGCAGCGCAGAATTTCACTCAAAATTCGGTAATTTGGGTTAGTCAGAGGTTTTGCTGATGTTGCAAAGGCTGTGGGAATAACCCTTCTCACAGAAACTACCCAAAATAGCTTCACATGGACCTTCCCAACATGCAGGAAGCCAAGCAAACACTTTTCTGCTGGCAAAGTTCAACAAGCAACGTCCTCACAACGAATAGACAACCAGTGTTGGCACCATGGACAAGAGCCCAGCTTGGAACATGAGGCCATGGACTTCCTGGGAGGAATCTTCAGAGCCTTGCACCTCCCCAGGCTCTGGCATAACCTGGCAATACAGGGTTTGTGCCTCTGTTTCACCCTCCTTAGAAAGGGTTTAGGGTGAGCTGTAGGTCTTTCTGTGAGTGCCCATGAGCTGTGGTGGAGATGGAAAAATAATTTATTTTACAATGGAAATTTCCTGTCATGAAAATGGCATTGAATGGGGTATTTCCCAGCAACCTCCGCGTTCCGAACTGGTGAGTTAACTGCTCTGACTCTCTGTCTGGAAGATACATCCATCCAGTGGCATTACGACCTGGCTTCATGTACACTCCTAAAATTAGAAGTGAAAAACATCCTAAAAAGAAAGATGATATCCCACATGCTAAACCTTCTTGTATGATCTCTCACACTTCATTAACTGCTTGGCCACAGGGGTGTTCACACTCCTGGCCACTGGGTACCAGCACGCAGCACCCTTGGCTAAGGGAGTCCAGGATGAGCATCAAGCTCAGTCTCCAAGAAGATGGGAGGGAATGCAGCTCTCTACAGCCTGCTCAAGCTCTTCTGGCTTTTTGAGGTTATTTCCTGGGAGTTTTGGGGGCTCTGCTGATGTGAATCATGTTACTGTGAAGCTTTCCACAAGCACTGCGATGTGTTCAGCAGCTTCCCCCTCCTGCTTGGTCATGTAAATGTCAACGTGAATCATCAGGACAGAAGCAGGAGTATCAAAATGGTTGGGTTTCCTGCCCCAGCAGTGACATTTAGAGCATTATTCAAGCCAGTGACAGTGGGGACTTGCAGGAGCTTGTCAGTAGATCCAAATTACTTGTGAGGAGCCTTATCGGAAGACACGGAGTAAAGGGCACCCAGTAAACAAAACTGTGCCCAAATCTGAGGTGTTTCAGCCTGACTCACAGCACACACACCTTCCCTGGGATGTTTCCAGAGATCTCACCATTTTCCCAGCCTGGGCAGCCTGGCTACAGCTCCATGCACTTTGGGAGCTGCCCATGGATGTTCCATCCCTTGAAATGTTCAAGGCCTGGTTTGGACGGAGCTTGGAGCAACCTGATCTAGTGTAAGGTGTTCCTGCTCATGGTGGGTGGGGGTTGGAAAACTGGGTGGTCTTTACAGAATCACAGAATATCATCGAGTCCAAAGTCCCTTCCCACCCAAACCATTCTATGATTCTATGGAGAACTTCATGAGTGCTTGTGGAGGGTGGATGGAAACCACCCTCTTCATCATGCTGGCACCCCAAAGGCTCCAGATATCACCCCAGAACAGCCCAGCCTCAAACCATGCTCCTCAGCACCGAGATGGTGGGGATTCCTCTTGAATTGTGTTGGTAAGTCCTTGATATTTCGCTGAGAGAAGATTTGTCCCAGTTAATCCTCATATTTAGTAGGAATGATGCTGCTGAACTGGAGAGTTCAGCATTTTCAGTTTCCCATTTTCTTGGAGTGAATTATGTACAAAAGCTTCTGTGCTCCTACTCCCTGATTCCAGCGCTCAAGCTTTGATTGCCATCTCAGTGGTCCCAGTGAAACCTGTTTTTCAGGGATTTATTCTAAAAAACAGCAAAATTCCCTTTGGGGCAGTAGCTTGGCAAACACTTAATCAACACAAAGAAGGGAACTAAGCTTTAAATGATCCATTTTCAGTCAGCTTCTCCCTCAGATACACTTCTGCTTCCAAGATTTAAATGAAGAAAGGCTTTTTAGGGAAACTCAATTAAAAATAAAAAATCCTCCCTCCAGCCCCCATACTGGCAATTATTTCTTCCATCCTAAAAAAAAACTGGTACAGCCACTCAGTGGAGCGAACTGATCTGAGCAACACAGCCTAAAATCAGTAAAAGCCCCCTTAGGCAACATCTTTTAGGTTCGCTATTTTCCTCTGTGAAACTTCTCGCTGTGATTTGTGGCGAAGGGATCTTTCTCTATTTTTAATCACCTTCATCATCATCTCTGCTCCATCCTTCTCCTCCTGGCTCCTTCTCGGGAGCTGCCTGACTGTCTTGTCTGTCGGTCACGGCGAGCTTCACGTTTCAAAGAGTGACAGATTGCCAGTTGGAAGGGAGGCACAGTCTGGGAGTGCAGCCCTTAGCTGATAATAACTATTTCATCAGCATCGAGTCCTCCTGTTTTACAAAGCGTAATTCATAAAAAGAAAACTCTCTTGGAGGTTCTCACAATACATAAAAGCATATAAATAAAATATAAATGAAGGAAACAAGACACATTAATTACATACAGCAGAACAGGCTCATCTAAAAAGCTTGCTTGTCAGTTTTGATCTCAGGTTTGCTGGTGATATACTGCTTTTTATGGCTGGTAGAGGCAAGCTGGAGAATAATCGTGCCCAGAGATGAAAGGCCAGTGCGGATGGAGCCTGGACAATGGGACCACACACAGGCCTGGGGGTTGGTGGGTGGGAGAGCCCCTGAGAACAGGATTTGAGGACACTGGACTGCAGAGAAAGGAAGATGATGGATCCATTTCAAGGTGGGATAGACTTTTGGAATTCGACGGGATCTGAGCTCCAAAGCAGGGGAGATGGGCACATCCACAGCTAACCCAAAGCTGGACAGCTGCCTTTGAGCACAGGAAGAAGAAGAAGAATGTCAGGAATGGATCACAGGCATAGTTAATCCTGGAAACACTTCAGTGTGTATGAATCAATGTCTCTGTGAGACTCGGAGAAGTGCCGACAGGAGCCACAGGGGCCAGCAATAATTCATGAGTGGTAAAAAACAGAGCTGGTCATGCAACTGATACAGAGACAGAGCACGTGTTTGCTCCAGGAGAACACGATGCCAGTGGTATGGGCAGCACAGCTACAAACTGCAACCCTGAACACTCTAGTCCTGGGCATGTACAGCCAACCACCACCAAGAACGTGTCCTGCTGAATATGCTCTGTAAGTCTAATGCTCTGTGCCCTCACACATCCCCACACACACTCCTGGGGCTCTTCCCCAGCTCTAGCCCTGCTGCAACAGTGCTGGGATGGGCTGTGTGAGCAGAAGGATGTAGGAGCTGAGGAGCTAAGTTAACACAATCAGAGGGACCAGAGTTTCAAGTATTGGATGCCATCGCTCTTGGGGTGATGGGAGAAGTCCTTCTGCACCCAGAAGGTCGCTGCTGTCTTGTTTTCATGCCATGGAGCAGTTAAAGTCACAGAACATTCTGAGTTGGAAGGGAACACACAAGGGTCCTCAAGTCCAGCCCTTACAGGCCCATACAGGGATCAACCTCAAAACCTCAGTGTGATGAGCACCATGCTCTAACCGTGAGCTAATCTCAGTCCTCTAAGGGAGCACTGTGGTGGAGCTGCTTGGCAATGAGAGTGCTCAGCCAGGAGGTCTTGAGCAGTGCCTGGGGAGAATAATGTTTGGCCAAGCAGGGAGAAGTGCCGTGGAGCAGATCTGGACTAGGCAGTCACAAAGTGCACACTTGCCATGATTTCCACCACAGCGAGACAAAACCCGACCTATATTCTCCATGTCTTGGGTGCCAGCAACGTCTGGAAAGTTCTTACACCACACAGAGAGAGTCAGCTGAAAAATGTTGTGCCATCATTTCTAACCCTTGCGTGCAGGCACAGAAATTCAGTGTTCTTTTGTGAGGGCAGAGCCAGGGGCTATCGCTGTGACTATCAGTGTGTGCAGGACATGTGGATAAACATATGATCACATGAGTGTCACAGCTCCCTGGTGCCGTGCCAGAAAGCATCTGTGTCAGCTGCTGGCACTGACTTTTGCAAACTTGCAGCTCTCTGCATCCTCTGGTTTATCAAAGATCACACAGCAGCCAGCAGCTGAAAGACCAAATAAATCTGTGGCTTGCCTCCCAAGGTCTCCCCTCAGGCACTCTTATCTCTGCCAAGAGGAGCAGAGATGTAGGAGACCGGTGGGTTCCCACACGCTGTTGCCTTGTAGGCGCTGTCTGAACCCCCTGGGCCACCTGTCTCGTGGGTGTGGGGATGGTGGAGGTGCCTGGAGAGGAGGATGAGGCTCTGCTTCTCTGTAACAGCCACAGAAGTCTCTGGGAGGGAGTTCTCCATGTCGGCAAAACATGGAGAATTGAGAGGGGGCATTGCTGTGGCGAAGGGACTGGGGACAAGCATCGCCCTGCGCAGACCTTGAGGACCTGCCAGGTGCTGGTTTTGCTTCATTCTTCTGGGTATTCTGGATATAACTACCCTTTTCCTGTAGCTGGCAGGGGGATTTTGCGCATTTTCTCTCAATCTTAATGTTACTTTGTCAGCAGCCCCACTGGGGAGCAGTTTCAGAGAAAGCCTAATTTGGGTGAAAAAATTGCAGGCATCTAAAAACACAAAATGCATTCAGCCTCATTATGGTTCTGTAAGCATCTTCAAGTTCTGAAAAATATGAAACATATCCCTTTCATGATTTGAAGTTAATGCAGTTTTATTTGAAACACTGTTTAAAAAATGAAGAAAAATTTGAAAGGAAAAACTCTATTTTGGGCCAAACAAAGCATTCTGTTTTGCCCACAAAGATTTCTTCCTGTATTAACTGGTTGAAATGCCACTGGGTGGCTTTCGATAGGGATCCCAGCTGCCATGGAGCAAGGTCTACTGGCACAGGGACTTTCTGGCTGCTCAGGATGTGAGTGGGGAGGGACCTACAAGGTGGAAAGACACAATTTATGTGGGTATCTGTGCAAGGGCACCAGGACCCAAAGTTGGGCAGCTCCTCTTAGTTGGAAACACAAGAAATATGTGGATCTAGTGGAACGAGTCCAGAGGAGGCCACAAGGATGCTCCCAGAGCTGGAGCCCCTCTGCTCTGGAGCCAGGCTGGGAGACCTGGGGGTGAGAAGAAAAGGCTGGAAAAGAGAAGGCTCCAGGCAGACCTGAGAGCCCCTTCCAGGGCCTAAAGGGGCTCCAAGAGAGCTGGAGAGGGACTTGGCAAAAGAATGTTTAGTGTCAGGACAAAGAGGAATGGCTTCATTCAGAGAGTAGTTTTAGATAAGAAATTAGGAAGAAATATTTCCCTGTGAGGGCGGGGAGGCTCTGGCACAGGTTGCCCAGAGAAGCTGTGGCTGCCCCATCCCTGGAAGTGTCCAAGGCCAGGTTGGACAGGGTTTGGAGCAACCTGGGCTGGTGGAAGGTGTCCCTGTCCATGCAGGGGGGTTGGAATGGGATGAAATTTAAAGGTCCTTTTGACTCAAACCATTCTCTGATTTGATGATCAGCTGCATTTTTTCTTTCTATGTTCCCAAACCTCTAATCTAAAGGACAAGCCGGAGCTGGGAAGTGCAGCTGAGCTGGGGATGCCATAAGTGTGCCTGGGCCAGCAGCCGTCCCCAGCTGGGCTGTGTGTGGCAAAAGCCTGTTTAAATGCTGTTAAACTACTGCTAGTTTGAGAAAACCCTGTGGGTCTCAGGTTGTGAAGTGCAAAGACTCCCTGAGCACTAACTGCTGTCAAATATTAATGCTCTTCCCCTTCCAGCTCTTATTCACAACAAGTTCTCATTGAAGCAGGAAATGTTGTTACCCACCAGCTAGTCTGAATAGCAAAAATGTGGGATTAATTGACAGCTGTAAGACTAAACAAGGAGGCTTTAACTAAGATACCATTCTCTGCCACAGAAGATGCCGTCAGTCCTGACACAAACAGCAGTGAGGAGCAGGGAAGATGCCTTCAAGGGGAGGGTCTTCAGTGTGATGGAAAGGAGGGTTCTGGTCAGAAATCCCAGGACATTTTGATAACTCTTAACCTCTCCTGCCTGGGTGAGATGTGACAACACGCTTGTCTGATCAGCACACCGTGGTCTCCTGCCTTGAACAGCCGAACTCCACTGGCCCAAGAGGCCAGTGTGGAGATCACCTTGCTCTCTGTCCTCCCCCATGGCTGCTCCTGGGGCTCCTGCAGAGCTGTGGGCATGGAAGCAGCCCCTGAGCTGCTCCAGCCCCACAGGGGGACTGCAGGTTGTCCTGGATGACACGGTGCTCACTGCAGCATCTTCTCCCTCCCACAAGCGCTCTCTGCTCCTCCTGCTCCCTGCAGGGTTGTCCTAAGGGGGCAGAGCCCTTTGCTATAGGCTGCAGAGAGCAGAAGTGCTGATCAGGACAAATTCCAGGGTTACTCTTGCTCTTGAAGACCCCCCAGACTTGCACTGTGCTGGTTCTTTATCCCTCCAGCTTGGCAGGTTGGTCTTGCTCTCCAGCCCAGGAACTGAGCCAAGCTGGGGAAGCAAAACCTCACCAGGAGCCAAATCCAGGCCTGACTGGCAACCCTTTCGATCAGGAGCTGGTCTCACTTACCTGAGTGCCTATCTGACGTTTGTCTTGCTAAAAGTCTTCTTCACTCTGGAGTGGAGGAGCAGCAGGTCCTTTGTCTCCAGCATCTCTCTGCCCCTGAGGATTCACCTCCTTCTGCCTGCCCTTGTCCTCTGTGTGTGTGCTGGCTCTGCTAGGCAAGAGTAACACCCCTCTCTCAGCTTCCCCGGGGGATGGGGATGTGTGAAAAGGGTGCTAGTTCACTGAGGGGAGAACAAATCCTGATGAAGTCCTGGCTGTACCAAACCCCCTGAACAGCAGCAGCCACTGAGCTGCACAAGTGCTGCAGGACACGGCCAAGGCTGAGCAGATGGAGATGCTGCACAGACAGACCTTTTCTGCAACCAAGCAAGGTCAAAATAACAGAGTGCATGAGTCCATCCTCCCTCTTTAGAGCAGCCTTCATTTCCTTGTGACTCATTCAGTCTGGGTAATGAATTTTCTTTATTAGTCAGAAATCAATTCCTCCTACTCCTTACCAGTAGACGATGCCCTGTGCCATGTTATGTTGTCTGTACCTGTGTCTGGCCTGCCAGAGAAAGTGGCAAGGATGGGAAGTTTCAAACTGAAGATGTCTGGGAGGCAGTGAGGGAAGAGTGGCCTGTGCTCCACAAACATCAGAACTACCCATTTCAGTAGTGGACTGGAAATTTCAGATGTAATCCCACCTGTTTTCTCAGGCTGAAACACTGTTAGTGGGGAGGATGGGGAATCATAGAATCACAGAATGGTTTGGGTTGGAAGGGATATGAAAGGTCATCTTGTTCCACCCCTTGCCATGGGCAGGGACACCTTCCAAGCCCCGTCCAACCTGGCCTTGGACACTTCCAGGGATGGGGCAGCCACAGCTTCTCTGGGCAACCTGTGCCAGGGCCTCACCATCCTCAGAGGGGAGATTTTCTTCCTAGTATCCAATCTAAACCTCCTTTCTGTACGTTTGAAGCCACTGCCCCTTGTCCTGTCACTCCAGGCCCTTGTGCAAAGTCCATCTTCAATATGTTTTCTTCAGGTACCCTGGAAAATGCACGTAAACCCTGTATATTTTCAGTGGTAAAATAGCATGCGACTAGTGAATATCTTTGCCAAATATGACTTCACTCCTTTTGCAACACTCCAAAAAAAAAAATAAATTCTCGTGTTACAATTCCACATATAACATACATTTACACTTTCCCATAAGCTACAGATATTCACAGTTTCCCTGTAAGTGTAAACGCTGCCATGCAGGAATGTTATAAAATCCCAAGGAGTATCACAGTGGTTTGTTGAACATACTCAGCTGCAACGTCCCAGGGAGGATCTAAGCAAGCCCTGGAGAGCCATCCACCACCACACATGGGAGTCACGCCTGCAGATCTTCCCTGCTTGCTTGCTTGGTTATCTCTCCTGGATCCTCCTTCTGAGTGGCAGGAGGCGAGGGCAAAATTGGGAAAATTCTGCAACAGTTGGGTCTGCAAGGCAAATGTGGATCTTCAAGGCCAGCAGGTCCCTGCTGTTAAAAAATACCCAACCAGTTCAAGGCCTTCCTTTGACTGCGGTGGAAACAGGGCTTGGGAAAACAGATGATAAAGTCAGAGAGAGAAATGATAAACACAACTAGTGCCACTCATTGCTTCGTGCTTCTTCTCAGTAAGAACTACAAACCTGAAAGGTTTTCACCTTCAAGGTACCCTAAATTCTTGCAGAACGCAGGAAATGAGAGGACAGGTCCTAAATACATAATGACTGCTCATTATGTCTCAGCTTGAGACCTAAATACTGCAACAGCTCTGCTGGGAAACTGCAGTGATCTGGGCTCCTGGCGTTGCTTTGGAGAGCCAGTCCCAGCAGAAGCAGCACCACGAATAAGTTCATCCCCTCTTGCCCAGGAAGGTGTCAGTAGGAATGCAAAAGGTTTGTACTAACTTTTTGCTGGTTTTGAAGGAAGGCACCCAAAGAGCCTTGGGAAGGACCGATATGGACAGCCCAGCAGAATGGAGCAAAGCAAAGCTCTTTTCTGCAAAGGAGGCAATTTTAGAAAGGAGGAGGGGAAAAAAAAAAAGAAAATAATGAGAATAGGAAGTCTAAATAGTTGGAACTGAATGAAACAGCGATTTTTTTGTTTGTTTTACAGGCAGTAGTGAGAGGTCTTTAAGCCTGTGCTGTGCAGTAAGGAAGAAAGAAACCACACTGTTCTGCAAACAGCAGCAAGGGTTTCCCAGGAAGCCCAGGATAACTCCTAATCCTGGATGGCAGGTCATTCCAGCAGTGTCCCACTGTGGTGCCATTGAGGCATTAACAGAGCTGCAGATTATAAGGTCAGGGGGAACACTCTGATCAGAAGGAGATACTCAAGAAAACATTCACTGTTCAAGGTGAACCACTCTCAAAAAGAGAATTAATGTTAAGGAAGCACTGAAGGCCTCTGGCAGAAATAATCTCCAGCAGCCTGGGTGCAGAGGGCTGCAGAGCTGAGAGGAGGCTCTTTATTTATAGCGCTCAGCAGAGCAGCTTTGCCTGGTGATTGATAATATTGCCAGTGTTCATCTTCACGGATCATCCCATGTGTGAATCCATGTCAGGAATCTAGTCCTGTTTAACAGGAGAAATCAGAGCCTTGCTGGAAGCAGATCCAGGGAACAGGAGCCATTTATCTCACAGACCTTCCTGCTGCTTCTGCTGGTTCATCTCCCACGTCACAGCTTCTTGCATGTCCTGCTTGCTGGTCCCTGTGCATGTCCATGTTCCAGCTCCCTGGAACAGTGGGAATGCAGCTGCCATCGCACCATCGAGTCTTAGCACTTGAAGAGTGTGACTCCACATCATCCTAGAGACAGGAATTCATCTGAATTCCGCATCCTAAGGCTGGAGGAACAGCTTCCAGCTCTCCATAGACTCTGCAACGTGGCCCTGGGAACCCGTCAACGAGGAATAGGCCAAGTAAGCACAACAAAAGCCCCATTTTCCCCATTCAGCAGAGAAAAATAGGATTACCAAGATCATATTGAATCATTTGAAGATCATCTGGAAGCTGGCAGCCCTGAGTTCTGCTCACCTGCCAGGTGGCCCCACACATGGGCAAGAACTTCAAATGTGCCCCTAGTGGTGTCTTGTGTTGGAGAGGTAGAAGTGGACAACACAGGGGAGTTCATGCCCATTGACACAGGGTAGCAGGAGGTTGTAAACCACGTTGGCAAAGGTTTTCAGTGCTCCCTTCCATCCCTGTGGCATTATTTCATTCCACCTAATCAGGGCAGATGTATTTCTGCTGCTGCAAAAAATTGCCCAGTCTCTGGTACGTGTCTGAGGGATACACACAGACACCTGACAGCGGATTCAGTTTTGAGTCTGTTAAAAATTACAGGTCTAAGGAACTCCAGTCCAGAAAATCTTTTTTGCTGGTTCTCTTCTGTTCAGTGACAATCCAGGAAAGGGGAGATGTGGGCACACACTGGAGTTTTCGGTGAAGACAGGATGTATCAGCATTTGGGTCACAAACTACCTTTAAAACAAAGGACTAAGAGTTTCTGAAAGAGACACCTGTAGGACTGGTCTAAAAGAAAATTTTAAGTAATTTAATTTTGTTGACACTTTGATAACAGGGTAGAGGCTGAGTTTCCAGATCAGGCAGAGATTAAGGTTAGATGGTGAGGTCTCATCCATTTTTCCATCTTCATCTACTGGACAATTAATTTTTCAGTGTTTTTCAGAAGCCATCAGAGATGAAAACAGTGTGAAGGGGGTTGTTCAGAATGGCTGTAGTTTCTACCTAACCTCTGTTGCAGGGATGCCAACAGCTCAGAGACAGCTCAACCCCGGGATCAGGATGGCTTTGGTGGTTACCAGTCCTTGAGAATTTTGTGTCAGAAATCACTAAGAAGCCACGTGGCTTTATATTTACACCTCTGACCTGACCAGGGCTTGTCCCCAGCACCCCATTCCCTGGCAGAATCTGGGGTGCTTTTAGGTTTTTTTGCTTTATCCAGAGCTGGGCGAACAGGCTCAGAGTCCCAGGCAGGGCACACTGCACAAGGAGAGGTTTTATTTTTCTGATACAAACACAGTTTCTGGTGCAGGTATTTAGAGAACAAACAGTCCTTTTGTAGACCAAATATAAGCCATTTGTCATTATCTTGAGAACAAACTGTTTGTTTCTCCAGTTGTAAACACACTGAGGACAGCTATTTAGTCCTGCCACTACACTTAATAGCAATTTAGGTCACTTTTGCAAGAGGTTAATGTCTTCCTAATATATACTGGTTATAGATCTAACCTCCAGACTTGCTTGCTGTCCTGGTAGCTAAAGAATAGAAGAAAAAGGATGATGTACCACTTCTTCTCTAAAACAGTCAAGTCATACACCAAAACGCAGAGAAAATGCTGCAAAATAAGCAGCTCCTTTGTGCCCACGTGTGTGTGACAGAGGCAGAAAATACATCCGTGGTTTCTTGTCAGGCACTGAAGAGGCCAAGAGCTTGGGGACATAGGAGGAATTTGCAAAGCACATTGTTTTACCACCACCACCATCAGTCTCTCAAACGTAAACTCTTCTTTCTCCCCAGCCCCTCGCTCCCTGGGATCAGATGCTGTCATACATTAGGTCAGGTGCTCATTCTTCTCTTCTTAAGTTATTTTCCAGCAGGAGCCATGTATTTGTGGGAGAAAAAAAAGTGCTTTGCTAAGTGGTAGTGATCTTGCTGTCTATTGCCTTGTTTCTGGGTCAGCAAAGATCTGACTTGTTCTCTAAAATAAATTAAATTCTCCAGTTTTGGACTGGAATTGAACTTCTTTTCTTTCTTGGCTGGCCCAGTCTGAGTGTCCCAGCGTGGCTGGAGGTGGGACAGGAGCAGTGTGGCCCCTGTAGAAGCAGGTTGGTTGCTTCACAGAACCACAGAATATCCTGAGCTGGAAGGGACCTACAAGGGTCATCATGTCCAGCTCCTGGCCCTGCCCAGGACACCCCAACAATCCCACCCTGTCCCTGAGAGTGTTCAAACAATCCTTGAGCTCTGGCAGGTTTGGGGCTGTGACCACTTGATATCAGCCCCCAGATTTCCTGATCTGTATGGAAAGGTCCCTTTGAAGTTTGCAGGTGATGTTTTGATCAGAAAAGGAGAATTCCCAGTGTTTAAACACCAGAAAGCTGCAACATTGTCCCTGGCCCTCACTGTTCCTGGTAGCACAGACTCAACAGTTCCATTCTGTCAGAGTTTTGGGGCAGTTTCTCTTTCCAATCAATCAGCTTTATAAGACCAGGGATAATAGTGGTGACATCCTGACCTTTTAGTTTGGAGAAGATGCAAAAAATCCCTGAGGCAGGTCACAAAAAGCAAAGTTTGGCTTATCCAGTGCCCATTAGCCCCATATTTTATACCAAATGAGAAGCAACTGGAAAGAACCAGAGAAACAGCAGATTGCAGGAGGGCAAAGTTTGATGCTGGTGCAAAGAAGGCAAGTGTGGAAGGCAGGTGCCATTTTTGGATGTACAACGGGAGTTCCCCAGCATGATTCAGTGCTGGTGGGTCCCCAGATGTCCTTTGTCACCCAGAAAAGTCCAGGAGAGAAGGGACCTAAAAGACATCTCAGATTGGAGAACCTGGAATGGACAGATGAAAAACAAACAGTTGAGAATATTTACTGTACCTGTATCTCTCTGCCTGACTCTGGCAAAGGATCACCCATCCAGAGAAATCCAAGGGGTGTTGCTTGTACTCAGACTAATATTTGACAGTTGGAGAATAATAAATGCTCAGCTTTCAGACAAGCAAAATGTTATTGTTTTACAAAATCATAATTTGAGTGTGGTAATTAAAAGCATTTTCATTAGACATTGCCAATTCCACCCACATGTCAGCACTAACAACAACTTGTCATCCACATGGGAATGGATCCCAAAGAGGGAAAGGGACTCTACAAGTGGGTTTTCTCTATTATTTTTAGACCATTTTCTACAGTTTTTTGCACTGTTGGTGAGCCATGAACCTGCAGCAGATTAAACCTATCTAAGGGCAGAAAAAATAGGGGAAATGTCCTCAAGGAGGAAAAGAGCTGTAAAGAGGAACTTGACCATCTCTTCTGCATGTTTGTGGGGGACAGGGCAGAAGTCAATGGGCTTCTCTCATGCTGGGAAGGGTCAGTAAAGTAGACAAGGTACAGGGAAAATGGCTTTTGACCCTGAGGATAGTGAAGCACTGGGTTAGATCACCCAGCAGGCCTGGGGAGGAAGGGAGGGAGGGAGAGGATGTGGCTGGGAGCACCATTGAATTTTAGAAGAAATGGGTTAGACAGGCTCCTGTCAGAAAGAATAAGCATCAAGGTGTTGGGGAGCAACTTTGGGAGGTCCCTTCTTACCCTGCTCTTGAGGATTTTGGCCATATATCATCCTTTATGCTAAAAGGCAAACTTGTGTGACCACAGGGCAGGTGGTCACACAGGATTCAGGGCCAGCTCACACAGCCCACTGCTCCTCCCACACCTTCACCTCACTCCTTTGCCATCGAACAGGAGAGACCTGGGTTCTGGGATATTAAAACCTGCAGAGGCTGCTCCCTCACCTTTAAAATGCAAGGAAATTGCACCTGGCAAGTCTGGCAGGCCTGTGGAGCGCAGGCAGAGCAGGCAGAGAGCAGCAGGCAGCTGCACTGCTGCATATGGAAGGGAGAAATCCCCAAGGGCTGGCTCACTGTGTCATGCAGTGCTGAGAGGAACACTTGCCATTTGGGTCTAATTTATGATTATCCCACTCACTCCAGAAAATCCTGTTTATTTTTCTGAGACGTTAATTTTTTTGGATGGCAGAATAATTTTTAACCCGGTTTGTATTTGGATGCACGGGACGACGCTGCTGCCTACAGAGCACACTGCTCCTGGGGAGCACTTTGCACTCGTGGGAGATGGGAGGACAAGGGCACAAAGACCAGCTCCCACCAGATCACATTTGTTCCAAGCCACCTGCTCACCTTGTTTTTTTCCTTTGCCTCAAGGTCTCCATCCCAAGCACCTCCTGCGCTTTTAGAGGAAAACTTTTCCATAACAAAAAGCACTTTCTGTTAAAGTAGTGTCATAGAAGAGAGAAAAGAAGGACAGGTCACTGTGCTGGCCACTGGCCCTTGTCACAGAAGCTCTGCTGGCCCCACTCTGGGCTTTCTGATCCACTGTTGTTTTTAATCACTTTGCCTTCCAGCACAGGGGAAGTGCAGCAGGTCCACAGTCATGTTCCGACAGGTGTTTTCTTGTCCTCAGATTCCTGTGTTCAACCTGTACCAACAGTCAGGCCGTTTGGGGATAGCCTGGATTCACCACAAGCCTTTTCAAGCCAACCTGAGGAAGGTTTTATTCCTCCTGGGGCAGTATGTTCTGCTATGAATATATTTATTTTCCCTGGAGACATTAATGCTGGGCCCAGGCTGTTCTCCCCTCTGTGCAGGAGATCACCATTACAAGCTTTGCATAATTGATGTATTCCTACCAAAAGGAGATGAGTGAAAGAGGTCATGTGCAGGTAACATTCCCACCAACACCTCTGCCACTTTCCCACTGCAGGCTGTAGGACCAAATCCAGCTCAGCACTGGGAAACTATTCTTAACCACCCTGGGTATTCCCTGATTAACAGCATCCTCTAATTAAAGCAGAAGGCAGATCTTACAGCACCCATAACCTGCTTTGAAAGCATATTTAAAAGATCCCTCCTAGTCACTATTTTGGCAATAGATGAGCTAGTACACTTAGAACTTAAAGGCTGAGAAGATCATATTCTACAGTTCTGTGCTGCCTGTGGAGTCAGGTTGGGATTTGAATACCAGCTGGTTGAAATGCTCTCAGAGTGCCACGACTGCTGTGTCAGTTTGCATTGCTGGCGAAGCTGAAGGGAACGGCATTGCTTTGGAGAAACATTTTCTGCAGCTAAATATTTTAATTTGAAAAGCAAATCATTATTGTTGATACCATTTTTTTGTTTGGTTGGTTTTTTTGGGTTTTTTTTTTGTTAGCTGGAGAGAGCAGGCTTATTTTTGCATATTTAACAGATTAAGGGAGATGAACCAATAGCCTTTGGGTGCAGTTTCAGAAATGCTTGATGTTTGCCCTCCCCCCCTTGCTGGCTTTTGCAGGTGTGTGACCTGTGGAGCAGATCATCCCAATCCACTGTCTTCACAGCATTTATTAGGCTGGAAAACACCCAACACAGACCCTGCAGGGAGCTGCCTGGAAGCCAGAGTTGCTCCACGCTGGGCTAAGGACGTTCTAGGGCATTGGCTTAATCCATGGATTGTAATCCAGTCCTTCTGGGCTGCTTTGAGGACAGGACTCCTCCTTCACTGGGTTGGGGGAGAGAGATACCACTGGCCTCCCCTCATGGGGCTGCAGGTCTGGACGCTGGCACAGAGCTGCCCAGCACTTCCTTCTCTGCCAGAAAAGAGAAAAATCTCATAATTCCAGAGAGAGATAATTATCCCTGATCAACCAAGTTCTCAGTCTGTAATCTGCAAACAGCTGCCAGTACATAATCACCCTGCTCATTAAAAGTGACAATGCTCCTGCTCCTTGCTTCACCCACACCCTCTCCTCCTGCTCTTGCTTGACATTCCCTCTCCTCTCCTCCTGTTTCTGACTGAGGGATCTCATCCCTTTCCAGCAGCTCCTCCTGAGCTCCACAGACAAAGAGAAGTGGTGATGGCTTTTCCTTCTGCATGCCCTTCCTGGCAAATTAAGGCAGAGCTGAGCCCATGAACCTTGGATCATCCCTGGCTGCCTTTTCCTGCTGCTCGGACCCTCGATCCTAACTCAGACCCAGCTGCACCCAATTGCTGTCCCACAAGCAAATTCTCCTCATTTGATCTCAGTGCCAGAGATGTTATCAAGGCTATGATGACAAAAAGGACTGAATGTTTCTGTGGATAATAAGATAAGTCACTACAGGGGAGTGAAGTTCTTCTGGTGTTGGGGCTGGAGCATCAGCAGAGTGCTCAGAGCAGAAGCTTCTTATCAGGGCCAGGAAGACACTGGCTTGTCTTGGTTGCTTTTGGGACTGTCTCAGCTCTCCTTCCCTTGAACTTTTGCTCCTGCCAGAAATTCCTCAGAGACAGGACATGAGGGCACTTGTCTTATTATACTTTCCCTAAGCAGTATCTAAAAAGTTGCTCATCTGGGATATCTCTCAGCCTCTGCTGTCAGCCTGGCTCTTGTCTAGCACAGGCTTAAACAGCAGCTATCACTGATGTCTCCCAATGAGCATTTGCCTGCCCAAATTGCCCCATTTATTTTGCAGATATTTTCATAGTATTCTGAATTAAATTAGACACCAATTTTCCTATTTGGAGCTGGTTGATGTCTCAAATTGCCTGCTCCTTTTGGAGGAGAAATGAGAAAAACCACTTGCCAAGTGGCAAAAGGCCTTTGTTCATCCATGTCTTGCCTTTCACCCCCATGCAGAGCTCTATGTGCACGTGTGTGTGTGTGTGTGTGTATGTGCATGAAGTTATGTGCTCTCCATCTGCTGAGGTGGAAATAGTGACAGAAAACCAGAGGCAAGTCTCATTTGGTCTAAAACTTAAGACACCTGCAGCATTTCATGGAAATTCCTTTGGGAACTGCGGTTAGAAGTCTCTGGGGTCAGTTTTAAAGACTCGTTTTGAAGTAGCTCCAGCCCTGTGTGGGAAAGGCTGCTGGAAACCTGCTAATGGATCTGGTTTTGCCTGCTCTCCCTCATCCCTTCTGGGGCTAGTGTTGGGCCTGACATCCAAATAGCTGCGAGATCCAGCTAATCCCATCACACCAGCAAAATGGCCCTAAATCATCCCTGTCTGATTCTTGACTCCAAAGAGACATTTCATGGGTGATTGTGAGTGATACAGTGTGTGGTAATGGATGTATTTAAATGGGATTTATGGGTGACACCTGTCACATAGTCCCTTCCATCAGTGACAGGCTGGAGAGATTTACACAGTGACACTGAGATGTGAGCTGTTGTAAGAGCTCACTCCGTCACTGGCAGAGCGTTGGAGCCTCACAGCATTTGTCAGGAGTACAAACCAGGCTCCTTGGGCCACTGTCTGATATGACACAACGCAAAATTAGTGGCTAAGGGTTGAGTGCATCTTGGCATCTGACCATGGAGGATTTATTTAACCCCAAAGCTCTGTTTGTCTTTTTGTCAAACGTTGTAGGAGGTGTTTTGATGAGCCCTTGGTCACAAGAGCTTCAGGGGAGAAAGCAACACTCCATAAGCACTCCACATGATTTCTCCTCCCTCTTATGAACTTCCCACATTTCACAGCATCACAGAATGACTTGGGTGGGAAGGAACCTTAAAGACCATCCAGTTCCTTAAAGACTATCCAGTTGCCCTGCCCTTATGGGCAGGGACACCTCCCACTATCCCAGGTTGCTCCAAGCCCTGTCCAACCTGGCCTTGGACACTTCCAGGGATGGGGCAGCCACAGCTTCTC
>JAWMRA010000050.1:2325988-2417453 GCA_035584735.1 Pseudotriccus pelzelni | reverse complement strand
CTGTGGCTGCCCCTGGATCCCTGGAAGTGTCCAAGGCCAGGTTGGACAGGGCTTGGAGCAACCTGGGCTAGTGGAAGTTATTGAGGGGTTGTAAAATGATCTTTAAGGTCCCTTCCAACCCAAACCATTCTGTGACCAGGAGTAGTCTAATTAGTAAATAGTTGAGAGAGGGTGCAGCACGGAGAGTGGAAATGAACTCTCAGCTGCTTGTTGGCATCTTGTCTGGATTTCTAAAGAATAGCTATGTGCACAGTGGGTTTTCAGAAGCTTGTTATAGAACCAAATTTGTATTTGGGAGGTAGTTTTGAAGGGTTTCCCTACATTAAAAAGAATTCTGTTAAATGAAACAGTCCCTTGCTGGCTTCCTGTGCCTAGAAATGCTGAACTTAAAACGTCCTGGATTTAGCAATTAGCACCATTCCTGACTAATGTTGTGTTAATGCAACGTGACTAATTCCATTCCCTGTGCTGTAGGGCTGAGTGGCTTCTGGTCAGGAACAGTTCAGCACAGCAGTTCAGGAATAGTTCAGCAGAAACTAGTCCTAAGAAGTACTGACTCATGTGGTGCAGGTGTTTTTTTATCTCTGTATTTATAACTCTATCTATATCTATGTTTACAGCTTGTTCCAGTGCTCAGAAGTAGTGTTTCTCCATGAAACAGCACTGAAAGCAGTTCCCCTTTAACCAACAAATTGGAGGCATTTTAGAACCCAGGTGTGGTTTTGCCATGAATTTTTAGAAACCAGATGTTTCTGAAATATCCCAATTTTCTGATGTAGAATATACCCCTTAATAATTTGGTTTGCAGCAATAAAGCCGGGGGAAAGTGAGCCCTCCCAGTAAAAAATTCCAGGCAAGGGCACAAGGGCAAGTCACCTGTAAGAGAAAATGATAAAGTGCTTTTGAACTCTGTGCTACCATCAGGTGTTTTATCACTCCACGTCATCTTAGATATTTTCCCTGTACTTAGTGTTGCAATTAATAAAAATCCTGATATAAAGGTAACTAGATGTCAGCTTCATTTCCAGTGGAGCCTGTCTGTTGATTAAAAACTACTTTACAATGACATTAAGCTGCAAAGAATGAGTCAAAAAAAAAAAAAAAAGGCCTAAGCCCGAGACACGCACTGTCAGTCCCTGTAGATTTAAATTTAATTAAATGAGAAAACTGCAGGACTCTTTTTGCTCACACTGGAGATTCCCAGAGCTATCCCATGAGCAGTGTTCAGTTATTGCAAGTCATGAGCTCAGCTTGGAATATTGTTTTATCATTAAGGCTGCCAGTCACTCCCCATTAGGTCCAGGCTCCAAAATGCCATGGTGCAGTGATGAAAACAAAAGGCCTTGGCCTGGTGCTGAAAGCGTCCTGAGGATGCAAGCTGTGTAATCACATCTCTTTATCCCTTTGCTAACACAGGCCGCCCGTGGTTTGGGATGTGAAATCCAACACTGGAGTGCTGCTATTTTGGGAGGTGGTGACCACCTGCTCCTGGATGCAACAGAGCCCTTCGTTTCGTAACACCCAAAATGTGGGGTTGGGAGATGATGGATGTGAAAATGGAGCGGTTTTATCTCCCTTTAAAACCACATCCTGGACCCGCGGCCATGGGAAGCAACATCCCACCTTCCTCCTGTGCTGGTGTCCTTGTTCCTCAGGGAACGTGGAAAAACACTTCATGTACTCACAGAAAATCTGATATTTTTCCCACAAAGTATGAGAAAGAACCTGACATTGCTTCCTAACCCCTGCAAATAATTTGCTGTCCTTTTGAAGTATGGAATTATTCATCTGACATTTCATCTTGTCTCTCTACCAGCACCCTCAAGTCAAATTTAACATCTTTTAAGTCCAGTTTTCTATTTTTTCTCTTTTTCTTTTTTTCTTTTAGCTCTAATATTTGTAGCTTTCCTGTTCTCAAAGACAAATTAGGAAATAAATGAGCCTGCAGACAAAGCTGAGAATATACTGTATGGTAACAGTAATGCACAAAGATGAACACGAAAATGTCACCAGCATCATTGCCAGACATGTTCTTGTTAATCTTTTTTTTTTTTTTTTTCTTTTTTCAGAAAACTGGCTTATAGTGTTGGGAAGAGAAATAAGAAGAGGCTGAGGAGATGAGAAGAGAGAAAAGAAAGGGGAGAGCTGGGCAATCAGACTTCCCCAATCCTTCTTTCTTGCTCTAAAAAAAAAAAAAAAGGTCATTCTTGTCTTTGTAATTGCTGAATTTTTTAAGCTGGCCTGGTCTGTGGGTGAGGAACTGTCCCTTTCAAGCAAATACCGTGACTTTTGGAGATTAAAGGCCAAACTGCCCGTTCATGAATTTTAATGTAAACAAAGTCAGCTTTTTTTTTTTTCCTCCCAGTTTTTCAGACCTTTCTTTCCTTCCTCGCGTGGGGTGAAGGGCAGGGGAGCAGAATGGCCAAAGGCTGAGCTGCAGAGTGCTGGGACACGTGTTCTCACCTCCAGATGAATCTTATCCTCCAGGCCCTAAGGACATCACATCTACAACAAAGACACCTGAGAGACTGACACCAAGTAAGTACCTGGAGCACAGCTTTTCCAGAACACCACGGACAGAAAAAGAATATGAAACAAGATGAACCCTCCTGCTCTACCCAGGCTTCTCTGAATCTGCTCTTCGTTGATAGACAAAATAGAGGTTTCATAATACGGGAGCATTGTGGATTTTTTAATTAATTGGAAGGGTGGGGGGAAATTCTTCCTTGTGTTAAATTAATAATAATTGGACTTTAAGTAGTGGTTTGTTGCAGCTCAGTCTGCTCTGAGTACTAAACCATGGGTGAAAATCATACCTGATTAGTCCTGAGTGGCAAAAATACAAATGTCTGCTCTCAAAGACAGCAAAGTTTCTGTAAAGCCTCTGTTGATTTGGTTCCCAGCCTAAATGGATCCACAAAAGGAAGTTGCTTTACTGCAACAGTAGCCTTTAATAATATCCATTTTCAGAGCATTTTTAACTTTTTCTTCTCAATTCCAGCAAAGAAGCTGAAGATTTGTGGCTGTTTTGTGACTGGGGAAGGAGCTGAGGGGAGCAGAGCTCTGTCCCCGCTCTCAGAGATGTATTGACGGGCCTTTGGTGGGAGTGTGGCTGTGCCAGCTCCATCCCAATGATCCTCAGCAAATAGCCAGGCCAAGCTGACCTGCCAGGGGAGTTCACACAGGACTCTTGCACAGCAGCATCTGCTGAAGGTGCCAGCCGTGGTTTCTTACACCACTCCTGCCCTGCGAGTCCCTCAGTCACAGAACGTGTTCCCAGCGCTTATTTTGAAGCTGAGCTGATTTTGCAGGATCCCCCATTTTTGACTTCTGAAGCTCTGACTAATGATGCTGACACACCAAAAAATGCCATCTGCCATTGCAGAGCTGACACCTGCCCCGCACAGAATTCTGAGCATCTCATATGGTAATGCCAGAGACACCCAGGCTTTAATCTCTGCCATCCACCTCAATCCAACTCACACATCTCTCCTTGTTAGATATTCCTGTACCTACATCCCTATAATAGCTACAGTAACATCAGAGAGATGCTCTGGGAGTTAAAAATTCAGGCTCTATGAATATTTTTGGGAAGGAGCACAACTCCTTTTTCTTCAGAACTTCTTCACTTTGAAATCTGTAAGACAAGAAGTACCTGAAATTTATTTTATTGCTCTATTTTAAGGGTACATATAATTTTTTTTTTCTTATGCAAAACCAAAAGTCTGGATGAGTAACTACATTTTGAAGTCTCTTTGCTCTAAAAAAAAGAATCGTGCAACTGGTTTTGACACCTGCAGTATAAAGGTACTGAAATTCTGAAATAGTAAAAAATATTATAACTTCTTGTAATACATTGAAATAATGTTTGTGTTGTGGAAAAAATGGGTTTATGTCACCAAAAAATGGACTGAATTAATATTTGACCCCTCTGAGCTGAAAATGCTCATTCCAGCCTGAAGTTTTCCAACAATTCATGGAATCTCCGAATGGTTTGGGTTGATGAGATCGTAAACATCATCCACTTCCAACCCCCTGCCGTGGGCAGGGACACCTTCCACTTTCCGAGGTTGTTCCAAGCCCCGTCCAACCTGGCCTTGGACATTCCCAGAGTTCCAGGGGCAGCCACAGCTTCTCTGGGCAACCTGTGCCAGGGCCTGCCCACCCTGCATTGGGAAGAATTTCTTCCCAATATCCCATCTAACCCTGCCCTCTGTTAGTTTGAAGCCATTCCCCCTTCTCTTATCAATCCATGCCCTTGCTGACAGTCCCTTCCCAGCTCCCCTGCAGCCCCTTTAGGTCCTGGAAGCTTCTCTAAGTTCCAAATCACAATATTGTGTAACTCCAAACAACAGCACTGTGGCAACAGCTTCAAGTCCTTTTCCCAATCTTCCACCTCCATCTCTTCAGATATTATTATTTTTGGTCCAAATTCCCCATGACACAGCCCAGCACCTGAAACATGCCCAGCTCCAGCAGAGCTGCCTTGGCTCAGCTCCCCCTGAAGTGGAGCTTTTGTTTACAGCGCTTGCTCTGCTGCATCCCCCTGTTTGTGCTGGAAAAGCCACTCGAGTGATTTGTAAGGGGTTCAGCCTCTGTGCCAAGGATGAAGCCACAGCTCTGCAGGAGGAATCAAGGCGCTCTCAGCAAAGCAAAATGCAGCAGCACTGGATGACTCTTCTGCACAAGGACCACTCGAGAGCACAAAGCTCTTCTCGCTGCCACCGGCACAAGGGGGCTGGTTATTAAGGTTTCTTTTTCAATCACCACTTGAAATTTCTGCACTGAATCTCAGTAGCTACAAGTTAAGATTATTCTCGCCCTCTCCTTAACTTCTGTCCATCATCTTCATTTCAACGCAGCACGATATGTTTTTGTTACCAAATCTAAAGCGGGCAAAAATTATTCCTGTTCTTCCCTTCTCCACTGGTTTTTCTCCAAGCTCATTTCCCTGTGTTTGCTCACAGGGAAATGCCAGGCTCACACCAAGGGGCTGGTGGACTCCAAAATGTTCGGGCCTTATGGGGAAGGTGGGAGTGAGGATGCACGGGAGCCGTGGTGCAGTTGGGATGCAGCAGCTGCATTCCTGCAGCCCTCCGTGAGGAACGATTTGAGGAATCGAATTATTTATGCAAATGATACAAAATTGATTCAATGGTACAAATCACCGAGGAATGATCGAATCAGAATTGATTCAGTGATACAAATCATGGAGGAACGATCTGCATCCTGTGGCTGCTCAAGCATGAAAGTTCAGCCTGGGAGGAACCCAGTTTTGAGGCATTACTTTTAGAGCTTGCTAGGCATTTAAAGTTTCAGACCTAACATATCAAAGTGATTTTAATTTTGTTTTTTTTTTTTCATTAACAGCCTAAAAAGAATGAATATCAACCCCCAGCCCCCTCCCCTTTCACAGAGGGGATTGTTTTAGTCCTGTGAAAATTATTTGTTTAAAGCTCTGTGCGTGCTGTCTGTTGTACTGCACCTTTACATTCTGTGCATTGGAAAGGTTATACAGATTATAAATAAGTTTAATGATAAAAAGACATTGTAAAACAAACAAATGTAGAGCACCTGTTTTTAAATTGCTTTTGCTCCTCATTCCTGACACAAATAATGGTCAAAACACGATGCTCTTGCATAAATCATTTCCATTTCAATGAATCAGTGGTTGCCAGCAGGACAATATTTACATCTTTGCTGGTTCTATCAGCTTCTGGATTGCAAATATGTCTCAAAAGAGCAGCAAAGCAAAAATCTTTGGGGAAGCTACAAAATGAAAAAAAGATTTTTCTCGGCCAAAAGAGAAAACTGGAGGGATGAGCTACTTGAACTCTAACATCTCCCATTTAGTGAGGGAGCACGGCAGCAGCGGAATGCTGAATGAACAAAAATTACTGCCATTCAGTTCAGCCATCCAAACTATTTTGGTTCCAATTAAGCAGAAGAGAAAATGCAGAAAATTGGACAAAAAAAAACATCGACAAAAAAAGTACTGATTAGCTCAACTAAAAAAGGCCAGGATGAAAAGGCTCAACTGCACAAGGGTAGAAGAGAGAGTTGAACCTATATTTGGAAATGATAAGAAGTGGGGAATAAAAGATGAGGATGGTTATATTTGCTTTGGGTTTGGCAGCTCTATCTTAACTTTAAATGTTTTGAGGGCAAGGTCTAGGAAAGATTGCTGGCAAGAGATTCCATTTTACTTGTCAATTGTTTGGTTCCTTTTATAGGAAAAAACCCAACAACAAAAAGCTAAAAAAAGGTAATAATTAAATATGGCCTTTGATCTCCCATTTTCTTGATTGAGAAACTATATAATCATTTTATAAAATGAAACAACTGTTCTTTTATCCCTCTATTAGATCAGTTGGTTGACTGTGCCAAGAGGGTGATGGAACCACAAGTTGAAAAGTGGTGTAAATTCAGTTGAAAGGTGGTGTAAATTCAGAAATTGCTCTGTATTACAAGCTCCTTTGAGTATTGAGTTGCTGAGGCAGCCTGGGATCACCAGCCAGGATATTCTGTCATGGCACAACAGCCCAATCCCCCCCAGTGCTGAATGTCTGCTCTGCTTGCCCTGCATGTTGCAGGTCCTGCCCAGAGAAAGCGGTGTGAGGGCTCCGGGGAGGGATGATGTGACTCAGGTGGTGCTTAGAGTTTCTTTAGCCTCAACAGTTCTTTTGAAGGAAGAAAGGATACAAAAATGAGGGAAAATCCAGCTGGATCCATCCATCAATCTATCTGTAGCATATCCTAAAAAAATCCAGATTTTGTTAGGAATTAGCTGGTGGTGTTTCAATATATTTCTCATCCACGAGAGCTGCCATTAATATCACATTGTTATTACCTACTTTGGAAATGGGATTTAATGCAAATATTCCGCATGAAAATAAGTGTGAGGAACTAAAAGAAGACTGTCATTGTTACTGCTGATCCCTCTCTGCAACTGCTTTTTGCCGTGTGCTTTTTGTTGATTTTTTTTTTTTAATTATTGGCATTTTGGGAATATGTGTCAGTGCTCAGCCACAGTGTGTTGTGTCACAGTGTGTGCAAGGAATAAAATCCAGGCATAAAAATAAGAATTATGAGCAGTTGCAAATATTGCCATAACAACAATATCTGGCTCCTTCCTGGCACTGTTTGCCCACTGAACAAAATGTTCTTTATGGAGAAACCTGACATTATTTTCAGTTTTACTGTGAGGCCTAGAACAAATCTTGATCTTAATTTTATGCTCTTGTATGAAATTAGACCTTGCCTAGCACCAAAATCAGACCAGATTTACTGGAAAGTGTCTAGTTCATATATAAATTCAAGTGATGTTTACAGCATTTCTTTATTAAATTTACCAGATTCCAATGAGAAAAGTATTTAATAGGACTAGTTAGGAAATAGCTTGTTCAATTTTTAATTCCATTTTAATTAACAGCTCAAATGAGTAGCCTCACATTAACTTTTCAGTTTAAAAATGCCAGGGTTTATACTAAAACATTTTAACTGATTGTCTTAATCAGTTGTGCTGATTGGTGATTTTGTGTTCCCCTTGGCAGTGTTTCACAGTTTTGGAGCTTCAGAGCAGGAGGTGCAGCCTGGGCTTCTGAAGTTACGCAAACACAGAAATGGCGGTTTATTTTTGGTTTATTCCCATTGTATTTCTTTTTTGATTTAAATTTTTTTATCAGGCACTTTTTTGTTGTATGTCACTAGCCTTGTTTGATACCATAATCTTAATTTCTGCAGCACTTCTGGCCGATGTGACGCAAGATGTTTGATCCTTTTGGCTTGCAAGTACTTACTGTCACTTGCGTTGGAAGTGAAAATATGAACTGTTTTTTGTGGCAGGAGCAGCATTTTTATTAGTTTATTTAGTCTGCTGAAAAAAGTGCACTGTTTGCTGCCATCCTACCTCCCTTATTCCCTGAGTACATTCCAAGCAGGTGAGGTACAGCAGGAGGTGTGAGGGGATGAATCCCCACACTCCCCCAGGCTTTTCTCTTTAGATTGTTCAAAAGCCAGATTTTGACCCAAACCCTGCCAGTTTGACACCAGTTTGGTCATTTATACAAAGGAAATTAATAGCCTCCATCCAGCTGATAGTGCAAGTAGGCCTCTGCGTCCAAATATTTAAATTAAATTCATACCCTTGTCTGGAAAATCTCAGCAGAGCTTTCAGGGTTGGATGTCACAGGGATTTGTCTCAGGAACCACGCCGTGCCCGGTTAGTGTTTACCCAGGTCTTACTGGGCTTTATGGACAACTTCTCAAATATTTCTGAGGTGTGGGTTCTTTCCATCTGTCTTTTATAGAGAAAAGCAAGATAGTGATCGCAGCCATCAGGCTGGACCAGGGGCCAGCACGTCAGCTTCTTGCTTTACAACTCATTTAGCTTTTTCTTTGCCTTAATCCCCCAGTTTCTAAAATCGAGGAGCGATAGCGGCGCTGAGGATAACGTCAGGATGCCACTGCACTGACACTATCTGTGCTCTTTCTCATTTCAGTACCTCCTGCACCTCAGAAATCCCCTCTGATTCCCCAGGCAGGTGCATTGAGGAGGATCCAACCCCACAGCCAACGCCTCAAAAGCGGCGACCCCTCAAATGTCTCCGTTGGTGCTTTCTCCTAATCCTCAAATCATGACACTGTTTTCCATGCCATGTGCAGGAATCCACCCCAAATTTGATTTAATTAAACATTTATAGCCCACTAATGTAATGGTGCTGTTGTAGCAACGCTCCTGGCAATGATCCAGTTCCCTCGCTGGAATAAACGGCGCTGGCTTTCGGCTCTGTGGTTTATTCACTCAGGGACTGTGTTACTGCCTCATAAAACAGTGAGATAGTACTATTATCACTTAATTATCCAGCAAGCTTTTCCAGGCTTCACTTCCACATCACATTTCCCTGAACCCCAGAATGTGTGTGGGAAGTACAAATGGGTCTGTTGGAACGTGCAGAAATAAATCTCGGGAAGGTGTTTTGTCAGGACTCGGAGATTTATCGGTGTATTGTACTCAAATGTGATAAATTGCTACTTTAGAACAAACCAGTGAATATATTCCTAATAGAATTAATTTCAACAGATAACTCTGAGTCATCACCTGTAATAGCTTACATAAAAAAAAATCCCAGCAGCAGCAATGGGTACTTATCTGCGGAACGAGGATCCGCCAAGGAAAAAGAGAGAAAGAAATGCTGAAATTTAAACTGCGTAATCATTATCAGTAGTTGTTGGTATGTGCAATAGGTATTTTTGGAGGTACTTTCAATAATAAAAATACCTAAACGTCACACATGGCCACAATTTATTCCAGGAGATCAAGGTTATCTGTACTTATTTCTGTTTGATGACTAGAAGACATTTTTTCCGTGTTGAAGCATTTGTTAAAGTGAGGAAATATTGCTGAAAAAGAAGCAAGTAAAGAAGCCAAATTAAAACAATATCAACTTTTCCTAAATCCTTATTATATTAGGTAAGTTTAAGCCACGATGTCACACAAATTAATGTAAAGCACAGGATCACTTGTTTTATATCTTATTTCTGTAGTAGCTGTTTATTCATTACATAGAATAATTTGTTTATTTATTTAAATTCATGTTGATTTAATCTATGCCTAGAACGAATTTTGGGCTAGGTTTATATTAAAATGGAAGGGGGTTACAGTGGAAGGATATGAAGCAATCCATATCTGTCTGCAGACTGACAGAACTGTTAGGACTGCCAAATGTTTAATTTCCCTTGAAACAGGTTTGGAAATGAGAACATTTGACTTAAGCGACTAAATAAAGATTCACACACTTAAGTTTTAAAGTTTTAAATGAAGTCGAGTCGTCCAGCTATCTCAGTTTAATGGCCTCGTTCCACCCCTCGGGTCTTCCAGGTCGCTCCTGTTTTGGTGTGTGGTGCAAGGGGTAGGTGAGTCCAGGTGGCTGTGTCAGCAGGCACAGCAAAAGAAGGGACTCTAAAATGCTGCCCATGCAGTAAATTCTGGCACAGGGAAGAGCTGCAGGCACTAAACAGGGGCAGGATGCACAGCATGTCCCACGTGCAGCGCTGTGATACACCAAAATCTCCCAGCACTAGTGTGTCAGAAGGGAAAAGATCCACCCTCACCTGTACCCTGCTAGGAAACTTAGGGCAAGAGGCCCTGAAGGTATGTGCTGACACTGGAGCCAACTGCTTTTTCACCGTGGAAAGTGTAGAAATAAACAAAAAAATGCTGAACCCCAAACTTGGGTAAAGGAGTAAAGTTCAGCTGCTGCATATTCATGGTCTGCCTCTGAATAAGCCCTTTTTGCATCGACACAAACCCTTCTTGCAAGCCAAATGCTTCGAGTCTGAAGAACTTGCAAGGTGAGTTTCTGGGCTTCAAGACAACACAATGCCAACGGCAAGCTTGGCAAAAATTATGAAATATCTCATAAATTAATCTCTCCATGACAAAAGCCATTTAATTGGGATGGAAACTGCCCACAGTTCACTACCATGATATTTTTCCTTTCTTTCCCTTTTACCCTCTCCAGCACTAAATATAGAAACATGAATGCACGAGGTGCCAATTTTTTTAATCCTTTATTTAAAGAAATCAAGAGATATAAAAATAACTGAGAAAGACTAAAAGTTATTCTCTGGTGCATTCCTGACAATTGAGTTCTCACTAATTCTAAAAAGCAAAGCACTGTTCTATTCTTTGAGCATTAACCTTCAGGTCTGTTTCACCTCTAGCAAAGCAACATAAATAAATATAAATATTTAATATATAAATATATATATATAAATAAACATATATAATATATAAAAATATAAATATATAATATATATAAATATATATAAAAATATAAATATATAATATATAAATATAAATATTTAATATATAAATTATTTTTTTTAGCAGTGGGATGGTTAATCATGCTTCCTAGATTGAAATAATATCCTAGGAAAATTCTAATTTGATTATTCGTTCTCACAACAAGAAAATTCAAGTCTTTAGTTTCCATCTACAAGAGGAAGATTTTGTCTTTAGAATGTGAGAATTGATTTAAAAGGAAACATTCAGGCTGCAAACCAAGATACTCAGAGACAAAGAAGGAAATAAAAGCATTCCAGGTTCCAGATGAGCCTGGCAAAGGTGCTGGTGAACTGCAGAGAGGCCTCTGTTCCCTTTAGAGGGACACACGAGAAAATTAACAAATGACTTTTAGACAAAAAGTCACAGAGGGTGGGGGGAAAAAAAAAAAAGGCAGCTCTATAGGAAAATATGTAGATAAAAACAGAGCTGGAGGAATTTAATCTCAGCAGAATCATTTCTGAAGAAATCCAGATTGTTAAGGGTGAATATTCCACATCCTTCTCGCTGCTGAGGAGATTCACCACAGAGATGGGTGGGAGGTACACGTGGACATTCCTCTCGGATTAAAGGGAAAATACAGACACGGCCCATTGCACTGGCTGAAGGTTTGTGGCAAATGCAAGACCGGAAAAAAAAAAAAAAAATTGGATGCTAAATGACACCTTTCCAGTTTGAATATGTAATCTTCAATTCTTATCCACTGATCGTCGAAATAACTCCTTGCTATTAATCCTACCCGGACACCAGCTCAGACTTTATCCTGTAAGCAGCCATAAGATGCTTGTATTATTTATTTCACAGTTATATATCAGATTTAATCTTCAATTCCTTCAGGTAAAATCCATTTGTTTGTTATAAGCATTGGCAAACCCCTCGCTGGAGGGATTCCAAGGGATTCGTGGCTTCCCTTCCATCTGTAATCGGAATACTTATTTTTTGTAGGCTTTAGCTGGGAAATATTTAATTTACTGCTGTCTGCAAGGACCAAAATACATCCTTAATAACATGTTATTATTTAGCACTAATTTTTAAGCTCTTTTCACATGGGAATTTGTTGTTATTTTGGTGGTATCTCACCAGGATACTTTATTCATGAGGTAGCGTTACTTTTTCAGGTAGCAAATGACAGTATATATTAATAATAAATGTCATAATATTTAAATCATGACTTTAGCACCTGGATCACATAAAATCTGTATTACAAAAGTGTTACAATACAAGCCAGCCAAATAGTCTTTAAAAGTGAACTTCACTGAAGAAAAGCAGTTTAAGATCTAAGATCATCTTTCAAATATTCACATTATGGTCTATTTATATAAAGACCTCACTCATGAATTCGACTCAAACATCATCAGGCTCTTTTCCTACTCACATTTCCATAATTCCAACGTTTTCTCTGCCCAGTGTCAGGTATTTGAGCTGCTATTTTTTGCTCTTTGAGCAAAGAAGACTCTTCCAACTGAAGGTAGTTGGGTGAGAGTTATCTACAAAGGCAAATATAAGCCAGACTGCTGCTCCAAATGTGTGCTGAAGGAAAGGGAGCTCCTTTCATTTGCACCGTGGAAGGACCTGGCATTTTGCATTCTGGCAAGGCATCAAAAGATTTCTTTCCTGTGAATCATCTACAACCTGCAAGAGAAATGTCTCAGAAACATGTGCTGCCTTCCAAATATTCACGTCTCGCTCCTAAAGAAAACTTCCAATAAAAGAAAAGTTATCTCTTGGGGAGTAATTCTTGTTCAAAGCAAATACATCTCTGGAAATTGCTTTAGGAAAGCAAAACTGGCCAAACAGCCACTCTATAATTTGTTGCAAGAGTTAACCTTTTATTTAGGATTATGGACTTAGACCTACTGCCATTCCTCACATGAATAACTTCTCCTTAAGTAAAAAGCACAACTGCATTTCAAGGGGTTTTCACTAAGTTAAAAAAAAAAAACAACAGTTGGGCTGAAAGCTCACCGTAAAAAACATGTTCTTTTAAATTAAAGTGTTTGTGCAGGGGAAGAATGGCCAATAAATTCCAGTTAAAGTCAATTCTGTTAAAAACCTTAAATGTTGGCTCTAATAAAGACTTCAGGGAAAATAAATAGTACCAAAAACTTCACAGGAGGGTTCAAGTGCAAGGCATATTTCCAGATAACTAGACAATCCATACCAGGATTTGTTTGAGGCAGAAGGTGTTTTTATTTATCCTTCCAGAAGTCCTTTCCAAAATGGGTAAGAGACTTGAATTTAGGCTGGTTTGCCAAACATCCGAGGGGATTATCCTGGGCTTAATATGCAGATTTTTCTGGACTCCAAAAAATATTTACTCTTGGAAAAAAAGTTGTGTATTCTATCAGGTTGCAGCCTTGGCTGCAGATGTCATAGGAGTTTAGAAAGGCAAAGGGCAGGGAAATTTGTTTGAGTGCCATCCCCTCTTAGTTTGGTTTCAGAACTTGCCCAATTTGCTGCAAGTTTCAGGTGGAGAAATTGGGGGTTTTCCTCTTCAAAGAAAATCCCTTTAAAGGATTTTCATCCTATAGAACCTCCTAGATGATTTTGATAATCCTCAGGTTGGATTAGTGCATGTGACTGAGGATGAGGTGGCTCAGTCCTTGCTGGAAGTTCCCTCACCCTACAACAGGCAGAGAATTCCCCGTGGCGGTTTGACAGGGATATCCTCCTCCTCAGCTGGGTGAAGACATTCCAAATCCGTTTGTGCTGGGAATTTGGGATGTTTCTCCTTTGCAAACCCAGCAGGGCAGCCCTTGTTCCTGCAGGGTGTTTTTTTCCTGCAGTTCCTTTCCCCTGTGCAGATGGCTGAGGTTGCAGATGGACGTGGGAGCATCAGGCTGAGCAGGACAGCTGTTCCTCCCATCCCTCTCGCTACGATCCTGATTTTTATGTCACTGCCTCTTTGGTTTGTTTGGTTTGGGATTTTTAAACGCTTTGTTCATTGGAAAAAACAAGGAGGAAGGGCCAGCTGGCAACTAAAGCTGAGCTGGAGAGAGAGAGGAAAGGATCGGGGCAGTCACATCTCTACTGACTTTTTCTCTGGGGTTGGAGATTTTGTGGTTATGCTTAAATATTGAGCAATAAATCCCAGCAGGGGAAGGTAAGGAATGCAAAATTCAATGTAACATTTCACACTTAAACTCCTCCTTCCCATCTTGGTTTACCTGTTCTCCAAGAACAGACTGAAGCAATCACCAAAACAATTACAGAAAACACGAAATCCATGAAATCCAGGAAATGCCCTTATTTTGTAAGAGAGAGAGGGCACATATTTTTCCAGAGGAGTTTTGGGTGTGGGAGGTTGGAAAGTTGTGGCGTGGTTTGGTTTTGAAAACAAGGAAGGCAGCCCCTCCATAACTAATATCTCCAGGGGGATTTTTTGACTAAAATCCCCAAGTGCTCAAGAATAATTTGATGCCAACAGAGTGTAACCTACTTAAAATAGCTGCAGGTCTCAAAACTTGCTAAAATTGTGCTTTATCTGGATTTTTCAGTTGCCCTGATAAGCCATGGTTTGTCTGATACTGATAAGCTGGAATTGATTCCGGGCTCGGGTGAAACAAGTGAAAGTCAAGGGGGAGATTTTGGTCTGTGGTGGTGGTGGGGAATCAAAATATGGCAGAACACAAAATTCAAGGTCTGATTTTGAGCTGATTAGAGGGAATAATAATTAAATCAAATAAGCCATCATCTCCTTCAATTAGTAAAGAATAAGTGAAAATAACAAATACATTTTCTACCCTATTCTTTCAGGTTTAGATGAGTAGCCCACTTATTAACCATCATGACACTGTTCTAGCTCTTTTTTTTTTGTATGAAATTCAGGTTTTAAGAGTGTTCTCCCCAGTCCATGGCAGTGGAGAAATTTTTAGCCTGAAAATTAAGTTTTTAAGCCTGGATTTCTCTGCAGTTTAGTTTTCTGGAAAAAAAAACAAAAAACAACCAAAACAAAAAACAAAAGTCAGATTCCTGCCCAGGCTTCCCACTTTCTTGGAGTCTCCAAAAACATAAGACCTGATTTTTAAAGGCAGCTTCTCGTTTGCATACACAATTAACTACAGGCACAAATATTCATCTACCTGCCTGCCTTTCACAGCCAGGCACAGCCCAGTTTTACTCTGCTCATATTTAACACAGGCAAAAAAAACAAAACCCAAAACACCACAATTATAAATATAACATTAAACCCATACGTACAGATGAGAATCAGGTCCTGACACGTTTTAATGGTCAGGAACAGGGGTTTTTTTGGGGTTTTATTTTGATAATCAGTGGGACCAGCTGCTAAAGAAAGTGCTAACACTGGTAGGGGAGTAAGATTCAAGAAGGCAACGCTGTGTGAATAATAACCCAAGTACTCATTTAACTTTAAGCACTTCTTTATGGTCCTGGAAGTTAATGGCTTTACACATTTGGTCAAAGTTAAGCATATGTTTAATGCCTCCCTGAATTAGAAATTAGATCTTTGAACTCCAGTTTTGCTTACACTCCGTATTATTTTGTGGGGAGGTTCATTTTGGGAAGGCAGGGAAATGGCAATCATTCCAAATGATATCCTTTTGCAATTAAATGTTGCCTGTACAGTATATTCAGCGCATCAGCATTAAACATTTTTCTTCCTAATGTATATTTGACTGTGTGAGAGCCATTAAATGGAACTAACTATACAGTTGCTTCAATTAGATTCTCCAGTTCTCTAATCCAAGCAAAACCACTCAAAGTTAAGAGGGAAAAATAACCCATCTTATTAGTGACTTTGGTTTTCTACTATTATAGCAAAGTTTAGGCTCAGTTTTTGCTTTGTGCAACCTGGCAACTCATCATAATTCCTTGATTCGACTTAAATTTGCTCAGTCCTAGCTATCATACCTGATCCTTCCCCCCTATAAACTGTCACTTATTAGCAGAACTATGGGAAAACACTATTTTACCCTGTATTCAGTTTTTATTTATCATTTAAATACCCTCACCTTTATTCTACTTATTGGGAATTAGGGAAATTGATGCCTTTTTCAATAATAAAAGGCCTTTCCACTTGCTTATAGCAAGTTGTGCCAGTCTACACAATTCTAAATATCTTCTTTCTACACTCAGTGAGTTTTTAGAGCCTGAATCTCACAATAAAACCAGCTTTAGGCTCATCAAATAAAGCAAAAATCATGTGTTGCTTGACGGAAAACACAACGTTTCTGAAATTGTGCAGGGTCAGAGTTCAATCCCTTCAAACTTCCACTTGGGCACTGCTGTACCCCTGTTTTCTGGGAGCACTGATGAGTTAGGAGGGGGTTTTGGTGGCAGGATCCTGTTCAAAGGTCTGAAATTAGTGCATCTCTACAGCTTTGGCAGCAGAGGGATGGGGAAAATTGGCCTGCAGAAGCTACCAGTACTCCCAGGTAACGTGACAACATCCTCATTAATGAATTTAATTACTGCAAAATAAGCAAACTCCTGTTGGTTTCAGTGGAAGTTACATCCAGCACAGAATACTTTAGTATTAGCAAAGATAAGACTCTATTTTATAAGGCTTTTATTCATGCATAAGACTGTCTGAAAAGGAACTACAGGAGTAGCTGATCCTCTCTGAATTCTGCAACGTGCAGACATAACTGAGGCCACTTTCTGCTTTAAAAAAAACCAGGATTCTTCCCACAAAATCAGAATTATCTCCACAAGAGCCTTGAAAGACAATCCTAGACACTGGCAGGCAGTCCAACTCCAATTATCCTTAAACTAGAACTTTCCCAGTTCATTTTCTTCCTCTCTCCCTGTAATAACACTTGTGTTATCTCATATTAATATTAAATATGTATTGTTATTCTAATAACTAATTATCAGACTCATAATGCTAATGATGGCAATTCAGTTGGTAATCCCATCTGTTCACTTTACCACAGTTGTTTGTTTTCTTTCCGGCTTTCAAAATACTCTTGATTTGTAATTAATCACGCATTTTGACTTTTTTGGTTTAGAGATTTGCAGGTTTATTTTAAAATGAGGGATCGGGAGGAATAAACAAGAGCTGGCACGGCACTGCAAAGAGAAAATATTTCTGTTTTCAGTGACCAAACATCTGAAAAAAAATGTGGCTGTAAATGAGGGATGGAACAGCTGAGTAACTTGTAGCAAAGAAGAAGATAATTTATAAAATATTCCCACAAAGCCTGTTGTTAATTTCTGTCAAACTTTCTCTCTTTTGCTGGGGATCTTTAAATTCAAAAACATTTGTTTTGCTGATATATTTGTGTTCCAGAAGGCAAAGGTGACTAAAACAACCTGATGGAGAAAGTTTCCATTGATCTCCTGGAATAATTGTGTTATTCTATTTTTGGATGTATTTTAGTATCTTATAAGAGTACTGAAAGTAATTGAAGGCAACAAAACCTTCCTTCTCTAATTGTTTTATACATTTAACTTAGATATTATTTCTAAAACTATCAAGTAGTCTGGCAATCTTTTTCCCATACCTTTTTTGCTCCTTAGTGTGTTTTCCCACTTCTCAATAAGTGTAAATTTATGCACTTTCCAGCTTAAACTCATTTTCATTTAAAAAAAACCCAGTAACAGGATTTGGGAGTTTGTTTTTGTTTTCTTTTTCTTATGCTCTTTCAATTTGCTACAGTTTCTACACCTTTCATAAACTGATTTTTCTCGCTCTCTGCTTTCTCAGGTGTGCTGCGAGGACCAAGAATTCCCTCCAAATGGTTAGTCAAACCTCAGTCTGTATGTTGGTTCCCTTGGATTTTAAATGTATCAGTGGTTGTCTGATGGAATGCAATGAACTATCTGCAATAGAGAACAGGAGAAGGTTGTTTGGTTTTTTTTTCCCACCCTCCAAATGCAGCAGCCACTGTGTCACATTGCTTTGAGTTTTGGGAAGGTGTTTTTATTGTTGGTTCCTTGCCAGCAAAAAGTGCTCTGCTGACCACACGAAGCAAGAAAGTAATTATTTCAGACAAGAAAAAAAATGTATCCTTCTCCCTCCTTTTATTTATTAATTAAAACACCAAGATGTACACCCTTCCTTCAGCGGCTCTGTAGTTGGAAAAGTTGGATTTAGACCTTAATCTGCATCCCTGTGCTGCAACACAGGATCAAAGCAATAGGCTGGCTGTTTGCTAGGGATCTTTTATCTATGGTGCAGTGTAAAACATCAAACAAATCTCATTTGTTTGCAGCTAAAGAGGCCAAGGCATTGTAATTACACGTGTGTCATCCAGACTGAATTCGTTTGGAGCTTTGTCTGCACAAAGGCGGTGTATTTGTACCTCGGATATTCAGTTACGCTCAGCCCTGTGTACTGATGAGACATCAAACACCTTTAGGGCCAGAGATTTTTATTTTGGGGGTGTTTTTTCGGTCCCAAAGACCAGCCCCCAGTGTTTTATTTGTTTAGCTGTGTTCCCTACAAACCTCTTCCCCAAGCCCATTGTTTGGTTCTGCCCCTCCGACTGGCTGTGTGGGTTAATCAGGATTTCCAAATGTTGGCTGTTAGCACATGAAGCTTAGAACTCAGGAATTCTGTCATCACCCAGGGATTAAGCAGAGATTTATTCAGGTAACTTGGGAAAAAAAAAATCCTCTATGAGGTTTAAAACAAGCTGTGCATCTCAATTTTCAAACTTGCCCTGCGTAACTAAACAACCCCCCGGGTGGGAGGGCACTGCTCTTTGGCCAGGGGAGTTTTTTTATGGTGTATTCCTATTTTTTATGATTTCAAAATATGCGTGGAAGTGGTATTAATGATTCAAAAATTAAAAATATTTCTTTAACAAGTGACCTACAAAATAGTAATTACAGGGACGTATTGGAACTATTCTCCAAATCAGCCTCTCTGTTAAATGATGGACTGACAACTGGGAAGTAAGAGCAGGGGGAAAAGTTTCTTCTCCCTGATAAATCTGGGGTTTCCACAAGCACCTCTGTGTGCAGAATGTGAGCACAGCCCCAGTTTGTGACACAGTGAATTTACTGAGCGAGCAGCAGAACCACCTGGACACATATTCACAAAAAAAAAAAAAAACCCCCCAAAAAAAAAACCAAAAAAAAGTGATTTTTGGCTTCCAAAAAAATGGAGAGGAGAAAAAAATCATAAGCACTACTCTGTCCATACTGTCCATATTGCATCCCATCCAGTCTGTCCTTGCTTGGGTGACTTCCCTAATTCTGCAGCCTCAGTGCCAGAGGTCAGTGAACACTTTAATTGCATGTGAGAGATGATCAGCTCCTGGCACAATTTATAACTAAGGTAACTAGTTCAGAAATCCATGGCTCATTTAATTTTAAAAAGAGGGTCTAGTTTAATTATTTATGCTGTATAAATAATGAGATTCCACCAGGCTGAGAAGTCACTGAAACATTATGATATTAAATCTTCGCAAAGAGACGGGAGGTGAAGGGAGAGGTTCTTGTGTGTCAGAAAGTGTGAGGATTAGCAAAATGTGAATTAGTAAGGGTCTGCTGCATTCAATATAGAATTTAGGGTGAACTATTTACTGTTGGCATTACTTATTAAAGTTAATTATTAAAGTCACTTATTAAAATTAACTCTACGAGCTGGTAAATAATAGAAAATGCATTTGATGAAAGAAATGCTAATTTTTTTCCCCTAAGAAGGTTATTTGAAGTTATTTAACAAATTCCATTTGCTATTATCTATTAATAAACAGTAGGAAATATTCAATACCCCATGATCAAACCTTGAAGCATTTGAAGCAGATAGATGATATTTTGGGTTTCATCAGTATTTTTTATTTTTTTATATCTCTCTGTTCAGATTCGTTTGAAATTAAACTCAGGCAAGATGAAGGGTGTGGGAGAGAAGAAATACTTTTTATCCCGGGATGCTGAGCTGAGAAGTCAGCACTTCGTTGACACTGTGTTGATGGCACTAAAATAAACCAGGGGAGAGCTCTCTTAAAATAATGTGTGGTCTATTAAACTAAAGCTTAGGCTGGAGTGTGACAGCCAGAGGAAAAGCAGGAATCTGTTCCCAGTGACGATCAAAGCTCTCCCTGCAGTGGGGATGGTGCGTTATGCTGTGTTGGGAAAAGCACCGCCAAAGTCCTTCACGATTCCCAAGGAGCAATAAACCTGCGTGGGATGTGACACAGAGAGTGGAAAAATGTGGGGGAAACAAGAACTGGCAGCCTTGTCTCACACAAATCTCACAAATCTGCCACCAGAGGCCACCAACCAATTGTTATTCCCAAACCTTGGACTCCTACAGCGGCATTTCCGAGTCAACATTTGTCCCTGCTTTCACAGGTCCTGTTCCGTGTTTTGTTACCTCGATCCTTTATTAATTCCATTTAATTACAGGGCAATCAGTGCCATAGTTTATGTTCCTGTCACTTGGTTTGCTGCTGTAGGAATATCCAGCAGCGGCACAGGAGTCTCAGCCCCTCCACACGTCAGCTCTCGCCGATATTTCACTTTGACATAGTTTATAGCAAGTGTTATTATGGGGCTGCATTTAAGCTGCTGCTGACAGCATGTCATTGTTCAATTAAACTTTTAGACACCTCTTCTAATTGTATAGCTCAGCGCTTCATATCCCCAAGAATACGCTGTTTCCCCTCTTCCCCAGTCTCTTAAAAGGCAGGAAAATCTCTCTCCTTTCCCCTAAACGCAAAGATTGTGTTGAATTTCATTTGTAAATTTGGCATTAGAATTGCACTCAAACAAACCTGCGGGCAGGTGCAAACTTTCCTCAGGAATCTGAGGGACAGGGTGATTCACCCTCTGCTGGAAAACGGCAGAAGTTTCTGGAAATTTCCCCACAAAATGCTGTTTTGGGCAAATTTCTCTGGGTAAGGGGACATTTCAAACAGTGCTACGATGATGTTCTTGACTGCTCTGCTGAAGTACTTACAGATCATCCCAATTTCAAGGCTGTGTTTCCCCCCAAAAAGAGACTTATTTCTAAATATTGTTAAATGGATAAAAAAGTAAAAAAAAATCTTCAGAATCAAACCTTTCTTCTAGACTGGTCAGACAGGACTCCCATTCTGTTTTGGGAAGAAAGATGAAAGTGCTGATCTTCTCTTCTAAATTTTTGCAAGATGAACACAAGAACTGAAACATTAATCTTTGAATACAAGAGCTACAACTAGCTGAACCCAAGTAATGTAATACCCTTATAATTATAAATGTGCATTTTTTCACAGCCACCAAGGAAAAAGTTTTTCAAGCAAATGGAAAAATTCTATTCGGTTGGTTGGTTGTTTTTTTCCAGAAGCCACAACTTAATTTATTACTGAAAACAGCATGTGTGGGTAGGAGGCCTCGCTGGGGAATAGGTTTTGAATCTTGGATCTCTGTTTAGGACAATAAGAATAATGAATTCCCTTTTTAGAGCTGATCTTTAATACTCAGCAGTTTGATTTTCCTTCCAGTTTCACGAGCAGGAGAGACTTTGTGGTGCCTTCCCAGCCCTTGCAGTAGCACTTTACAGCATCAGGCTGTTTTTCCATGCAGTGTGAAAATACAGTTTCCTGACACACTGTTCATTTTATGGGAGAGGAAAAACACCTGCTCAGCACCTTTGTGAGAAATGTGGATTAATGCCTCAGAGGAGGCACTGGGTGAGTTTAGATAATGTGCAACTTGCAGGCATGAAGTTGTGATGGAAATTAAGAGGTGCAGCGATGCTGACACCAAACGGGTCAGCTCCCATTTACCTGATGGATTCAAACAGAAGCTTCCCAGGGGCTCTCTGAGGTATTCCATGGATCTGTTGCAACCTCACCCTCACTCTCAAACTGAAGATTCATCAAAGCTGGAAAAGACCTTTAAGATCCTCAAGTCCAACCATCCACCCCCACCACGTTCACTGATAAACCACGTCCTCAGGTGCCACATCCACACATTTTTCAAACACGTCAGGAATGGTGACTCCACACCTTCCAGGGGCAGCCTGTTCCAAGGCTTTGCAACTCTTTCCATGAAGAAATTTTTCCCTAATATCCAACTTAAACCTCCCCTGAGGCCATTTCCTCGCTGTTTAACCTGCAAAGCAGACACCAAGGATTTAAAGAAATACTTTTTTGCCCAGTGTGATCTTTGATTGAGTGATACAGCAACAAACACCTCTTGAAAAAATAATTAAATATTTAAAAAAAAAATGGCAACAAACCACTTTTCAACAATACTGCAGAGTGATTGAAATGGATGTGCAAACCAGCATCTTTTTTAGAAGTTGACTTTTTGAGTGAACAATTATTTAAATAAATTTCTGGAGATTTAGCAGTGTTTCTAGTACTAATGGAGGACATAAGAACATATGATAAACCTTTGCACACCTGTCAGACATTTATTTTCCTGCTTTCTCTTATTTTCCTATAACCATTCTTTGTTCCTCCAACTGCTGCGTTCTCCTAATTGTGTTCATAACCTTTCCTTGCAGTACATAAATTTTATTTCTTTTAAAAGCATCTATTCAAATACTCTGAAGTCCATATCTCTTCCTTTTTTTTTTTTTTTATTTTCATTAAGCAGAATTATTTCCCATCTAGTACAAATCATTCCATCTTCACAGCTTTTGTCTCTGACTCACAGACTCCAAGATAAGACTTGAGATACTTCTTGGGGTTTATTTTCTTCTACTAACGCTTTTTTTTTTTTTCCTGTGGTCTTTGGGTTGGCAAAAATCTTCCTGTGTGGTGGAAAGAATCTGACTCCTGTTACTGCTTCTTAATAGATACTAATATTGCCTGTGGCCAGGATTTTCCAGACAGGTAAATCACACACTCAGCTCCCATCAGCTTTTATTGGATCCTTCCTGACCTTTGAAGAAAATTGAACACGCATTAATTTTTATTTTCTTGCTTTGTAATGTGCGTTCCTCTTACAAGAACCACCTCATGGAAGAAGAAGTGAAAAGCAAATGTTTATTTAAAGAAAGGTGAGTAAGTAAGGGAGCAACGTTGCCAGAGAAAAACTGTGTTTCCTCTGAGAGGGAACAGAGCAATAGAAAAGATTAAAACCAGCAACAGCTGAAATTCTCATAACAGGAGAAATTATTACAGGGGGAGATCGAGAAAGGTATTTTCCTGATAGACCAGGTGTAGCTCTACAGTGTTGAGGCAGAGCTGTTGGCTCTGCTATTTAGAGATCAGATTGCACAGTCTGAAAGGACCCTATAAAATGAATCCATTTTATTTTAGCAAAATCGTTTCATTCAAGCTTTGTAATGTTACCTGTATGTTTAAGAAAAAATAGCTTTATTTAAAGGAAAAAAAATAATAACAGAGAGATTTATATCCGCTTTGGTCAGACCTACACAACGTACCAAGAAACCTAAACAAACTGAGAAACCTTCTACACTGTCTTCAAGTTTATCATGTTCCTCAAGGCAAGGCAGAGGAAGAAATAAATAAGGTGACAGCTCAGGGGGGAAAGTGTCTCTGGAAAAGATGTCATTGGGAGGATTAACGAGGAGGGATGACACGTAGGAGAGGAATTAGCAAAACAGCTCTTGACATTTGTTAGGAAGAAAAGAGCTCCCAGCAGCTGGAGACAAAGCAATCCTTCAACACATGTAGGAACAGCAGAGGAACTGAGGATCCAGGAACCCCCACTGGCAAAGAAGGTGGGGATTTAAAAAATAAAAAATAAAAGTTTCCACAGCAGTAAAGGACCAAGTTTCAAATTTCACCCGGTTGCATCACGTGGTTTGTTGTCTCTGAAAAAGGTATTTATTGGAATAAAAAGAAGGGAAAGCTCCAGCTGTAAACTGGAACAAGCTCAGTGTGGCTCGAGGGCATCTCATGTGACAAATTGCGACATCAGCTTTGCAGCACAACTTACTTTGGAATCTCTGCTGTCTCTTCTAGAGAGAAAATGTTCTTTCTGAGCCTCCCTCTCTCTGAATTTCCATTTGCTTTTGAGGGCTGCAAAGGGACGGAGAAATCTGAGAGACTGATAAGTTTTCCTGCTGCTCCAGAATCAGAGACCTTCAGTTCTGCTCCTGCTCAGAGCAGCTGTAACAGATGTTTCTGGGTAATAATGGAATAGCCAGAGCACGAAAAAAAAAAATCCTATGTAGGAACAGAAACAGGAGGAATTGATGGTCCTTGACTCCAGGAAAATACACCCAGAATTTGACAGATTCAGGTGTGAGCTCTGGTAAATCACTGGTCTAAATATTAATAAGAAAAATGAGTATTTGATTACTTTTAAATTGAATCCTTAATCTCTGTGGACCTCCTATATTCTTTTCCTGACAGAAAAGAAGCTTAGGAGGTAGAAAATGGCATATTCTTTTAAGCACTCAAAGCTGTTTAGAGAAAACATTTTCACTTAGGTACAAGAGGGAAAAAAAAAAAAAAAAAGAAGAAAGTTTAGAAATAGGTACCGGTTCAATAGAAAGCAAAATGAGAGAACTTTGGAGGCTGCAATTCATTTTATTCGTGGTGGATTCATCGAGATTTATATGGGAGCTCATAAAAGGCAGAACTGGCGTTCCAGAATTCCAGCAGCGAGAGCAGTAGCGACTTCTCAGTCTGGGATTTGCTTTAACTGCCTGAAGTCTCACAAAGGAAATTAAGTGCAGTCAACCAGACCGTGTGGTGCACTGGTCACCACTTCTGCATTCCTGCTGCAGTTGGATTTACCTCCTGACCAGCTTTCCCTTTGCAGTTATAAAAGTTTATGGCCACAAAATTCCGCGGACAAGTTACATTTGTGCGTCCCGATGGCAAGGATGGAAGTTCGAGTCTCCAGCTCCTTTATGCAGGTGTTGTTTCAGCACATCAAACAGTTGGGTATGAAATGCCATTACCAACAGCCTTGCAAATATGCATTTGGGGAACTGTTGTAACACCAGGATAAATGTTTGGCCCTTACTTTACCAAAATCTACCACAATAACGGGCACTACCTCCTCCTGCCTATGGAATTAGTGATATTTCCAGAATTTAAGGGACAATCACTTACAGTTTTACCATCTTGTGTTTCCTAAGGAGCCAGTACCAGTGTTAATTTTTCCCATGAATTGCTATTCTGGCTGGATTTTAGGGGAGGGAAGGAAAGATTCTAGATTTTGGCATTTCTTTTCCAGGCCCGTGTTTTCCAGCTGCTCAGTGCAAACCTACAGGTAAAGGACATATGTCTGTGAAGGCTTTTCTCTGTGGAAAGAATATTAGATACATTGGGAAGTGGAATACATGGGAAAGGGGTGTTTGGAAGCAGAAAATTCCAGTAACCAGTTAAAGTCCAGCCTCGTGTGCCATCAGGGCCGTGCTGGGAGCAGAAGGGAATCGTTTCTGGACGGCACCAGTGCTCGTGGCAGGAGGTGTCTCCCAGCTGCCCCATTTCCCAGGCAAACATATGGAAACCAAACGGACCTCGTAAATATTTGTTTCCCCAAATCAGTTAATGGCAGAGCATAAAAAAGCTCATGAAACTTCGGTTTGAAGGGACATTATTGTGGGCTCTCCAGAAAGCACAGACATAAGTAGTCAGTTGGAATTGTGTCCAATATGGATGAACTTTACTTCTCAGGGGGAAAACAACCAACCAACCCCCTCCCAAAATAAACAAAAAAATCACAACCAAACAACCAAACAACAAAACCCAGATGTTGAGGATGAGCTGCTAATTTATGGGAACTGGCACAACAGTAACAACCTTTGCTTTGATTATATCACCAGAGCACCAATGTGCAAGTAAAGTCTAATCCATTACATTTTAAACTTATAAAATTTATTAGACTTGAACTGGGATCTTTATTCGGCCAAGCTCTCCTCTGAATTTATGGCAGTTCTGCAATCATTACTCAGCCTGAATGGAATCATATATTTCTATGAATTAAAGGGAGAAGCAGCTTCCTAATTAGCATTACAACCGTTAATGAGAGATCACATGAGTTGCAGTGAACAAAGAGACATAATACTACCAGACATTCAGAGTTAGACATATTTAAAATATACCCTTCCTATTTTCTGAAATTCCCAGTCCCAGAAGTCTCCAGAGTTTAACAAGATCATAAAACTGGAGCAGCATTTCATGGAGTTCCTTTTAGTTAATATCACAGTATTAAATAAGATCTTTCCTGCAAAGGAAAGAAAATGATTGTTCTCTCTCTCCTAAGCTGACTGTGTAAAATGTTCTTCAATAAAATCCAAGAAATTAATATTCAATGATTTACAGTAAATCTCTTGAGCACAGGAGGTTTGCTCTAGACTGGAAAAGCAAACACTTATGGGCACATTATTATGATGGCTTATGCTAATTAAATTGAAGCAGAAATGCTTAATTTATGCTTTACCATCGAGTGCAAAGGGGAAAATTCTTTCTTGGTTCAAGCTTTATCTTGTTAAGAAGATTTACCTCCTTATTTCCTATAATAAAGAGCTATTTTTGAGACTCTACTGAGAAAGCAGAGGCTTGCAGAGCTTTCCTGCCAGTTGCCATGACACTTTGGATCTCAACCTCCAGCTCAACACAATAGCTGCAATTAGGTAATTAGAACATTATCTCAAAGTACACAGCTATTGTACAAGAGAAGAAACATTCTCACTGAATATGCTGCTTAGTCACCAATATATGATTTAAAAAAATAATAAATTACGTTTTCTAATTATAATGAATAATTTATTTCTCCAGGGGACACTTGACATTTAAATATTGTGCCTCGGTAAATAAATACGGGATCCATCCAATACCATCTCGGGACAGGGGAAATTTTTCTGACCTTTTCGTTATTTTTCTTCTATAAAATACCGAGAGCAAAAGAACTACTATAATAATGGGTTATTCTTCGGGTTTTAGCTCATTGTTATTTTCTGATTCCAAGGCCTTAATGAAAAATTAATCTATCTTTTATTTTCCTTTTTTTTTTTTTACTATCTCAACATCTAGAAGATTTTTCTCTGGATGTATTCCACTGTGCCAGGTGATGCACAATCCCACTTCCCTGAGGTGTTGTGCCCCGGGCAGTGGTGGAATCACCATCCCTGGAATCCTTCAAAACCTCTGCAGATGTGGTGATTTGGGACACAGTTCAGTGCTGGCAGTGCTGGGTTGTACCTGTTGATCTTAGAGGTCTTCTCCAACCTTTGTGATTCTATAATCCAAATAAACAAAGTTTTTAGCCTACACACACAAACACAAATAAAAAATGACAGGCAGGTGTAGAATAATAAATACAAGGAATTAGGAATGAAAACGAGCAGCCTGGTGAGTTGGGGTGCGAGGCCATGAGCAGCCAACTTGCCTTCCTGTTAGTTTTATAATAACTATGAAAAGAAAAGCTCTAAGGAGCAAAATTAAATGATTGTGTGTTTTCTGAAAACTCAGCTCAAGCACAGCAGGAAAAGGCACCGGGAGCATGTGGATGAAATGCAGCTCCATGGAAATCCACGGGACTTCTGTCACTGATGTCAAGAGAGGGAGATGCAATTTTTGAGTTCCCCATGTAAATCATTGACTTTAAACCATTAATGGCCTGAAATAAATGTTCAACCACCTAAAACTAGTTTGCCTGCCTGTACCCAAGTGACACCACTGGCCCTGAATCCACCTGTGTCACAAAACAGACAAGATTTCACCCTGTCCCAGAGACCAACCCAAACTATCGGTGTGTTGTGGTCTCCAAAACATCTCTAAGCTCCCTGCCTGTTTCCTGGAGAGGCTGCACATGCTGTACAAACCTGCTGGGGGCAAAGGCTTCTCAACATACATCTCGGGAATGTCATGGCTGTCGCTGGGAAATATCAAATGCCAAGGTTCCCATCATTTATTACAGCATATTTGACAGGCAGGGACTTTTTGAGGACAGAACTCTAAATTTAAGCACTTGTTTCTGCCTTTTCGTGTCTCAGATTTGTTCCCATTCCCCACCCCATTTATCAATCCCTTTCACTAATCATTACTGCCTATATTTATCCTCCATAATCACTAACCCTCATTTCTCCACATCTTGAAGATAAGAAAGTTGCTGTCAGATATTATGCAAACTCTGAACGTCTCTGGCATGAAAAGATGGAACAGCATTCCCTAACAAATGATTGCAAAACCCCCTGAACTTCAAGAGAATGATGTATTCCCTGATAAGAAAAGTTATCAGCCAGATGCTCAGCTAAGCACAGGAACACAACTCACCTACGAGTGAGTTATGGGACTTTTGGCTTCCAGGAGGTTTGCCCACAATCCAGGAGCACAGTTCACATTGTTTAGGACTTCTTGATTTTATTTTGATTTCATGTTTCAACCAATTAAAATCTCTCAAGTTCATTTTTATTTTTTTTTTTTCCTTTCTTTCCTATTTATTCATTGGTATTCAAAGGATGATGCTTCTTATAACCCAATTCTTTGGTTTAGTGAGGCAATCAGAAGTTTGCTGACCTGGCACTTTAGATATATCTGGCACAAGTTAAAAACAAACCCAAAAGATAAATCCAAAAGCACATAAATCTCAGCTAACACAAAATTCTCATCTCAGAGAGGACAAATGCACCACTAAATTCCAGCTTGAGCCCAAATACATTATCTTGCACTGTGAGCAACCTTGAGGACTAACTGAGCAAATTATTTCAGACCACAAGTGGGAGCATTTTTTAGCAAAATTAGGTCTTTTGGTTTCTTTCTATTAAGGAGAGAAAACCCATAATTTTTAGATTAGTTTGGATCTTCAGTGGCCTTGTACTTCATGGCTATGCCATTCAGCTCCTCCTAGAACCAAACCTGATTCAGATTCATAATTTTCTGTTCCTGTTTCTTCATTTAACCTTTTCCATTGTTTCCCTCTTCAATAATGCCTGTCCCATGTATTTACAGGATATGTGCCCAAGTGCATCCTGCGTAATACAACACATGGTACTATTTGAGTGAATCACAGAAAAAACTCATAGTTAATATCTCCTTCCTACACTTAATCAAGCAACACAGGCATAACCCTCAGAATCAATTTGGAGAGGTTGGAAAACTGCCATGGGAGACACTTCCCATCTCAGTCTGGTCTGCAGCACTTTGTCCTCTCAGCTCCTTTCATCTTCCCACCATGAGAGCCAAAATAATGACAGTCACCTAAAGTTTGAACTCAAAATAGTATTTGGTCTTACAGTTGAAACTCTTTAGAACAAATAAACAAGGAAAAAGAAAACCTTCTATTGTGTTTGTCAAGGCAGTGAAATCTGCAGGGGAGACAAGGATGTAAAGATAAAATGTGTTGCTGTGGGTAGAGCCACAAAGATCAAAGAAAGCAAAATGCTAATTTTCCAATATTACTGTTCCTTTCTCTTCTGCTTTTACGAAGTATCAGTAAAATCTCTCTCCTCCTCTTCTCGAAGGCAGCTCTGGCTGCTGCTGCCAACCCAGCTTCCCGTCACTCTGATGGCAACAGACTCCATGGAAATCTCTATTTCTGCTTGTGCTTATTCTAAATCCATCCTACCACAAGTGAGAAAGTACATCCTCGCCTTATCCAACGCCTCTTTCCCCTCTTGTCTCACCCTGTCCCCCTCCCCGTGGCCTCTGTCACCTTTTCGCTTCTCTCCGGTTAAAACCCTGCTCGCTTCACCCAGACTCCCTCAAACCACGGCAGTAACGTCTTCTGCCACTTGTGATCTGGGAGCCATCAGACATCCTCTTGTCTACTTATGTTGCAAATCCTTCCACGGAGAGCCTGGTGCGAATGGAACCCTGTTTCCAAACGCTCTTTTGGCAAGACTTAAAAAAAAAAAAAAAAAAAAAGAACGAAAATCCACTTGCGTGTCCCTGACAGTTGGTGACATCCTTGCAGGATGTAAAAGATTTTTTGGATTTTTTTTTTTTCCTCAGCCTTCAAGTGATTTGTCAGGCAAGGTCTGTTCAGAATGTCACTGACTGTCCTCCAACAGGAGTTCTCTCTGCAGGTCTTTTGCTAATAATAATCTGGCACCTCCCTCCTCCACAGAGCTGCCTCCTCCCCCAGATTATTTCCTCACTCTGCTGCACTTCTTAGAATTAATTGGGAAAGAAAGGATGCAATGGTTCTCAGGACAGGAGAGATACAAAGGAACAGGAGAGAAAAAGAGAAGAGAGACCCTCAAAACCCACCATCCTTTTCTCATCATCATCATCATCATCAGTGCTGAAAGGTTTTAAAGCATTTTAGGTACCCACACCTCAGCCTACCAAATTATGCCAAATTTCAAAGGCATTTATGACAAATATTCATTAAGAAAAGGGAATATTTAAAACCCCACCAAGGTGACAATGTGTTTTCACCAGAATATCAAACCCCACTTCCCTTTCGTTCTGTGAAACAATTTCTCTATATTTTACACCCATCGGTTGCTACCACTTTCAAAACTAAGGTTTCTGGCCATCAGCTCTCAAAACTGTGTTTCCTACAAAACCTGTGTAGAGGAGGTTGCAGGTCCCTCACAGCTCCAGTGTTCTACAAGGTCTTTGAACAAGCAGGTTTGGGCAGGTGTGTTTGATTCCTGGTTACTGAGCCCATCTATTTCTGTTACAAAGTGGCAACATATATTCTTACTTACAGCAGCAATCACATTTTCCTTGAGTCCTCTTTAATTCACAGATTCAAGGTAGCAATTATTGATCTTTTCCTCCCCCCCTAAATTTAGCAGCAGCAAATGTTACTTCACTGGTGCATCCAACCAGGGTTTTCTTCACAGTAAGTTCTGCATAAAAGCTGCAGCCAGGAAACACACAGTAAGTACTTTTATTTATTCCAGGGGCAATAAAAAGCACCAGGGACTTCCAGCCTAGAGGGATTCCCTGGCTTTTGTTCCCCCTTTGCTTCCTTAGGCTCATTCAGTCCAAATTCAAACACACTCAGAGATTAAAATAAAGTCCTTGAAGGGAGGCAAGAAAAGGGTTAAAACTGGAATTAGAGAGGGAGAAACACAAGCAAGGAAGCAAATTCTCACCATCAGTTCGTTGCTTCATGACCTATCACTTGTTCCATGTGAATTTTATGCGGGAACTGATTTATAGGGCAAATCAATCACTCTGGCAGAAAGAAAGCTGTCCTTAAAGCTGTGTGAGAGCCTCGGTTTGTGGCAGCAAACATGCACCAGGAATCAAGATTGAGAACAAAGTTCTTTGCTTTAAAGGCTTCCCAAAGGTTTATATTTAAAAAAGATACAAAAACCACAACAACAAAACCCACTCAAAACACAAACAAGAGAAACAAACTTTAAAACATTTGCCAAAACCTAAAAAAAAAAAACACAAAAACCACCTAAATATTTGCTCATTTTAAATTGTCTCTGCCCTGTGAGCACATACTTAACATGTAAGTACTGGGAAAAAGGAAATTGGTTAATCCTGGTATGTATTAGAGTACAAACAGATATTTTAAGAGGTATTTTGCTGTTCATGGGTAGTACAGAAATACTTACAGGGCAAAGCTGAGGGAAAAGCCTTAACTCCACCCCAAGGTGCAGCACAGGTTACAAAGCAAAGCCTTACTCCAACAAGTAGAGCTGAAAGAAAGTAATTCAGAGTTTATTTATTTTTTATCACCCAGGACTACTTTTTACAATGAAAATAAGGAATTGAAACTTCTTTATTCCCTCCTGAAGTCCAAACTACCTTATTACCACAGACTTTGGGAGACCTGGGCATGACAATGAGGAATATCTGGGGATGGACAGATGTACCCCCACAACTCAGACACTCCAGTGCTGTCAGCTGGGACTGGAACAGAGACAGGAAATCAGTGAACTGAGGCATTTTCCTCAAGTAAGAGACAGCCTGGATTTCATTATCCAAGGTAAGAGCCTTAATGGCTTCACTGAGCTCAGTGGGCAATGACAGACTCTGAAAGCAAAGGAAACCTCTGATGGGTTTAAGTACTTTAATTTTTATCCCATAAACAATTCAAATGAGACGAGCTATGTAATAGCTTTTTTTATGATAATTATGTCTATTTGTTTGGTCTTTTACCAGATCATTAAAGCCACTGAGGTTGCTGGAGAGCCAATTTTTTTTTTTTCCTTGAAATGTTTTAACTGTTCTTATTTGATTGCTGGACTTTAGTGATGATAAAGATTTATAAGCAGCCAAGAAAAGATAGTTTTAAAAAGCTTTTCTTCTGAATGTGAACAGTCCCTTCCTCTGGAAATAGTTTCAGGGGCAGTTTTTCCTTTATTCAAAAGCAGAAAACAGTACAAGAGAAGTTATCTAGAAAACATCACAAAGCAAAATAAGGAGGGTTTTTCCCCCATAATATTATAGGGAAATGAAGAAGGCAAGCATAAAGAAGAACATTTTTAATAATGAAATCTGGCAAAAATTCAAGCACAAATGTTGCTTCATGAATTGGGACTGCAGGGTCAGGTCACAGGGATGAAGCTAAGAGTGAATTTAAGAGGAACTTCTCCATTTGACTTCAACTCCTGGCATGGGATTGCTCCTGTAAAACCGTGGGATGGGGTGGGTGGAGAAGGAATGTACAGACACAAATAGCTATAAGTTCTTCCACCAGTACACAGGGCTCTGAACTGGAGTTTAAACCCCATCTCCTATAAAACAGGGCACAAGGGCTGGCTCAAAGAAAATGAATCTCTGAGACACCTTCCAGAGCCTCACCGTCTGACAGCCTGAGGAATCAAAATACGCCAGAAAAATACCAGCCTATTCACACATTTACTGCCCGAGGTGCTGAACACACAATTAGTTTTATAGGGGCAGGTTTTTCTAGTTACAAACAGTTGTGGGTGTTTATGAGTTTCTGCAGCACTGAGTCCATCAGCAGCTCTTGCCACCTGCATTGCAATCCTCAGCAATTTAATTATAATCCCCTGCACATATCCCTGCAGTTGTGGCATCAATTACTCTGTTATCACTTGGATGTTATTTATTGTACCTGCTTAACCTTTGTATTTTCTAATAGGTTTTCAAAGTGGTTTAACTTGGTGTGCTTTGTCTACTGTGTAGATCAGGCACAGCAGTATCAAATTTAGGCAGAGATTTGCATAATTCTTCAAGGTGTAAACTGATCCTCCACTCAAAGCCATTAAATATCATTTATCTGTATACGACTGTCTCTTTTTTTTCCGAAGTCTCAATCACATCTACATGCAATTTGATTCTCAGGAAGCAGAAGCTGCTGTAGTACATTAAAAGAAATTTGTTTCCTTGCATTAAAGCTTTCATTTACATTTTTAATACCACAGATTTTGCAGAAATTAATGCATTTAAAATACAACACGGTTTGGATCAGCGCTGTTAAAAAAGGAACACGGATTGTTTGTGGGGTTATTTATACCCAGTCTTTGTATATGACCAGTCATTTCTTAACTGATCTGAGTCTCCAGGGTCTGCATGTCTGGTCTGCATTGCCAGAATCATAAAGCTCTGATTTGGTTTGACACAATTTTGGATCAAAACACTGGAGATTTTATCGTCTGCTAAAACACAAACCATGTGGTAAAAGGTAATCCCACGTAAAATGTTCACCTGAAAAACCGCTGCTGATTTTTTTCTCTACTGCCCTCATAAAAAACACCCCAAGTATCAGTCAATAAAAACAGCAAGGTTTTTTGTATTTCCTGGTTCTTTTAATAAAAGCGGCAGCTGTTGAGAACTAGAGCAAAACTAGTGTTTATCCCCACAGTGATTCAAAAAGAAAAATATTGAACTTCACAGAATTAACTGCCCTTAGAAAATAAAAAGGAAAAGGTTTCAGTAGTAGGGATTAAAAAACAGCCACTGTACAAAGCAGGATGAAATGATTAGTGACATTATATTTGAAATAGTTTGGTTTAGGGGCAGTTTGGCTAAACTGCCCTGCTGACCCAGCTGCTCCTTGTGGTGCCACCAGGGGAAATTCCTGGATGATCCAGACAATCATGGGGCAAAGGAAACTGGTTCTGTGTTTGCAGCCTGGGTGGGGAAGGAGAGCAGAGCCATTTGTGCAAGCGAACTTCAATCCAGGTCCTGTGGAGAAGGTCACACACAACACCAGACACTTGTACAGTCTAATGGGAAAGCCCACAATGCTTCCTAAAGCTCTCACACCCAAAATTAATCATATCTTCCTTCTTTTACTCTTCTTTAATATATCTACTTCAAAACCAATTGCTTCCCAACTGAGTTGCTCAATCACTTCTACAGAGGACACGAGAAGATTTAGGAAGTATATAAAAAGCACAGAAATTAAATATATCTCATTATTACCCCGATTCTTTGATGGGACCAAATTAAAAAAAACCAAACAAAACAAAAGAACAACCACAGAGACACAGAAAAACCACACCAAAACAAACAAACAAACAAAACATCCACAAAAAAACCCACAAAATCCCCCAAACAAAAACAAAACAAAGGGAAAAAAAATAAAACAAACAAACAAAACCCACCAAAAAACCCACCATAAATTCCAGTGCATGGAATCCATAAACTTCTACCAATACATTTTAATGTACTTTGTTTTGATTTTCTTTCATAATTTGGCTGAAGGAACATGTACTGAATACCTCAAAGAAAGTTCCAGAACATGGTATAACAGTGTGTATCTGGGCACAAACTTTAGATCTTCTAAATTAACTTTCCCTTTAGGAACTTCATTAGTTTAGAAACAATTATTGACAAAAAAAAAAAATCCTTGTAAGAGATCCAGGACTACGAAACTCATTTCACTCTTGAGGCAACTGGGCAGAATTTCCAAGGAGATACTTACACCCTTTCACTGACCCAAGAAACTGCCCCTGGAAAAAGGACCAAGGGCTGCTTTCACATAAAAATCATGTGTAGGGGGAGAAAGTAGGAATTAATTTAGACAGAATAGAGGGGAAATAAAGCAGCCAAGATGTGCTCCAACTTGCAGCACTTCTGCCTGTCGTCCTCAGAGGAGGTGACACCAAGAAGAGCTCTTAGAAACCCCACATCACATGCAGGGGCAAAGCAAACAAGCCCATCAAATGTGACTCTCCTGGAGCTGTAAAGGTGTTTCCTTGAGATGTAAAGATGGGACAGTAGGAACGGTAAGATTTTATTTCTGCAGGAGGGTCATCGGTGCTGAAAGGGATGAGGGAGCAAAGATGTTTGAACATGCCATCACCTGTGCAGGAAGGGATGAAACTTGTGTATTTGGGACCCAACCCCAGCACAGACACAACCTTTGTGTCCCCAGCAGGGTCTCCCAGAAGTGCCACCACGGGGCAAGGCCAGAATTCAGCCCCTACTCACTGCCCTGCAGGAATAAACAGCTGGATTTTTCCTGCCCTGCTCCAAACCATAAGAGTTTGCCATCCCTTTTTAGAGCTTTTCATGCATAAGAACAAGAACTCCAGTGTCCCACAAACGCCTGAACTCAAAGCACTCGCCCTTAACACCGTTTTGACAGGAAAGGGCCAATGAACACAACATGTGCTGACAAAGGAATCGCTAATGATGAGCAGAAAAAGAAATGACACTGTTAGTTCTGCAAGACTCTTCACTTGCAAAGTGCTTGTGCCAACGCTGGCACATATTTCCTGTCTTTAATGTTCTCCCTTGTTTGCCATTATAAAGCAAATATTTGTCAAATCCCCGCGCTCTGAAGTTCCCCCCAGGGCTCTCGGCAAGAACGGTTCTGCTGCCTCAGACACTGATGTGTCAGGAGACGGCAGCAATTCAGAGCAGGAAATGGGAGGTCAGGCCTAGGTGGGAAAGGGAAGGGACCTGAAGAGTTTAAATCTCAGCTGAGTCAAAGGGCCGGCTCAAGCCAGCAGGTCCTTTGGCACCGCGTGGTGCCATCGAAGGGAGGGACATGGAGGTTTTGAGACCCTTCCCGGGCTGGCTCAGTCAATTCCCTTGGGATGTCAATCAAAAAGTGCTAAAAGATGCAGCCTGTGCACTAACTTCATAGAATCAAAGAGTGGTTTAGGTTGGGGCGGACCTCAGATACCATCTGGTTCCAACGTCCCACCACAGGCAGGGACACTTTTCTCCTGTTTAAGCCTTTCTACGTGGCCACAGCCCATCAAACACCAGGATGTGCCTTCCCCTTCCACCTCTCTGCAGTTCTCCAAAAACCCAAGTCCTCCACAAATCACCTCCTACAACACCATCCCAAACGGCTCCCATATTACCAGATGGTCAGTTACGATTCTGAGATATCAAACAACATTTATTTTATTGTGCGCTTATGGCTGAGGTTCAGAAATGAAACAAAGCAGGAAGCTAAAGCCGAATTCAAAATTTGGAAGCTTTCCCCCCAGTCATTTTGTTTTCAAAAATATCCCATTTATTTTCAAACACAGGTTTTATTGACTCCCAGTGTACTCCTAAATTACTTCAACAATTTCTGCTCCGGACATTGAAATGGCTTAAGACACCTTTGGAAGTCAGAGTCATTTCTAGTTACTATTTTGTTCTATTTGTTATATTATTTCCATTTACATGAAGGTGTTTTGCCATTTTCAGAGTTTGCTCCCTTGTTTTTCCACATGAAGGCAGGGAATGGGAACCAGATTTTACCAACAAATTTCAGAAACAAACAAAAGAACAAGGAGAGAGAAGATACAGAAAAGGAAAAATTTTGAAAAGTGTCCACATGTCAAAGATTTCACAAAATGCAGGTTTTACACTGCCTTGAAATCAAAAACATTTACTTTTATAATTAAACAAAGGAGAACTAGAAACCAAATGAATTACCAAACCAAGATGGTTCCAATTGTGTTTGCCAGTATTTCCTGCTTTATTCCAAGTAGCCATACCTTTATAATTTACCTTTTCTTCTCCGCACTAGTCATTCCAAGACAATGTCAGTGTTGAGACCACAAGCATTTTGAGAATTAATTAAAATGTCATGAAATAGTTCTTTCATTAGCATATATATGGTCATAAAAATAATTATAATTACTTCTTAGAGGTGGAGGAGAGCTAAGTTTGATTGATGGAATTAATGAAAACGGGGACAGCTCCAACATACTAAATAGCAGAAATTTGGAGTATTAACTATCTGCTGTGTGAAGTTGGAATAATTACAGCAAGGGCTGAAAAGATTAGTATTCAAAAAGAATAATGTACCTTAGAGCCTAAAATACCCGTTGCAAATTATGAATGTATTTTCCACTGTTTATAACATTCTCAGAAGAAAAATATCATTTTGATTAACTTCCAAAGACTCCCAGATTAATAGGCATTTGCAGTCTTACAGAGAGTACAATCAATCCCTCTAATCTTGTTATCAGATGCTAAACAGCTGGGTGACCTGATTTAAGTGTTATGATTTTAAGGAAGTAATAATGTATAATAGTTTCCAAATGCCTGCTAAGAATTTGCAAGCTGTATAATACACCCAAAGATATGCAAATAAATGGCATTAAAGAAAACATTATAATTAGCCCAGGAATGCACATAAACTGCTTGTGCAGCCATGAGCAACCTGATCTTATTTCAGTGGTGTTCCTTTTCATTTAGTCTCTCCTTTAAAGACCTGAAAGACAGCAGTGATGGTTTTGGAAGCTCAGGTGAACCCACCCTGAAAATGTTGTTAAGCTGAATAAAACCTCTTGATTCAGTGGTTTATGGGATGGGTCAGGTTGGGAGGGACCAGTGGGTCATCTGGTTCCACCTCCCTGCTCCAGCAGGGTCATCCCAGAGCACATGGATTGTGTTCCGACAGTTCTGGAACATCTCCAGTGTGGGAGACTCCACACCCTCTTTGCACAGTTTGTTGCCAGAAATTCTTCCTCATTCTCGGGTGGAACTTCCTGGGCATCAGTTCCTGCTTGTTCCTCTTGTCCCAGAGCCTGGGCCATGCTCTGCCCCCTCCCTGCAGCCGCTGACACACATCAGGAAGGTCCCCTCTCAGTGTCTGCTCTGGAGGCTGAACAGCCCCAGCTCCCTCAGCCTTTCCTGCTCCCAGAGATGCTCCATCCCTTCGGCATCTCCATAGCCTCCAGGAACTCCGTGTCTGTCCCGTGCTGAGGAGCCCAGAACTGGACCCAGCCCCCAGATGTCCCTCCCAGGGCTGAGCAGAGGGGCAGGATCACACTCTGCAGAAGGCAAGAAGGGCTTGCAAGGTGATGATGGGATGAAGATGGGCATGAAGCCAGAGCCATCCACAACCTGCCTTTAAGTCCTGGACAGCATTTTCCTCCCAGCTCGTGCCTATGGTTTGATTTTCTGTGCTGAACAGTCCAATCTCTGCAGCCCAGTGAAAGTACAACCATGCTATTCCCAGGTATGGGAACTATTCCACTATTTTCAGTGGTTTTTTCCTGGTTATTTAAGATTTTGTAGGATTAGATCCATACTTCATGATGAAATAAAACGTTTTCCATAGGCTGCCTCCAGGTTTGAACGTTATGAAAACTGAGTCCGCAGCAATAAACAGAATCCATATTTCTGATCCATTTTAAACCAGAAAGGAGATTTTTTGCAAACTTCCTGATATATAAGGATTCTTCAAATCCTCTTCAGTCCCTTTAAATATTAAACCATTCTCATGCACACACCAGGCATAGCACATCTCAAAAAGCAGGAATACTGGCAAATCATATTCACATGCACATTCTTTGGAGTGGTTGTTAAACTTTGTGGGTGAGCTGACTGAATTAGTGGAATGGAATATTTGACTAAAATAAAAATATCTTTGGATCTGGCAGCTGGAAATCAGTTTGCAACAGTGATTTCTGATAGACAGTTGTACTGCATGAGCAAATTCCATGCTTAGGGAGAAAGGATCAAGAGACGGGATGAATAAGAGATATAGTTAATAATAACTAAGTGTTGAAAAATATGGTCCTTCTGAAACATGGTGATGGCTATCTTGGACTGATCTGATGTGGCTTTGCTCACTTTGATACAGAACTGTGTTTTCCTAATAGAAGTAATTATTTTTTAATTCAGAGAAAGCTTTAAGAACCCTTTTTCATGCTGATTTGTAGCTTACACTGAAAATCCCCCTGCTGAAACCAAAGTGGGGGGATAAACTAACTAGTGACCATATAAATATATATATATAGAGAGAGAGGGAGAGAGTTGATTAAATGGCGCTGTTTGCATTACAAACACCTTCTGCTGTGATTTGCTGGGGAGATGAGGATGAGTTGTTGCATACAGTTCATCTGATCCATCCCCTGCCCACGGCCTTCATCATTCATGGCCACTCACTAAGATGTGCAATTCATACATTTTTCCATTCTGCTTACCAAAACTTTCCTCCTTCCTTGCAGCATGGGAGTACATAAAGCACAGGGAGGGAGGCAGTGGTATTTCTGCCCTGCACTGCAGTACAAAACCCATTAATTGCGTTTTTGGCAACGAAGCCCAGTGAGGTACATGCATCTAGGACCCAAAGCTCTTTAAATATGTAGGAAATGTTCCCCTAATGAGTAGCCTTCACTACTTTGGAGCTGCTCTGTGAAGTGCCAGTGACAAGGGAGTGACTTTTCTGGGTTCAGTGTCACTGAGATGGGTGACTGGGCAGGTGAGAGCTGGGGCTGCCTTTTAATCCAGTTGTTAGGAAACCCTGTACCTCCAGGAGTACTGAAGGTAGTGGCAAGGTGGATAATGTTATGCAGCTCGATAGAAGTTATGACTCAATGAAAAACCTCCATCAGGCATGCCCGAGACTACACGGATGGTCATTCAGCCCCTCATGTTAACGCTGTGTGAAGCTGCCTTTGCTGAGTGGCTGCACATTGTTTCTCCCATGATAAGGGAAATCACAGCAGGTTTGCTCTTCCTTTGCAGCCTTCCTTGCAGCCCCATGACAGTGGGCACATAGAGATGTGATTTTGCCATCTATGTCCTTTAATTTGGATCCGATATTCCTCTTTTATTACCTGCCCTCAGTTCTTCCCAGAGCTACAGGCTGGGTTTCAGGGTGAAAGAAGGTAACTGGTGCTCACAGCCAGGCATGTGTCTGTGCAGGGCCACAGGAGTTTGGGATCATCTGGTCCAGCTTCCCATGTCCATGCTGTTCTTCGGGATCCAAATGCATTATAACAGAAGGTGGGTTTGGGAATGAAACAGCAACTCTTGGAACCAGCTAATCCTGGTTGTATTAAATTCACAAATGGCTGCTGATCCAGAGGAATGGGGAAGAAGAGTCCTTAAGAGAGTGAATTTATATTCTGAGCTTTTACTTCGCACTCACAGCTGTCTGAAAAACATCACTCCCCCCTCCCCGAGCTACTCAATGAGAAGAGCACCAGGAGAAGGAACAGCTCAGATCTGGATGGGCTGTTTGTCAGGTATGAATTCTCTCATCCAGCCACTCTCACTTCTATTCAGCACATGTAATGAATGTCTGAAAAATCTGGAAATTTATGTTCAGATCAATGGGAGCTGATTAATTACCTAAGATGTATTCAGATAACAGAGTTGAGAGGAAAAGCAAAGGCAATGCTTTCAGAAATGCTCAATGAAGTAAACCAAGTACATTGCGAATATGTTTAAAGGATAAGTGCAAAGACGACCAAGGCAAGCGGGGTATCAAAGAAAAGAGACATCCAAAAGCCAGTCTTACAATCAACAACATAGACATGAAGGAGAAAAGAAATCTCTAAAGCTATTAAAAATCTGGAAGCGTATTAAAAATGGATTAAAAAAGGTACAAGGAAATCAAATCAAGAGACATGGAGTGGTACTTGCGAAAGAAACCTTTAACAGAGTGGAAAAATTACTCTGTGATCCAAGTGAATTTTAAATAGTGGCTCCAGTGACGATGGAGAACAGCACTTCCCCATTTCACAGCGCAGCAACTCACTGGTGGAATGCTGGTGTGCCTTCAGTCCGTGGGAACACTCCAGGGTGTTCGTCCTGCGTGTCCAGCCATGCTGTCCCCACCTCAGCTGATCAATGACACAACTGATACTTAAAAATCCGGGCTCTGCTCTGCCTCCTGCTTCAGCAACAGCATCAGCTAATCCTGCTTGTGTCTCAGGGATGTTTTTTAACTGGGAAGATCACCGTGAAAGCCAGCAAGAGCAAGGGAAGTGCAAGTGGGAACTGAATCTGTTCTCCCAGCTCCTTCCTGCACGAGTGACCCTCCCAACACCAGGATCTGCCAAGGGCCCCTCAGGGATGTTGTGCCCAGCCTGCAATGCTGGACACAGCTCAGCACTGTGGGGGTTTAAGCTCTCTGCCCATGGAGCTGACTCTGAGCAGCAGAAAGGGGAGAAAGCCGAGATCGTATTCACACAGAGGATAGTTTTGTGTCCAGTCTCAAAGCTCAGCCCTTCTGCACAGGGGTAACATTTTATCCAATACATGATGGGAAATCCCTTCTCCTGCAGCATCAGCTGCCACCAAACCCATCAACACCAGACCCAAGCACCAACACCTTGGATGAAAGCAGGTGCTTGTTGAGGTTAGAAAGGACTTTCCCAGCCCGGTCCCTTCCAGGTAAATATTGCCCAAGTCTGGCTTCCTTGTCCCTCCCAGATGAAAATCTACTGGCAGCTCTATTTCTCCCCACTTTTTCACTTTCAGTTTTATTTTGTCGGTAGAAACATCAACACCAACACCCAAAACTTTACTTCCGTGGTAGAGGAATAAAAAAGTTTCAACAAACCAGGTGATTTTTCTGACAGAATCGTGGGGGTTTATGTGAAGGGTGACAGGGACACCACTTGGGTGGGGACCATCATTGCTGCACCTCCAAGGAGGAGTAACCAGGAAATACTGACTGCAGGAGCACTGCCCCACACCTTTCACCTCCTGCCCAGCCATTTCTTTCACACCCCCCTCCCTAACAGTGAGACCAGAGGAGGAGAAAAGACCTCCATCATCCACACCCAGAAGCCCACCAGGAATGTCTCCATCTCTTCTTCAAGCTGAGGTTTAGTTTCCTCCTTCCCCTCATCTTCAGGAGACTGTTCCAGATCATTACAGCTCTTCTACTAAAAATCTTCTTGTAAGTTCCTAAATGCTTTCATGGCCTGCCTGTTGCATTTGTTCCTGTTCCAAGACAGTCCTTTAGCTTAAGTAGCTTTCTTCCTCCTCTCTGTTTATTCCCTCTTCTCTCACTGCACTCAGGTCTCCCTTGGCCTTTGGTTGTTCTATTGCTCCAGCCAAGCCTCCCTCTTTCCTGGTAGATAAATTCTCAGCCCAAAGAAAACCTTCCACAGCCTCTTTCTGCACCTTCCCATCACTGTCCTTCAACAGAGGTGGTGAGAGCCCTGGTTCCGGATATGGTCACACCTAGGCAGGGATGCAGTGCTCATATTCCCTCATTCCTAGCGTAAAAACATTGCCTGGGATAAGCCTTTTCCAGAGCTGCACCATGCTGGCAGCTCACCATCCCCTGTGACAGATGAGTGGAAACAACTTTCTCTCCTGCTCTGTCATTTCCAAGTGATGAGGCCCAAGTTTCAAGCAGAAATTCACGTTATGAGTCCCAGCGTGCACAGCTCTGCACTTTGTACTATTACATTTCATTCTGCTTCTATTACTTCCCTTGTCAGGATCATCCAAGTGTTTTATTTGTTATATTTGATCCGATTTTCCATTTACCGTCGGGTCTTTAATTATTCTTTCCTTGCAAATTTATTCCAAGCTTTGCATACCGTTGATGTCTCTAGTTGTCTGGATCCTTTATTTCTTTTTTTGAAACAGAACTGGGCTTGCCATTTTTTCTGCTCGACTTACGTATTGAAAATCCTTACGAGTGGACTTCTGATTTCACGTGCCAGTTCTTTTAGGAGCCTGGGTTGGATTATTTGTTCCCCCCTGGCTTCAGTGCATTAAAGCCCTTTCGGTTTTGCTTTCACCTTGGATGCTGAAATCTCCATTTTTATAAATCTCATGCCCATTAGTGATCGTCCCGCTGCCCTTGTGTCCTGAAGCAGCATCTTTGTTGAAAACTGAAGCAAAGTCCTCATTTAGGCCTTTTTTCTGTAAACACATTTATTTTTTTCTTATTTTATCCATCTTGCTTTCTTTTTTTGTCTGTTTGACCTAAGATTTTTTTACTTAAAATATACATGTTTGCAAGTTGTAACTCAGCTTGAGTTCTGATAAATCTCACTTTAGCCTTGCAGTTTCTGCACTCTGGGGGAATTCGTTGATCCATCTCTTCTTTTGTCCCTTTTGGGCTCTCTTGCAGTCTCTCTTCCAGGCCACCATTCCAGCTGTATATGAGGTCCCTTTGCCTGGAATGTGCCTTCCGGATCAGTTTTGTACTTCTGACTTCCCAAGGACCCTGCTGTGAAGAGCACCAGGACAGGTGGCTGCACTTCTTTTCTCTGTTTGTCCAACTCTTGCCCTGCCCAAATACAGACCAAGTGTTTGTCTTTAAACTGAACCAACCCGTGATCACCCCATCCCAGTTCTGCTCTACATTCAGCTCCTCTGTAATCTCCTCCCAGATTGGCCCACAGTACCAGCAAGGCAGTTCCCCCAGCACACCTCCCAGGGGCTCAGGAGTAGGATGGGAAGCTGTAGCTCCAGCTGAGGAGTCAGGGGTCTTCCCAGACTGGAGCTGGCAGCTTGGCCAGCAGAGAATCATGCAATGGTTTGGGTTGGAAGGGATCTTATTACCATCTCGTTCCAACCCCTGCCATGGGCAGGGACACCTTCCACTAGCCCAGGTTGCTCCAAGTCCTGTCCAACCTGGCCTTAGACACTTCCAGGGATGGGGCAGCCACAGATTCTCTGGGCAGCCTGTGCCAGGGCCTCCCCACCCTTACAGGGAAGGATTCCTTCCCAATATCCCACCTAACCCTGCCCCCTGGCAGTGGAAAGCCATTCTTCCTTCTCCTGTCACTCCATGTCCTTGTCCAAAGTCCCTCTCCAGCTCTCTTGAAGCCCCTTTCACTGCTGGGCAGTGCTCTAAGATCTCTCTGGAGCCTTCTCCAGCATCAGAAACATCTGCCATAAAGTTGATGGGACAATTCAGATTCACTGTCAGCTCATGGTCCCACCTGAGGAACATGCATGGCCAGGCCAGGAGTGGGGGAATCCAAGGTTCTGAAAGTTCTTTTCCTAGGATCTGCAGGTCACCACAATCCCTCTCCCTCTGGGAATACTCAGAGCACTTTTGACATCATTGAATAATTGAACAATGAGAAGTCAGATTCTCTTCTTCAGTTCTTATTTTGTAACTCACCCCACAGGTGTTGTCTTATGGCAACAATTAAACAAAAAACAACACAAGAAACTTTTCTAAGAAATTAGCATCCGTTTCCCCTGCTCACGTGGTTCCTGTGGTTTGGGTAACATTTAAAAGAGCTTGTGTTACTGGTATTGCACTTCTGATGTGACTAGAAAAAGACCCCTCTGTCAAAAGCTGAGGTTTCTCCTCTGCATTTCCTTTACTTGAAGATTTCTCATGCACCTCTAAGCGCAGTGTCTCTGGATGGTTTTCAAATGATCAGAACCAACCAAAGAGAGAAAAAGCAATTTTAAGATGGGCCAGTTTTAAAAAGAGCTTGGAGAGTCTTGTTCCATTCTGAGAACATTTCTGCAGCAAAATGGGGCATCCTGCACCAGCCACCCTCACCCTCAGTTAAAGAGAACACGTACTGTGGAACATTGCACTGCTCATCTGGTTTGGGGGTGTTTGTTTTTGTTCGGTTGGTTGCTTTGTCTGGCTTGGTTTTTAATGAGGTCCATTATTTCACTGAAATATTGAGACTAGGGAGAGACAGCAAGCTCCACTCACTGTTAGAGTCCAGCGGGAAGCGTTGCCCATCCCAGTGGGAAGTGTTGAAGTGTTAAAGACTTTCCTCATTTACACACTGGGATGAAATCAAACCTTCTTAGAAAGAACAAAGCATCACATCCCTGAGTTTAGGGGCACACAAATCTGGGCCCAGCTGTGGCTTTTCCCGGAGCTGAGCCAGCAGCTCGTGCCCGCCGTGATCCCGTGTTCCCTCGGGAGGCTCAGGACTTGCTGTGCCCAACACTTAACGTGCCAAGAGGGACACAAGTCACCACGTCCCACACAGAGCCAGGGGAACTGAGGTGTGGGGTCAAACAAAGGGAACAGTGAACACCAGCGAGTGTGGGACTGGGATGGATGGGAGCAAACACCCCAGGGAGAAGAGAGGGCCATCAGGGTGGTGGTGATCCCCAGAAAGGGGTTGCTGAAAGGAAGGGGAGGATAATAAAAATAGGGGAACACAGGCACTGGCTGGCTCTGATGCCCAGAGACATCCCAAATATTGATTTGGGGGATCCTCAGTGATGAACCATTCCAGCCCCAACACTCCTGATGGGGTGTGGAGGAAGGATCCCCTCCTGCTTGTTCCTGCTAGATATGTCCTGCAGATCCCATTTGGGGAGTTACCAAATGCTGAATCCAACCCACTGCACAAAGCAAGATGCTGTTAGAATAACATCATAAATCTCTATCTCTGGAACAATGAGTCAGCTCTAATGGAAAAGGGAAGGACGAGAGAGATGATTTTTTTAAAATGCATTTGGTCAAGTGAAGAGTTTTAGTTTTTGTTCAAACTGTTGACTTTCTTCAGAGTGAAATAATTCCTTTACTAATGAGATCCAGTGTAAGGAAAAGAAAATGAGTTCATTCAGCCTTTGTTACTCCTTGGATTAACAAAAACATGATTTCTAGACAGCGATTCTTTCCTATCAGATCTCCCAGATGCAATTATTTGCCAGGTAACAAAAGCTTTTTCTAAGGAAATCCAATGTGCACTAATAAAGACTAGATTGGCTTTGACAATGACACCTTTTGCTCCAATTCATGGAAAAAGTACCAGAGAATGATCTTAAGAGAGCAGGGAAGTTTTGGTGAGGGCTCTCTGACACCGCTCCGTGCAGCAGGATTTTCCATCGGCTGCATTAGTGGGACTGAGCCAACACAAAGGCTCAATCTGAGAGCTCATCACATACTAATTTACTGCAGGTCCTGCCATAAATAATGCATGCAATGGGGAGCTCAACAGCCCTTAGTGGAGTAATGCACTCAGGCTTCTTCCTCCCACAGAGACCAAACTTCATGTCTGTGCTGGAATCACCTCGGTGACTTGGGATCAGGAAAGGAAAAACTCTGGGATTTAGCCATCTTACATCTCAGGCAATGTATTTATATCTCCGTCATTTATATCTCTGTGTTTATATCTTCTTCCTTTATTGACAGGAAATGCTGGCTGAAAAGCAGAAAGCGGGCAAAAGATCTGTTCGGGTTTTCCTCAGGGATGCGACGTGGGTTCCCTGCAGGCTTTTCCAGTCATTCCAGAGAGGGCCTTGTAGTGGAGGGGAGGACTGTCCCTAATGCTGCTGGGGAGGGTGGTCTGAGAGGCCAGGATGCCTCTCAGGGAAGGGAAGGAGAACTAATCCCAAACTATATCTAAGCCCTGGGAGATGAGAAAATTATTAGCCAAAACCGATTTTGAGGAACGTGGTTGAAAGGTTTTCTGAGAATGCACCTGAATGCCTTTTTCTGCATCCAAGGGGAGCATCCAGGTGATCCAGTCTTCCTGGTATTGCATTGCCTGTGTAGTCAGGGTGAAACCTGGAGCTTTCCCACAGAGCTGTGCAGTCTGTGACTCTCCAGGTTTTCAGCACAGGGGCGGTTTTAGTGACAGACTGGATATTTTTGGCTTCTGTTCCACCTCTTCTTTCTGTAGGATCTTAAAAGATCTTGTCTGACACCTTCCCTGCCTTGTGTGCTGTTTTGTTGCGTTTTTCCTCCTTTTTCCTTCAGTTAACTCCCTCTTGTGTCATCTTACAAAACCCTGGTGGAGCTTTGGCCTTTCCACGCACAAACTGTGTGGGGCTCATACTGTTCATAATAAATAATGTACATTCCTTATAGTTTTCATTACTTCCCTTCCCTTTACTGGCATTTCAACAGTGCCACAAATCTTATTGTAGATTTCCAGTCTCTGACAGAACAGGCTCTCTTGCTGCCTGTTTTATGGATGTCTGTTTTGGCCCCAAGTCCCTGCCCCCTCCTAATCCAAGTTTCAAACATACCTGTTGCCTGCCATTCTCAATGCTCCTTTTTACTGGGCTAAATAAAGTTGGATTTCCATTTCCAGCAGAATGACTGTGCTTTAATTATTTCTTGAACCATCTCACTAAGTTTGGTGTTTGATTCCTCCTTTGTTGCTTTCCTGCCTTTTTTTTTCCATGGGGAGTTAAAGCTCACCACTGGCTGGTTTGAGCAGTTTTGGGGTGAGGATTGCCTGTCTGTGCAAGGGGCTGTGCAGGTGGGAGCACCATCCATGGTATCCATGACATGGATTTTCAATCCTCTCTTTTTCATGAATCTCCAACCCGCTGTTCCCCATCCTTCACAAAGGTAGTTTGTTCTCTCCTTTAATGAAGTTTCCATGGGGCAGGAGATGCATTTTCCCAGGTCAGGACCCAGTGGTGGATGTGAGGCCCCTAACCCAGGCAGGATTAGCATCCTCATCCCCTAAACTTTGGTTTTCCATCACCTCCGGGGTGTCCCTTCATGCGGAGGGCTGTTGATTTGAAAAGCAAAATAGTAAGAGAGTTTTGTTGTATACTCCACCATGCCTTCACCCTGGAAGGGTGTTGTGGCCATGCCTGTCATGGTGCAGGGATGTGCTGGTGTTGATGGGCTTTCTGGGTCAGATGTCCTCAAACCAGGGTCACCCTGGTGCTCTGCTGTGCCTGGGCAGTGCCCAAGCCCCTCAACATACCTTGGTGGTCAAAGGAATGAGCTGGATCCCCCAGATCAACCGGGCAGAGCCTGGGGCAGCAAGGGATGCAGGGCCATCACCCAGTGATTCAGTGCCTGAAGGTCATTCCAATATTGAGAGGTTATTTTTTCTCCTATAAAGCCAGTTGCTCTGAAGAAAACCATTCAAACTCTCACAAAACCTAACAAATATCCCATAGAGCTTCTTGGGACCCTTGAGGTGTGTCTCCTGTTTGTATGCTTGAACAACAGCATACCCAAAGACCTCGACAAACAGCCTCTTCAGTGTTTCCCTCGGGGTCTAGTTTGAGATGTAGACATACCAGCAGCCCTGGGAGTTGCCCTGAGTCTCCACCCGCGCCCTCCAGGCTCCGTGTCCACTCCCATCTGCCTCATGGCTCATCCTACCCCACACGCTCCCCATAGCCCAAGGCTGAGCCCCACAGCAACACTTGGGATATGGGGCAAGAAGAACAAAGGTCCCATGCTGGGCAGGGACCAACTGGTACCAAAATTCAGCCCCCGAGAACTCGGGATCAAGTCAAATCCCTGGTTTGCACCACCAGAGTCCACAACTTATTAACCACCGAAGCAGCAGCCCAGCTTTGTTTGAGAGAGGATTCAGGAAATGTAACAAGCTGTTTTGCTGTTAGATGCTGAAAGGAGAGGAACAGAGCTGTAGTAGTTGTGTTGTGGTGGTTTGTTTTTTTGTTTTTTTGTTTTTTTTTTTTTCCCTGAGTCCCTTTTTATCTTTTGGCAGCCCTTTGTACAATTAAATAGCTCCACGGGGATGCCATATGTTGCCAATAGTTTTACACTTCTCAGTAGTGGGAGGCTGGAACACTTTCCAAATTGATGTGATAGGAACCCATTACAAAATTCTTCTCTAAGAGGAACGGCTAAATGTTCCGTCAAGGAAATGAATTAAAAATAGACCTACTGGTATTGTTATCTCCCCAAAAGAATGCTCTTGGCATCACACACAACCTGGTACAGCTGGTGGTACATCTCTGATCTTGGGGGCCTGAGCGCGAGTCTGGTAGAGCCACGAGTGGTGAGAGGGCAGGGCTGGGTCCAGACCCCAGGGGCAGGGTGGTGGTTTTGGGACCTGCCTTCTATTCCCCACGGCAGCTGAACAACATGGGCCTGGCAAATCCATTGCCCTGGGCAATGTGACCTCCCAGAGATGTCCCTGCCTGCCACCACGAGGGACAGCACAGGAGGACTTCATGGGACTTGCCCAAGTCTTCCCTGCCCAAGCTCCCAGATAAGCTTTCTTCTGATGTGCTGGGGAATAAATTCACCCAGGTGCTCCTCAGGTCACACTGGAAAGGGCCAAATCCAACCACACTTCAGTGCAGTCTATTGGTGCAGCACACAGAACCTGCTCCAGATGAATTTTGCTTCCCTGTGAGGGTGGGCAGGCCCTGGCACAGGTTGCCCAGAGAAGCTGTGGCTGCCCCATCCCTGGAAGTGTCCAAGGCCAGGTTGGACGGGGCTTGGAGCAACCTGGTTTAGTGCAAGATGTCTCTGCCCATGGCAGGGGGTGGAACGAGATGATCTTTAAGGTCCCTTCCAATCCCAAACCTGTGATTTCATGTGATTCCATGATTCTCTGAATTTATTTTCTCACCATTTGTTGCCTCCATGAAAATAGACATTTTTGCCCTCCCCCATCTCCACCTTATCTTCGACTGCCCTGTTCTTTACTTGTTTGCTCAGTGACTCCTCTCTGCAGGGCGGGTCACAGGTTCTGCTGCGGGGCCAGTGGGGACACATCTAGCACACAGCTGTGGGTGGTGGAAGGGGGATCTCATAATAGCTTGATAACAGCTATTAAGTAAACACCACACACTGGAACAAAATGCTTCGCTTCAACCTCAAACAGGGCGGGGTTAACTATCAGAACGGAGTTGTTTACTTTGGGCTGAAATGCCTGAAAAAGGGGGACTTTGAAAATCTGCTCCCGTGAATTACTGGTTTCCACACAGGCTTCTGTTATATGGCAGTGACAGCTCAAATAAGCAGAAATCTCTTGGAAAGATTTTTGTCTCAGTTATGCCTTTCCTACAATCCCAGAGCATCATTCACACAATCAAAAATTGCCAGTGTGCCAGGTACTACAATTGCAGTCAGAGCTGCCCCTTTATTTACTCTGATGTTGTGTTGATATTGAGTTGGTTTGAAAAAAGAAAAAAAAAAACCTGTGTGATTCTTACTTGAGTTTAGACTGAGAAACATGGTAAAACAACAGAAAAATAGGGAGCCTGCCTGGTGACAGTCTTGGGTCTGACTGGGAGTAGATCAGGGTAAGTGGATCTGCTTTTGGTGTGCCTGTCCCTGGGAGTGGTTCCTGGATCTCTGGGATGAACCCGCTCTGGGGTTATGTTTGTAGAGTGTATTCTGGGCACAGAGAAACTCTGCTGAGAGGCAAAACATATTAACCTGACTGCATGACATCTTAATGGGGTCTGCACAGCTCTGTGAGCCCAGCGAGCATGTGTCTGTGCTTGTACACCTCTGTAGGTCTGTCTGAAGCCTGTGTCCAGGGGCCAGATGCAGGAGGAGATCAGTAGTGTAAAAAGACTGTCAGAGGCCTCTGCATAGTTCAGACAACTGGCCTGTTACAGGGTCAGTTGCCAAACCAGGGTATTTCTTGTGAGTCTGCCAAAAAAAACCTTCAGAGGACTACTCTAGTGGGGTAGGACATTCCCAGAACCATCCTATAGGGATGCTATTTCGGTAAATCAGAGGTTAGAGGATAACTGGGTTTTTGTCCCTTTTCCCCTTGGGGTCATTAGATCAAATGCCACCTCAGCAGCTCCCTTCTGCTCCTTCTCCTTCTTGCATTCCCACCACGATGTCCCACAGCTACAGGGAGGGCTGGTCCCCACCCTGTCTCCTCTCTGCATCCTCACCACGGAGCCTGAGTGCTGGAGCCCCGTGGGCTGAGAAGGTCTTTGGTTCAGCCGTTTCTGGGGGCATGCCAAAGACTCTCCATGCCTTTGGTGGGAGCAGGTGTGGACCACGCTCAGCCAAGCAGGTTCCTGCAATACCTGTGTCAAGTATTTTTCCTTCCAGACAGGATTAAGTGCCCCCAGGCGGGAGTAGACGAGCCTCTGAGACCAAATCCAACCTCAGACAGGAGGAGGATTTTAGGTCCTCTCCTCTGCACAGGGAGCCTCTTGCTCAGGGCCTGGCTGCTCTGGCTCCTCCTTGTGATGCTGTCAAACTTGAGCTGGGCAAAATTCAGATCTTCAAGGACTGCACAGAACTGGAATGACTTCCCCCTCTTCTCCCTCTTGGGCTGACTGTGGTCCCACATGGGAGGAACAAGCCGCCCCTGCAGAAGGGAGGCCCTTTGTGCCTTTCCCAGGATGTGCAGAACTGTCTGGAGGCTTGTGGAGGGAAAACTGAGCTATTGCTGTGCAGGAGCTCAGGCTGGATCATTGAGATCTGTCTGCTCTGAAGCTCAATGAATCTAGAAAACCATCTCGCCTTGTCATCCGTGCTAAGAGATTCACAGCACCTGCACAAAAGTGCTTTTATGTCTGCTTCATGCATATTGAGAGTTGACATTAAAAGAGAGAGAAAGAAAGAACAATCCATTAGGCTCTGTGCACTAAATCCTAGATTTCAAACTGACACATCTAAAAATACCTATGATATGAAAGCAGATACAGCATGATAATTATATACTGCAGGTTTATTGTACTATTGTGTTCTATATGGGATTCCAGGAGCAAACCAGGCTGAACAAAATGACGAACAGCGCTGTTGGATTGATTAATATCATTGACATCCCAAAATCTCCCAGGCCCTGATCCTGGGCTCTTCAGTTTGGAGTGCTGGGATTTGGCCCTGGGTAGCTCTTCCTTGCCCAGGTTTGATGTATTTCTTTAAAGAGTCCTTTGGTGGCTGACCTGAAACCAGTTTCTTGTGTGAAGTGGTTAGCAACTGTGCTCTCCCACTTTCTGGAGACATTTCTCATGTCCTTGGATGTGGTAGAAAGCAAGTGTCATGAAACTCCTGACCTCAGGTTGGTATGGGGGGAGCCACCCCGACTCTGAATCATTTAACTATGTGAAATGATGGATTCTGCGTGTTTCTGGCAATTTCCTGTAGTTACACACTCCAGTGAAAATTAAGATTAAATTGCAGTCTAATTAGTTAATGATTTAATTTTGTATAAATAAGTCCAGTAAACCATGTTCATTATTGTATAATAATATAATGACAGGTTCTCTTGTGTTTAAAATAATCTTCATAAGATGCACCATCCTGTGCACAACCCCTGTCCCAGCTTTCCCACTGTGTCTCAGTGACAACATGGGACAGATACGTCTAAAAATCAACTCTCTTGTTAACAGTCTGCTGCCTGAATGAGAAAACATGGAATATCCTCTTCCTCTGGGCAGAACAGCAACGGGCTGCTTTGGAAACAGCTCTTGAAGGAGCAGGAAGGAAGAGGGACCCACGCTGCAAAGTCCCTGCTGTCACCCACGTGTCCTTGATTTCTGTGTTGCATTTCCAGCCTGCAATGGCTCTGAACCCCAAGTCCTGGGCAGGTGTGGTCAGTGAAGGTCCCATTGGCTTTGTGAGGGTTTTTGGGAGCCCCTGGCCAGCACAGCAGTGGGGCTCTGCCATCCTCACCTCACCTTCCACTTCCAAGTGGCTGTGATGAGCTGCCTTGAGTTTTGGGCTTAGCTGGTGGAGAAGCAGGCTGGGATCCTCCAGATGAAAGACTCTATAAAAAGGCAAGTTATTCCCTGTAATTTGAGAGTACTGCCAACCCCAAATGTTAAAAGATTCTGAGGTTCCCAAACCACAGAACTAGCCAAACTGCCACAAGGTTTTCATTTCTAATCAGAGTTCCTTCTTATTTTCCCCCTGGTTTTGAGCCTGGCTGGGTCCTGCTTTTATTTGCAGGGAAAAGTCTCGATGAAGCACAAACTCTCTGGTTTTCAGAAGCGAAACCTGAGCCTCTCTCTCTCGATCACGTGTCTCTCTCGGAGATGGGGCTTCTGTAAAATGTCAAGGATGGGGGAGCACCACGACAAGAGCTCCAGAGCAGGTGCCTTTTTGCTTCAAGTCCACGTCTCACAGCGCTTCTCACGACTCTGCCCCACCACCAGCAGCTCCCAGAGGGGAGCACCGACCCCAAAGGCAACTTCGCCCTTTTCCAGGGAGAGCCTGGGCAGCCAGTGCTGTGGGAGGAAATCACTCCTCCTGCTCTTTGAGAAAACCACCTGTGTTTCAGTGGGTCAAAGTAAAGCTGTGAAGTTCACACGTCCCCGCTGTGAGAGCAGGGGCCGCGTGACAGGGAGGGTGCGGATCTCACCTCGGGGGCTCAGCCGTGCTGGCAGCAGCGGTGGCCAGGACAGGGTGTGTGGCTGATATTGGTGCTCACCGCCAAAATTGCTAGAAAACCCCCAGGAAGAGCCCCAGAGGCAAGCAACTCGTTTTTATAGCCAGTTTTTATAACTAGGTGGGGGTTTTTTTGTTGCCTAACAGTGATGGTCTCTGCCGTGTCCACCCCTCTCCTGGCAGTGACCGCCTTGTGTTTTAGGGGCACTGAAAGAAAACACCACCCAAACACTGCATTTCAAGCCTGGGGTTTGAGCCTGTGGCTCTTCCTGTGCTCAACCCACAGCTCATGCTCTCAGCTGAGCTTCTGGAGGCACCACAGCAGGGGCAGAGGTTTGTGCTCCCACACACCCACCAGCTGGGGAACACAAGCAAGTGTTACAGTGCCCTGTCAAGAGAACCAAGCCCTTTTCTCAGGCAGCGTGGAAAACAGGTCCAAGGTCTCCCAAATCCTTGGCTTGTGCTGCTCTGGAAGTAACCCCTGCATGAGGCATGGCCACACGTCTGGGATATTGAATATCTGGTGTGGGCATGAGTTGGAAATGAAACCTCCAGGGACTGGGATGGGCAATTCCACACTCACAACAGTGAAAGAGATGGAATGGGATCCCCAGTGTGCTGTGGAAGAAGCTGCACCTCTGTGCCTCAGTTTCCCCATCTGTAAGAAGGGCACATGGGTGGTGGAGGCAGAGGGCTTTGACATGCATTCCTGTGAAATGATGGATGAAAGGCAGCAGCAGCAAAACAGAGAGGGACAGAGCAAGCCCAGAGTTGCTCAGTAACACCCCTGGCAGTGCCAGGATCTGCAAGCAGTTCTCCAGTGTGGGCAGGGATGGCCCTGGGGATGGGATACTTTGGCCCTTGGATCTGCTTTGCTATTAGAGCTCTTTCTGTCAGGCTGCTTCAGCATCTGACTGGAACAACAAGGTTCTTTTCCCCAGAGGAGACACCTTCTCTCTGCACTGAGCAAGACCCAGGCCTCAAAGGAGGAATCAGAGAGCAAAGGGCTACAAGGTGAAGGCAAAACACAATTTCAGGGACTGTGTAACCCTGGCTGTCTCCATATGTGCTGTTTCTTGCTAGTCCTCCCAGCTTTCAAGGGTCTGTGACAACAGTTCTCCTCTGAAATACCCGCCCTGGCAGAAACCTTACTTTAGATACCATTATTTGTACACTTACCTAAGAATATACACTGCTTTAAGGACTTTCCTACTTGTTTAAGGTCACTCACCGTGCAGAGGTTGTGTGTCACCCTGTCAGTACCAGGTCCATGTGTAACACAGAGAGAAATTCTCAGAAACAGGAGCTCTGAAATCAGTCCTGCCAGGAAATTGGGACAAAGGGAGATATTACACTTTCCCTTGTTATTTTGCAGAGCAAGAAAAAAGTTGCAAAACAGGAAGAGAAAGGGGGGCTGTGTGAGTAGAAAAAAGACAAAAAGGTAAAAATAATAAATGGAAATCAGAAAGAAAATGGGGATGGAGACAGAGAACATATGGGCAGGGAAAAGGGAAAAAAAGAAGGGATGAAGGTGGGGGAAAGCCAAAGCCACCTGTCCCCGTGGGCGGTGCCGGGGCTCTGTTACCCGATGGCTGTACAGCAGGTGCTGCTGCTCCCTTATCGTGCCCTGCTCCGCCAAAAAACCGCCCGTGGGACCTCTGCCAAGGGCACCTGCCTCATCCCCCAGGGGACTGCTGTTTCTTCTTGCCTCCAGAGGATCTCTGGGTGCACGGTCCCAGGTACACGTTGCTTGTAAACCACACATTGTGTGCCATCCTCGTCTGCTCTGGCTCGGCTGGAGGGGGGAGGGAGGGGAATTTGGTAGAGGAGTGAAATAAAAATGCCCTGTGGGTAAACTCCAGAAATCCCATGTAGCCTGGCTTGCTTTTTTATAGGATTAGCTCTTCCTCTGCCTCATCACATGGGGATCGACGTGTCAAGCGACCGCAGATTATGTCACTATTCAGGTCACCTGCAGGAGCTACTCCGGATTCTCTCCAATAGCACAAAACCCGGGTCTATTCAAGCAGCATAAAGTCAGACAGGCTGTGACAAATTTCTAAGCTGCTTCCCCGCTGCTTATCCCACCTCAGCCATGAATCCCTGCCGTCGGAGTGCTGAGCACATGGAGCAGGGACTGGCAGTGTGGGCACGGGCCAACGTACGGGAAAATCAGGCGTCTCCAGTGTTTGCCGACAGGAATTGAAATGATATTTGTTTTCTGATAAAAGGCTGGTACTTTGCTCTTTCGCAAGATACTTTTAAAAGCAGTTACTCTGGGGAGTGGTTTAACTCCTTCCAATAACCTCGGTCCCTGCCTCTGCCAGCACACATGTAGGAGCTGATGTAAGACCTCATGAAGCTCCTCAATACTCAAAGATACCCAGATCACACTGCTGAGCATAAAAAGATCCACCCTAAATGAAAGGTGTTATTGCTGAAGCTTTTAGGAGTCTGGCCTGACTGTGTCTCACAATGCATCTCATCCCTGAGAGAAGTGCCACCAGATCTGGTGCCTCTCACATCTCCCCAGTGGGAGAGGGGATGTAAGGACCATTTGGGATGGGAAGCCCAGACCCATGTGGGAACTGATTCCTTGGGGATTCATATGCCAGGGGAGGAGAGAAGGTGTCCCACATCTTCCTCGAGGAGTGGTGGTGCCCACACTGCTTCTTCAGAGGAGCCATTAACTAGTTAATTGGAGAAAGTCAAATAGGAAAAAATTATATTGGTGAGCACTCCCTGCCAAGTGACAGAAAAAAGATGGTGATTCATTTTGGGGGGTAACTGCAGTTCAAAGATCCTCACAGAAGGTTAACTACTCATGACAATATGCCCAGAAATAATTTATTTGGCAGTGGATGAGAAAAAGAAAAAAAAAATAACACAAAAGTTGAATAAACTATTTTTGGATAATGCTAGTGAGCCAGGACCAGGGAGCAGAACGTATTGATGGGTCAGCCAAAGCCTGAGTGGGTGGTGGATCCCACATCCACCTGCACCCACAGTGCTCTGCAGGGACAAGCCAGGAGCTGGTCCTGCTTGGATCCTTGTCCCCATCCCTGACATGGAACGCCCAGCCCTGTCCCCTTCCCACCCTGTCAGCCCCCCTTGAGTTTTTCCATGCTCGTGGTGGGCATGGGGCCAGTTTGCTGGAGGAGCCTTGCAGAAAGAAACCCTTGGACAAAGGGTAAAATTACTTGGGAAGTGAAAGCCCGTCATGCCAGGCAGTGGCTGAGCCAGAGTAAGAAACCCCTGATTAGTATTCCTAGAGCTCTGCACTTTTTCAGGAGAGGAGCACCCAGATTTAGCAGCCAGAGTAAATATCATGCCTTAATATTGTGTGTTAATAGACTCGCTTTTGCAGCTACTGATGACTGTAGTTTTGGAAAATTTATTGTTGCTATAAAAGGAGCCTCTCTCTCTCTCTCTCTCTCTCCCTCTCCCTCTCTCTTCTGCTAATTGACAAAGAGGCCCAGTAATTAAAGGACAATAAAAGTTTTCCAGTAATTAGTTTCTGTTGTTTGGTTACAGGCCATCAATTGTTCTTTAATAATACCAATCGTTAGCATGCAGTAGTCCGTGGGTTCTCAAAGGCTTCTGGGGCACAACCACTTACCAACACTACACATTCCATTCCCATGAGGGCATCCTGCATCCAGCGGGAGATTAACCCTCTCCTAGGATGAAGCACTCCTACCCTGCCGTCGTGTTTTGGGGTAAACAGCTCACATAACTAATGACCAGGAGATGGCAATTAGGGTAAGGTAATTATCTGTACCTGAGGAGGGGCAGGGGGCTGAGGAGCTCACTTGGATAAGGCAGGGGGCACTGGCAGCCCCGGGTAAAACACACATCTCTGTTGGGAGGCTGCCCTTCAGCATGTCCTGCCCTGCTCAAATTCCTTGCAAAATACTCTCCCAAGGTCTAATTTTGCAGAGGGGCATTCCCAGTGATTTCAACAGAATTAAAGGATAAACTACTTAAAGAGGGTCTATAAGAAAGATGGGGACAAGCTTTTTGGCAGGGCCTGCTGAGATAGGACAAGGGGTGACGATTTTAAACTAAAACAGGGTTGATTTAAGTTAGATATAAGAAGTTTTTTTACAATGAAGGTGGTGAAACACTGGTACAGGTTGCTCAAAGAGGTGATGGCTGCCCATCCCTGGAAGTGTTGAAGGCCTGGTTGGACAAGGCTTGGAGCAAAACCTGGTGCAGTGGAAGGTGTCTCTGCCCATAGCAGGGGGTTGGACTATATGGCTTTTAAAGGTCCCTTCCAACCCAAACCATCCTATGATTAATGAACATTCAGACAATAAGCATATGCCAGTTGATTACCAGCTTCACCTGAATGATGTATTTTATGCTTCAGGCTCAGCATGTTTGTGAGATTGGGTACCCATCAAGGGATGGCCTCTTTTCCTTTGCCAGACCCAGCTGAAGCAGCAAAGAGACCAGGTTCTGGAGAGCTTGTCTCCGGGAGAGATCTCAGCACTGCAAAGATGATCCTACACAAAACTTTAACCATAGGATAAGATCCTAGTTTAAAGTAGCCAAGTATTCCCTAATGGTGGAAGTTCCCACACCCCAGGGATGTTGACCCTTACAGCTCCTCCTCTCCACTGGTGGTGCAGGTACTTCATCTGGCCTGGGCTCCCAACCCAGCCAGGCTCCCAACCACCCACCTCCCAATGTCAGGAAAGGTGGATCTGAGGGAAGTTTCTAACAGGCAAAGCAGAAATTCAATCCTTCCCCTCCACAAGGCTTTTCCCAGGCACCTTATTTATACATCTGAGTCAGAATAAGTTGGGAGGTTCTCCCTCAAACGAAATCCCATGTTGGTTCTCTGACTGCTGGTTTCTACATCACAGGAGTCCCTGAGAAGTTGTGGCTCCTGGAGGTGGGCACTGCCCAGAAGTGGCAGTCACCAATAAAAAAATTATGAAATAAAACTGAATCTGAGCATTGCAGGGAAAAGATTAAAAATATGGCCTTAAAATTCAAAACCCTTCCTTATCCTTCTTCACACGGAGATGTAGATAAATACCCGTGGATTGTTTCTGTAAGGCGAAGCCCCAGTTTGGGGAGATATGACTCACAGTGTTTGAATCCTCAGGGTTGCAATGGAGGGGAATTTTGCAGCACCTCTCCTCGAGCTGCAGCCTTTCACTAACATTCACAGCATGACTGGATTTAATATTTCCTTTTCATGTTTCAGTTTTTCCCCCAGCCTCCTGCAGCAGGTCTGATGGGAAGTAGGAGCAGTTGTTTAAGGCCACACTCCTCAAACACATCTCTCTGATGGAGCTTTTATGGCAATCTTCTCTCAGGGCTGGGGTTGAACATCAATGGACACTGTCTCCAGGGAGCAAAAAGTTCCCTGCTCCCAAGCTGGAGTCTTCCCTGGCCTGGAAAAGCTCCTCTCCTGTGGGCAGCTGCCTGCCCTGCCCTTCGCTGTCTCTGCTTTCCATCAGAAATTCCTCACATGCTGCTGAACAGCCTGGTGGGCTCCCACGAAAAACCTTGATTTTGCCTAATCAGAATTTCCTGACGTTTCCTGGAAGATTCCCAAAGAGCACTCAAGATGCTTTAGTAGCCTGGGTTCTGGATATGATTTCTGTCCATAAATAGCCAGGCTGAAGCTCAGTTAAATAATCATGACATCCAACCATGTGGCCCCTGCCAGAGCTTGCCATGGGCTTGTCACCCTGGGCCAGGTTCGGTGTGGGTGTGCTGGGGTGTCAGGAGCCTTCCCTGGCTTTCTCTGGCCCCTGGGTGTGCCCAGCTCCTCTTCCTCTCCGTGTCCTTCGCACAGGGACAGCTCTTTCCCCAGGAGGCACTACGGGAGCCCAGCCCAGATCTCCCACAGCGCTCCAAGGCACACGAGCTTGGGTAGGAGAAGATCTGTGGAGCTGCAGAGGGGGCTCTGGGACACCAAGGTCTCCAGGGAGGTGGATGAAATGTGGGCGAGTGCCATGAAAGGCTCCTAAGGCTGATTCATCACACCCCAGGGCAGGACCCTTGCCGAGGGTTCGGTCCATCAGGCTCTGCAGGCACTTTATGACCTCCTTCCTAGAGAAGATGAACCCTCAGCAAAGCCCATCTCCCATGCAGATGCCAAAACCTTTTCCATACAGTCCTTGGCAACAGATTTGCCCAGGTGAAGCTGCAGAAACACCCTGTGGGGGAAGAACCCTTTTCTGATATCCCACCTATCAAAATGATAAAATTATAATTATAATCATCAAAACTCTGTGGGGAAAGCTGGCAGTGCAGCCAAGGTGTGAGAGAAGCTGCTGGATCAGCGCTGAGGGGACAGGCAGGGCTGCAAAGGGCCTGCAGAGGGTTTGGATTGAGACTGACTCTCCCAGCTCTCCCTCTTCCTTGTGATGAAGCTTAAAATGAGCTTCCCAATGTCTGGGTTCGGCCCTGCTGCTGGAGTCCTATAAAAAGGCTGGACATGCCTGTGGACTGTGCAGATGAGATGCACAGCCAGGGGAGGAATGTTTTTGGCAAAATCTGAGGCGTGTCAGAACAATCCATTTCTGAGACATGGGTCTTAGGGAAAATAAGTGTAATTCAGAGTGTTTGAAGCATCTCCTAATGCTTTTGCATGTCATATCTCAAAAATGGCTTGGCCTAGAAACTTCAGATTTGTTTAATTCAAGAGCCCTTGACGTAATCTAGCACAGATGAGGGTTTCTGAGAGGCTGCAGTGCTTATTTGGAGTTATTCTCTTCTGAATTACGAATATGTTAGCATTCCACCAGCAGCTGTGACAGTGAAAAGTTAAGACAGGCTTTCCAGACTTTGTCAAAGCATCCTTGGAATCCTTTTCCAGGATCCCTGTGGCAGATCTGTTTCGCTCACAACCACTTTGCAGCAAGGAGTGCTAAGGTGCAGTGGAAACCAAAGCCAGCCCTGCTGTCTGCATCTGCCAGAGCTCCTCAGACCTGCCTTTTCCCTCTACTAACAGGACTTTCCTTTCTTCTGACTTCAGTGCCCCACTCTGGTGTCACTGCTTCCCTGCTAGATGTATTCACAGAATCATCACGGAATGGTTTGAGCTGGAAGGGACCTTAAAGACCAGCCAGTTCCACCTCCCTGTCATGGGCAGAGACACTTTCAGCTATCCCAGGTTGCTCCAAGCCCCATCCAACCTGGCCTTGGACACTTCCAGAGATCCAGGGGCCGCTTCTTTGGGCAACCTGTGGCCCAGCTTCCATCCCTAAAGAGGCTGAGAAATGCCTGCTGTGCTCCCACCACAGCTCCACCAGGCACGAGTGCAGGGATAACAGGATAACAGGGGCACAAGCTCAGCTCCTGCTGATCCGTAAAAAAAAACCACAGAAAACCACTAAAAATACAAGTCTAGAAATGAAAAGAAAACTTCACCAGGAAGTGCTATAATAGACAGGTTTGATGCTCAGCCACAACCTGGTTTCCCTCCTCCCAAATGACAGATGCCCTCAGGAGCTGTTCCCTGGGATCACCCACCAGCAGGACCCACCTTCGCCACCCTGCCATGCCTGTGCCACCCTCTGTTTGTGTCCCAAGGGTGGGCTGAGTTTCCACTCCTCACCCACATCCCATTTCAGCCAAACCTAAATAAAACTTCAAAAGTGTCAGACAACTCCTGGCAACAATTCAGCTTGGAGAAGGAGGAGTGAGCCAGCACGAAGTTTGGGAAGAGTTCTATTTGCAGTAATAAAACTGAAAGAAAAAAAAAAACACCTCCTGAAATTCATTTCCTCTCTAGAGGCCAGGGTGACTGCGGGAGTGTGGATTTTTTTTTTTTTTCATAATTATCAGAGCTAAAGGAGAGATGTTGAGGACAGGGTGTTAATTAGACCCGATATACTTGGGTATATTGCATTTCATAACAAGAGTAAATAACCCCAGCAGATTTTAATCCTGCTGGCAGCTTGCCAAGCGCTGCAGAGAGATTATCTTTGAGGGTTAAAACTAGGCCAAAGAGCTAAAAGCAGCCTTTCGTGAAAGAAGAAGGCCAAGGATCCAGGTTAGAAGTGGGCCAAAGCTCTGGGATAATCAGATTGAATTCCTCGGCAGAGAGTACACTGAAAAAAAAAATGAGATAAACCCCGATTGCCTCATTTCCGTGGGCAAACAGGCACGCGGGAGGAAATCTGGGAACTTTCCCTAAGCGGAAGGAGAACGTGGTCTGGTGTTGTTTGCCTTGTGGAACCAGCAGGTCTGACAGAGCTGCTTTGGCTGTCGAGGGTGAGGAGGGTGACCCAGCACCAGAGAGCCCCCTGCTCAGCCACAGCAGAGTGGTCTCAGGGTGCCACCACACCTCCTGTAGAGGTGGGCGAGATGTCCCCCACGGTGGGGTCACCCAAAAAGCCTTCTGGTACCTCACAGGGCTCTCCCACACCTCTCGGGGTGGCAGCTGTTCACCAGTGAGGAGACACTCAAGGGGGATGAGCAGAGAGTGACTCTGGTTTGCTTTGGGTGGGATTTTAGGGCAGCGTTCGATCAACTGGGATTTAGTTCTTCTGGAATGAGTTTCTCTTGTAAATGCGCACACGGAAATGAAACCCAGAGGTGCAATTTTAAGCTGCTGGGAAACAGGATTTGTACTTGAATTTAACAGTTCGCGGTCCTGCCCGGTATCTGTGATGCAACTGCTCAGAAATTGGGGTAGCTGGCCTCATGTTCCCTCAGGGTTTATCACAGAGTCACGGAATGGTTTGGTCTGAAAAGCACCTTAAAGATCATCCAGGTCCAACCCCGTGCCATGGACAGTGTCACCTTCCACTAGACCAGATTGCTCCAAGCCCCATCCAACTCGGCTCCTTCTCAGGAGAGATCAGTGTAAAAGGTGCAAAGGAAAGGTAAGAATAAGCTTGAGCTGTGACCTGCTCAGAGCCTTCAGAAAGCAGAAGGAGTTGAAGGAAGTGAAGAGGGTCGGCAATGCAGGTGAATGGCCACGTCCACTCTTGTTCTGATTCTTCACTGTCAGCAAGGTTTAAATGTAGAAAATCATCTCTGAAAAAAAATTCAAGTTTCAAAAACTTTTCAGCCTGCAAAACGAGGCAGAAATTAATTTTTGTCCTTTTCACTTGGGAGCGTGAGCTGTAAATCACTCCAAGAGCTATTTCAGGGCAGGACTGGAGTGTGGTGATCCGGTGGTTGGATCACCGTGACAGAGCTCCATTCAGCCAAAATGCAGTTGTTGTATCCTGTGAAGGGACTCAGATTCCTCACCAGTGACTGCACAGAGACTTGCATGGAAGTAGCCACAGGAGGGGATTACACCATTTTATGATCTCAGCTGTGAGTAAAGACGGTCTAACCCTCCAGCGCCCACAAGTCATGACATCAGTGCTGGTCCCACAAGGACACCTTGGATATCTCTGCTTGGAGAAACCATGGGAAAACCAGTTTGCTAAACAAATTAAAGAACAGGAGAAGAACACAACACGTAAGTACCTCCATTCACCCCACTGCAGTGGGGATAAGAGAGCTCAGAGCTCACTGGAGCAGGAGTCTCAGAGGCACCTTTGGTGCCTGAGGTTCCTGATGTCCTTAACTGGGCTGGAAATCCTGCTCATTTGTCCTTTAGTGGGCTGGAAATCCTGCTCATTTGTCCTTTAGTGGGCTGGAAATCCTGCTCATTTGTCCCAGACTTGAGCATGAAATGAGCCCTTCCAGTTTGGATCTTCTCTAACACCTCTGATGTGGCGATCCTTTGGAAATGAGAGGGGAATGGAGCCACCCCAAAGGGAGGAGCAGATAGCAGGGATGATTTTTGCATTTCTTGAGGGATCAAGCCTAGGAAATTGTTTCCTTCCCACATGGCTGTTTGTGAGTCCCCTTTGGAGACAGTGCTCCTTCAGTGCCGTAGGTGGATATGAAACAACAGCTGAGCATCTGTTAGGAGGTCTCCAAGCACCTTATGCTTTGACATAATAATTACTTCTAAAACTGAGCAGGGATTTGGACTGTAAAAATTCAGGAAAACAAATGAAAGCTGTCTATGGGAAAGGCCAGACTTCAATTGGGAAGGACCCTGACAGTGCCTAACATCATGACTGGACCAATTCAAGAGGTATTTAATCCTGGGTGATGTTTAGTCACAGAATATTGCTAGAAACAAAGGATCAGCTTCTCCTGTATCATACCTGTGACATATTCAGGATTTAAAAAATCCTATATGGAACCTGATTTTCATGACAGTTTCCTGAAAATGTCGTGATTTAAGATCAAACCTTAAAATGAGGTGTGTTTAAGGGCTTTAAATCCCTGACATTGATGTTGCCCAGGCCCAGCACTGCTCCCTCCAGCCAAAGGGGGGTAAAAAGGAGAAAGCAACATGGCTGAAATGACAAAATCTTCTTAATTAGGTACGAGGGCTAACCAGTTCATCACATAGAGATGTTCCTAAAAGCACCAAACGGAAGTGAAGAGGTGATGGATGAAAAGAACAGGGAGCAAATGGCAAAAAGGGAGGTGCGGGGTGGGTGGTTAGTAGCTTTTTTCACTGGATTACTCAAAACTTTCATGTGTGAGCCCTGACTTACCTGCTGCTGGGGGGCACTGGGCTCCACTTAACAGCCAGCCCTGGGCAGAGCTCTGAGTATTGAAGAGATCCTGCAAATGAGGGTTACAGCCTGGAGCCCACATGGTGGCAACAAGGTGTTTTATTGCCCGGTGCTTCGGAAGGGCTCCAGCCTCTAAAATAAAAAGGAAAATACATAAAGTCTTAAAGGGACCAATTCTCCAGCTTTGTCAGATGTGTGTGATTCCTTTTCTTGGACACCAGGTAGGTGTAAGCTCCTGACTTTCTGTTGTTTTGGGACTATTTTATGTCTTCTGGGTTCAAGGTGAGATGATGGTGCCTGGTACAGAGAGGGGAAAATCAGGCTGCCTTATGTACAACAAATCCAACTGAACAAGAAGGGGACAGAACAAGTAAGTTTGGGAGTAGGGAACTGAGAGGATAATTTATTTAATATAAAAACTCAAACTTCATGGGAGGGAAAGAAGACTCTGAAGAACATCAGGAATGTTTATTCCCTGAAGTATCTCAGTTGGGAGAATTCCTCTGGCCTGCAAAGCTCTCTCTGCTACTACTGTTAGTCACACAATAAACTAAAAATGAACAATTAGGATTGTTTGCAGGTAATCCAAGAGCAGGAAAAGTTCTCCTGATTAAGGGCATCTAATTAGAGATAAACCCAAATTCCATGTGATTGAGGTGTCCAGTCATAAGGCTTTTCAAGACAGTCAGAAAATCACTACTATTGAGGCTGCCTGTCTGTCCAGCCAAGCCCTACACTTTCATTCATGGACTGCTCCAAACACCTTCTGTGCTCTGTCCACACCATGGTAACAGATTTGACTTTAGATTCGGTTCCCACCTGGTACCAACCAGGTTTGAAGCTTTGCTCAGTGATAGAAAACTCTTCATCCTGTGGCCTGGCTTGGGTTGATACTCGGGGCTCCCTGTGGCAATTGGGCTAAAATCAGGTTTTCCCAGCTGAACTCTTTGAAAAGGGTACTCAGGATGAGCTGCTAGAGATGGGATGGGACGGGAGCACAGGTACTGGGTCATTTAGTGCCCACCTTTGCCCAGAACAAAGCAATTCTGCTTTGCCTCTGTTACTCCCAGGATGTAAATGAAGAAAAATGAAGTCAGCTTTCAGGTTACTGGAGATAGATGGCATTCATTCACTCAGGCATTTAGCTATTTCTCTTGTTTACATTTGATGCCTCTTACAAATACGCTATTTCTGATTAAGGGGAAAACCTCTTTTTTTTTTTAAGGTTTGCTTAATTTTTCACTTCAAAGTCAGTCTTTAAAAACCTCTCTGCCATTATCAAGCCTGCAATGGTTTCATCCTAATCCCTCTTACGCTCTCCATTCTTATCCTTTGCTGAGGGGAAATGATAAAAATTTTTCTGACACAGAACTCGGATCCAGTGCTGACAGATAAGCTGTTTCAAAATAAAATCATGGATTTCAATTTCAAGCATTGGTTAATATTGCCATTTTTATAGATCCTTTCCTGCTGCAGATTGAACAAAGCACATTAGCTAAAGGGCCTTCTCCTGAAATAGGAGCTTGTGCTTTTCTAAGACTCCTTCTTCATTCTAAGTTTCCACTTCTAAGTATTGTCTTTCTACAGTAACGAACACCCAGAGATCAAAACCAATTTATAATTAAAAATTTAATCAAAACTAGGTCTTGGAAACTTCCAGAGGGTGAGAAAGCTGTAGGTGAACTTAGGTTTAATTGCTGGCTGGTTTTATTTTAAGACTGTCTTAAGATACTTAAAGCTTCCCTGTTTTAAAAACCGGCATTCCGACTCAGTCAGACACACTCCGGGGAAGACTGAAAGAGGATGCACAAGTGGCCTTGAACACTTGTCTTTGCAAATTCAGTGGTCTTTCAGTGCAGTTTGCATTGGAGTAATGGCTGTGAGTGCTGCCAGTTAACATCTGAAAAGGTCTGCCCAAGGATTTGGAAGGAATTGTCTTGTCTAATTGAATGAACTGGCCTAGTGTAGTTTTTTGTTTTGTTTTGTTTTTTTTGTGAGTATGACCTGGAATAGTTTCACTAGAGTCAATATTATCACCAGCTGAAGAGTCCTGAACCAAAAATGCAGGTTCTTAACACAAATTCAGCTAAATATGAGTGTTTTTAAGAGAGCCAGAAGGTGGAAGGTCTGCCCTTTTTATACTCTGACTGCTTTACTTAATTTCTGGGGTGAAACAAAGCATTCCTGACAGTGTGTACACATACACCAGCCATGAGCTGTGCTCACCAAGCAGGAGACACTGCTTCATACAAAATATTGAGTTTACTGCCTCTTTAATGTCACTGGGGCACTCTTAACCTGAGGAGGGAGTGTTGGTTCTGGGGGTTCAGCTTTCCCTCACCCTGTCTCTGCATTCCCGAATGGACACTAACGTGGAATTAAGAGTCTGCAAACAGCCAGAAACAAACCCAGTGCCTTTGGGCTGCTTGTTCCTTGCTCAGTAGCCAAACAGCCACGGTAGCAGCTGGAGTTCTCCTTGGCCCTGTTTGGATTGCAGCAGGACCATGGCAAGCCAATGGATCACTGCTATAGGATCCTGCCCACCGTGAATCCCAGAATATCCTGAGCTGGAAGACACACCCAGGGATTGACTCCAACTCCTGGCCCTGCACAGGACACCCCAACAATCCCACCCTGTGCCTGAGAGTGTTGTCCAGCTCCTCCTGGAGCTCTGGCAGCCTTGTGACCACTGGCCACAACCATTAAAGCATTTTCATCACCCAGTCTCCAGCTACAAATTGCACTCAGCAACACCATATTGCAGATACAAGCAGTAGATAGTCCTGGAGACTCACACCCAGACTGGAAGCTCTTTTCTTTAAATCCAAGTACAGCTGTGACCAACACAGGAAAACTGGGAAAGTCCTGTGTGGCTGGAAGTTGTTCTGGTGAATGCTGGGCACTAACAACACTGTGTAGCTGTGTGAGGAACAACTGTCCCTCAGAACATTCTGATTCCCCCAAAATGTTCCTGCAGTGGGACAAGTAAGGGGGCTTTACCAGTGTTTTGGGGTTTAGGAATGCTGAGGCAGGTAGAGACCAACCCTCAGGTCCCAGGAAAAAAATCAAATATTCACTTATAAGCTATGGGACACCTTAGGTTAGATGTGTTTCTGACCAGAAACTTGGACCTAACAGAGGGACAGAGCAGATGGGTGATGGACTGTGGGGTAGGACCTCTGGATGCAGCCTTTCCCATAAAACTCAGTATTCAGCAGAGGTGCATCGATGGGGTGGAATGCCAGGACTTTCAGCTGTTGGTGTGGAAAACGAAGTGTAAAGTACCAAGTCAGTGAAGGGCCTGTTGATCACGTGGAGGTGTTTCCACAGGAGATAAGGGTGGAACTACACACCAGGAACTCCAATGTCCCACATTCTGGTCTCTGTCCTCATCCAGTGTAGCTTGTGCTCTGTGTTCCCAGCTTCGACCAGAACTTTCACTGCTGATCAGAGATCTCCTTTCTCAAGCAAATTTTGTCAAAATCAATACATTCTCAACACTCAGACGACTTCAAATTGTTGGTTTTTTTTTTTTAGAGACTGTCATCAAAACCCCAAACCCAGGCCCAGCCTGATGCTAATGAGGTCTGAATCACTGTTTTAAAAGCATGAGTTTGGTGATATCTTAAGCCTGAAAATGATACATATGCAGAAAGCAGCAGCTTAGTTTGAGAGGGAGGTTATGTTTCGCAGCATTGATGTGTCTAATTTGTTGTGTTTTACACATAAAACCTCTTTCCACATTAGTGGAGCGATGGGGGGCATGTCCACTCTGGAGAATTTTGGTTGTAGGTTTTCTAACCCTCAGTGCATCTCCATTCCTGCAACGCTCCGTGTTTTCTGGTAACCTTTGGAAATTGTTCACTTCAATTTTATTCACGAGAGACAAAATGCTAATCTGCTGGCACTTCAAATCGTGAGGGGAGAAGGAGGGGAAGGAAGGAAGACCTATGTGATCTATTCATTCATTATTCCACGGCGCATGGGAAGTCATCTCTTTACATGATTGACCCGCCTGGATTTGATTACAACACACAGCTAACCTTTTCCAAATCTGGTTGTGTCATACAAGAAAAGGGGTTGAAGGCTGTTGCCATGGTATTAAGGTATCTCTTGAGAAAGGGGGGAAAAAAAAGAGAAAGACGGAGAGGAAATGATGCTTTTTTACTTCCTAGCCAAGTATAAACAAGAAACGCACGCACATGTTTTTGTTTTGGAAGAGCTTTCAGCTTCTTTTTGAGTCTCATCTATCACTGTGTTTCCTCGGGAAGGGAAGGAGGAATTGTCTGCTTTGCAGATCAGTGTCTCTTCGGAGGGTGGGGAGGGGGTGACAATTGGAGGGAGGGGAGAAAAAAAAAAAAAAAGAATAAATCAGTCTTGCCACCATTCATGATTTATTCATGAGACACGTGAGTTTTGCATTTAAATGTGACATTCTCATGATCTCAATATTGTATATGCAAATCTAAAGATTTCTACATCTTTCCACATGCCCAGCTTAAGTCTTGTCTCAGATCCACAGCTCTGTAAATGCAAAACCAGAGAGGCTCACGCAGCTTCTGCTTCGCTCCCTGTTTGTTCTGTGACTCAAAGAACAGTAACACTGAACCACTCTTAACAGCAGAGGTATAATTTAGATGTCATTATTTTTTGTTTTTTTAATGATAGCGAACTCTCACAGTCAGGAAATTACCTGCAGGTTTATTAATGGTTTAACTTTCCAAGGTCTTGTCTTGCCTGAGCTTTCCAAGCCCTTCTCTGCCAGGGCAGATTTGAGATTAGCTGAGCAGCCCTGAACAAAGAATTTACACCTTGAGCAGTGCTTGCTGCTACACTCCAACACGAACGTGTCAGTTGTCGCTCAAAAAATAAGGAGGAATGACCTTGTTTGCAGGTGCTTTAATTAAGATCTGATTGATACATTGAAACAAATGTACCAATTCCAAGGCCAGGCTGGACAGGGCTTGGAGCAGCCTGGTCTAGTGGAAGGTGTTCCTGCCCAAAGCAGGGTTTGGAATGAGATGAGCTTTAAGGTCCCTCCCAGCCCATTCTGGGATTCTCTGAAATACACTGATGTAGAGAGGACAGGTTTCCCCCAGCAGTGATGCTCAGTTTGAGATTTAACCTGAACCTTGGTAAGATCTGTTGGCCTTTGTCCCCAGCCAAGATTCCCACTCTGGGGCCACTCAGCAGCATGAGAGGTGTGAAGGCAGGACTTTCCAAAAGAGCACATTGTTCCCAGCTAAACCAGTGTGTACCAACTCCTGCCCAGGAGAGACCTTTGGCCCAGTATTTGCAGAAGTGATTTGTGTAGGGAAACCCCCTTGGGTTCTTGGGGCTTCGCCTGATCCATGTGGATGGAGAGTTGCTTCGTGATCTTGTTGTTACTTAGCGAACAAATCAGAGTGTAAGTAATTTTTATGATTTTTTTGCTCTGTCACTGGCCGATGCAACTATTCCTCAAATATATTATTGACAGTCACCACATGCATTGATAACAGCAAAAGTTGTAGTTTTTATAGCACTCTCCTACATTCAACACTCCCTTCCTGTTGTCTTGTCGGATTGAAGCCAGAACTTGCTGAACCTGATGGCCTCGTATTAACCTTCTGAGGTCAGGGCCCACAAAAGCACAATTCTTTGTATTAGTTTCATTATAAGAAAGCCATAAATATTTCCTAACTCTCCATACAGCCTAATATCTTACCTCCAGCAATGACTGCATGAGGGAACTGCAGAAGAGACAGAGCTTGTATTAAATGGCATGTTACAAGGGTGTTATCTCAGACTTAGGAAAATACGAATATAGAGACATCCTGATGTTATATATTCAGGTCATCCCAACTAATTGCTTTCAAGAACTTGTTCCTTTTAAACCCACCTGTACATTTGTTCCCCTTGCACCCTGTGGCAATGAGCTCCTCAATTTAATTTCCTATGGGGTGAATAACTACTCACTTTTGGATAATTTAATGCTGTCAGTCCCCACTGTTGTTTTTTTTTCATTATGAGAGATAATAAAATAGTTATCCCTGAGCATCTTTCTCCACGCTGCTCATGATTTTAGGAGCCTGTATTGGAACTTCCTCAATGATCTCTTCTCCAAGCAAAAATTCTTACGCATTTACCTATCCTATTAGGAGCTGCTCCTATGGAAGCAGCTCACAACTCTGATGCTTTAAACCTGTCTTTATAAATTTTCTGCTTCTCTAATATCCTTCCTGAAAGGGGAACATTAGGGCTGCCTGCAATATTTACGAAGATGGTACAGCAGGAATTTATGCACTGGCAAAATGACTTTCTCTGTTCAGTGTCTCATCTGACAACCCCTGGTATCCTCGTTATGTTCCTGACCATCCCTGATTGCTGAGCTGATGATCTTTTTGTAGAACTGAAATCTTTCCTGAGCAGCATCTGTGACACAAACAGCCACAGCTCCAGCTCAGGGCTGGTGTTGCTGTGCTCTCGTTTTCAGTACGTTGCGTTTGTTGCCACTGCATTTCCCCTGTCACTGCATCTTGCCCTGTTATTTGAGTGACTGTCCTGCAACACCTTCCCTCCAGCAGCGAAGCTGGTCCAGGAAAACACCTGAATACTTTGCACTGTGTGCAGACATCCTCATTGTGTTCATTGCTCTCCTTTCCAGACAAATGATGACCATGCTGGACCGCACAGACTCCAACCCAGGTCCCCCACAGGGCTCTGCTGGCCACCTCCTGCTCAGGTGAGACCATCCTTCTGTTCCTGTCCTTTGTTTCCCATCCCAAAACAAATTATCCAGCTCCACAAGGCAACCTGCTTTTAGCCCATGACACTGGCTCAGAGCCCACAGTGTGACTGTATTTGCCTCTCCCACTAAGCTCAAACTTGCATTCAGCTGAAAGCCAGGGGAAGATTAGCGGCAAAAAAAAAATAAATCTCTGGAATTAAATATTAAGAAAATAATGTATAAGTGTTTTTTCCATCATTCTCACACCCTCTTTTGCCATGTCCTCAGTACTGATACAAGCACCTGAAATAGCACCCTTCATAGCTGGCCACACTGTTTTACCAGGCAGGGAAAAGAAACTCATGCAGGGATGCTATTGTTATTTAAAGATATGCTCTCACTTTTAGCCCCTATTTAAAAACTGAGAGGGATAAATGTTTCTTTGCGGAGAAGAAACCTGTGCTAAACTCAGACTGAGTTTTTGTTGGTTTCTTGGTTTACCCATGTTTAGCCTGGGTTTAGTGGCCAGGGCTGCAGCCCCGCTCAGCAGGGCTGACACAAAGTGGGTTATTCCTGGGAATGCCCCAGTGACGCAATTCCTCCTGCCCAGGGTGCTCACTGCCTGCCCCTGAGGAATGCCGGGACTGTGTGCGGAGGGTTCTGCTTGCACAAACACTGCAAATAGGTGTTATCAACCAGACAGGGTGAAGCCCAGAGGTGGGTGAATTGGGTACCCTGCAAACCCAGGCCATCAGTGACTTTGCTGCCCTGATTTCATTCCCTAGCAGTGGTGGAGAAGGCTTCTCCACGTCTTCCACCTCCCACAGACCTCAGGCATGGCAAGCTCTGCCTCCAAACCAGCACCCTTGGACATCATTTGGGGTTAAAATTATGAAGAATCACAGGATCACAGAATGGTTTGGGTTGGAAGTGACCTTAAAGACTATTTAATACCAACCCCCTGCCACGGGCAGGGACACCTTCCACTAGACCAGTTTGCTCAGAGTAAGAAAGAAAGGGGAATAAGCTGAGCTGTTGCACACACTCAGATGTGATTAAAGTGTGCTGTGCAAGTGGGTTTCACTTGCTAAACTCTGCTCGTGCCTGTGCTCACATGGAACAGGGGTGTATTCCTCACACAAGTGAAGAATGCACTGCCTTGCAGACCTTGGTTTCTGCAAACGTGGCCCCTGTGAATGTAATCAATGTTGTGCAGAGCTGCTGAAACCGAAAACAAAGCCAGAATGATCACTGTGCTAAGTTTGGGTTCCTCATTGTTCATTGAATTACATCAGTGTTTTCTTTAGTTGCACAGTCAGCTGGCAAAGGTTTGTTTGAAATCTCGAGACTCTCCCCTTTCAGGGGAAAACATGAATTTCCGGAGATGTGGGCTCTGTTCTGCATCATGGTGCTGGGTCTGCTGTGGCCCAGGACATGATGTGACAGCACAGCTGCCCAGGGGCTTCCCAACCCATGGCCCCTCAGCCAGGGCTGCAAGGCAGCCACAGGAAATATGTCCTGTTAGCTGTTTTAATTTGTCTTTAACTTACAGGAACTATTTCATCTACTAAAAAAAAATAAATTAACCATTAAAACTTATTTTGTAGTGAATCCCTCTCCCCAGCTCATGACCATAAAGCAGTGCTCTGTTTCACTGCCATTCTCTTTGGTAAAAATCTTGCTTCCTCCCTTGAATGTAGAGCGTGAGCAGGGGCTGGCACAGCCTGTGCTCCCAGGGCACTTCCCCTGCAGCAAAGGAATATCAGAAGAGGGTGAAACACACAGTAGTTTGGGTTGGAAGGGACTTCAAAGATCATCTCATTCCACTGGGCAGGAACACTTTCCACTAGTCCAGGTTGCTCCAAGCCCCGTCCAACCTGGCCTTGGACACTTCCAGGGATGGGGCAGCCACAGCTTCTCTGGGCAACCTGTGCCAGGGCCTGCCCACCCTCACAGGGAAGAGTTTCTAATCCCACGGTTTTCTCTGAAATAATTTCAGACATCGTTCTCAACAGTTAAATAAAAAAAAAGCTGAGCTGCACTGCATTTACGGGAGGTTAAAAGCAGGTACAGCGGCACTTACAAGAGAGGAGGTACCAAATTGCAGGTCTGCACCCTGGCTCATCCACAGTGACACCTCCAGGTGCTCGGGCTCCCTGGAAAAGGATAAAACGTTTCCCTTAAGTACAGTGCTAATGGCGGTAATTGGAAGATACCCTCCTGAATGCTGAACTAGCAAAAACCCCGCGCTGGCCACAGGAACATCTCCTAATGTTCAATTAAGATAAGGCTCAGTGTATTGTTCAGTCTGCAGTGTCAATTTTTTTTTTTTTCCGCTTTTGCTGGGTGGAAGCTTTTGAGATCGATATGAAATGAAAAAAACATATTAATATAGCCCATGGTTTCAGTTACACTGGAGCCCTATTAAACATCTGCTCCTCACTCAGCCCTCGTGCCTAATTGCTGTCTGCCCAGAGCACGTCACTTCTTGAAACCTTCTATCCTGTTTCATTTCTCCTCAGCGCGGTTGACGGGAAGAGTCTGTTTGACAGTTCCCAGGGCATGGAAATAGGGTTTCCATAGGGTTATCTGCCACGGGAGGGCACCCACAGCCCGTGGGACAAGGGGACAGTCATGCCATGGGCAGGTACTGCCCCGGGCAAGGCTTGGAGAGAGATCCCAGCAAGGGCTGGGCTGGTGGTTGGTGCTTACAGGTTCTCCCATGCTCCTCATGCATGGAAAGTTTACAGATGCCTTGAAACGTTCCATGAATTGGGGGTTTAAGTTGGAAAAATGGCCCTAATAAAAATAAACCAACACCAAGGCAAACCAGTCTGAAAATACTGGCTTGGTTAGACATCAGTAGTGGCAAGTTTAGCACTTTTTAAAGATACACTCAAAGTGACATTTAATCTCCAGACTAATTTCAATTTTATTTCAAAATATGAAGGGAGACTTGGCACTTAAATTAATCTTTCAGCACGAAGTGGTGTGTTTTTTTTTTTTCTTTTTCTCTACTCTCATTCACAGGGAACATCAGCACACCTTTAATTACAGTTTCACCCCAGAAGATTATTCTGCTCCACTTCGCAAACTCAGCCCAGAAATCATCTACTTCTGCAGCCTTTGCTTCTTCAGACGTCTCAGAGCACCTGAAGAGCAGAGCCAGCTCCTCTGAGTCCCTCCCTGCTCCCCAGCCCGCTGTCCCCAGCCCGGGACAGTCACAGCCTGGAGCTCGGGGGTCTGGAGAGCCTCGGCGGCCCGGTGAAGATCCAAGCAGGAGATGATGGCGTTTCCTTGCTGCCCTCCCGTGGCCATGCCACGACCACAGTCGCTGTGGTACTTCCCTAAAAATCCCTGTTTTCCCGTGAAGATGTTGGCTCTCCACCTGGACAGTTTCCTCTGCTCCAACGCAGTGGCATTTACCAAGGCAATCGGTGCTTTTATGTGAAGGGGGTGGGATACGCTTCTAGATCATAAATTTTAATCTGAAATCTCTCTGGGTACCCAAAGATTAATATTTAATATCTGTTCTATAATGTAATTTCTACAGGCCAATCTTTCATCTTCAAAACTCGATCATCGCAGACCCACAAAAGTTAGGCTGGAATATGATAACAATGCTTTATGAACACAGTGACTCCAGAATTCCCTGGCTGTCTCCCATAGGCAGTGATGGTATCCCTGTGAGCCTTAAAAAAACTAGCTAGCACTTTTAATTTTCTGTTTTCTGTTCAACTTATATTCAGTGTTGTTGTGCCCCACGTGTGAAGTGCTGGGAGGAGCCAGATCAGCGACAGGACAAGATGAGAAGCAATACCTTTGCAATTGAGGTCATCATCCCAAGATTAAAAAGAGACTGTGATCTAATTCCATCTGTTGAGTGTCTTGGGACTCCCTGTCTAGTACAGGAGAAGGCAGAGACGTCCTTATAATAGGAATTTGGTAAAGATCTTTAAGAAGTATTGCAACTTTCCTGTTGGTTAATTAATATTTTTTTAAATGTCAGTCACATTTTCACATGCTCAGTGTCTGGGTTCACATTCAACAGACAAAGGCAAGTGCCCATGGACCAGATATTTTTCCCCTGCTTTACATATGGGCATTTTGAGGTCCCCAGGAGCTATTAGGTTCACAAAAATGTATGTGCCTTAACTTGTGCCTTCTGGGAAGGCTTTTTGTGGGATATTATTTGAGCAGATATGTGCAGGTAATCCACAGGTTTCTCTGGAGCTGTATATCCCAAGCCTGTGTGGGACAGCAATAGCCACATAGGGATCAACTTTGCAGCTTATTCTGATTTCCAGGACAAGCCTGACTGGATTGTTTGTCTCTCCCCAGCTTCCTCCACTTACTCCCCTGAAAACTTACAGCATTTAAGCTTGCTGGACCAGAGTCAGGCCAGGAAGATGAGGATCCTTGCGTTCTGTGCAAGGTCAGTGGCATTTTCTAGTTTTACCCAGCTCAGACCACAGACAGATGGGAAGAATCCGGGCTTGTCATTCCTGAGTGTATCTGCAGTGCAGAGTGGTTTAATACAGTGATATAAAATAGCTGCTCCTTTTGTGTGTCATCAAGGTTGTTGGAACAAAGGAAATTGTGCCTCAGCTGAGCACCCACGGTGCTCTCACATCAGGAGTGACACTGACGGACACTGATGCCTGTTGCTGTCCAGAAAGCCAACAGCAACCTCACTCTTGAAAATGGGATGCCAAAGAATGAGTTACATTTGTCTAAATTATGGTTAATTACCTGTTGGGAGCAATATTTTGGCTAATTGCTCTTTACCCAAGAGGTGTCACATCTCCAGTGACGGCCCTCCAGGACCACAGGTTGCAGGTAAAATGATGCTCTCTTTGACAGCTGTGTTCACCTGTGCCTTGTTCCCCAGACAAGAAATTATTTCCTTTTTCTTTTTTCCCCAGGGTCTGCCCTAGAAGCAGGAAAGCAATTCCAAAAATCAGGGGCTTTGCTTACAGCCAGAGCAGTGCCCCTACCAGCTGCTTCCCTGGCTGGGGAGGGACCACAGGAACTGCAAAGGCATGTGCTGCACTCCCCAGGCTCTGTGAACGATGACAGGGCAGTTTTGAAGTCACCTCCTTTTCAGTGTTGAGGTTTCATTGTCCCAAGGTAGGATGCAGAAGCTTATTTTAGCTCTCAGAGCATCCCAAGAGCTTTTGGAGATGGAAAGCAGAGGGAAGTAATGGACAAGAACTGCTCTTCCTCCACGAGGGCTGATGCTCAGGCCTTCAGAAGGAGAAGGTGAGACAACAGAATAAGGAAACACCTCTCAACAATCACTCGAAGAAATTCTTCAGCCTTATTAATGAGTTTTTGTGACAATTAATCATGTCTCAAAGCCAATGACAATGTCATCAAACCCACCCTGAGCAAGCCCAGTCGAGACCAGGGGCTCACCTACTGATTCCCCTTTGGTTCCTGCAGATTTCTCTGGGATGTGTTTTTCTGTAATGTCGGTCTGATGTTATTTCTTTTTTTTTTTTTTCCTGTGTGCATATTATTCTTTTCATCCCCCAAATTTAATTTTCTAACTTGTTGGCTTTATTGCTTAAAATTTTACTGGAGGTTTTGGGTGTGCTGCGACAAAATAATAATTTATATTGTATCAGTCAGTACCACTCCATTGTCTTAATCTTTCATAATGGTTTTTCTGCAGCTTCCAATTTTCCTCCGAATAAAACAAATTACTTAGCAAGTGGAATATCTTCTTGTCATAATAATTTAATATTAAAATGTCAATAAGATTTGGTACACACAGCAGAGGGCACAGAGGTACAGAGGCAGAGCAGAAATGAAGTAAACTTAATAAAGTGAGTGAGAAGGTACAATAGGGATTGAGGTTGGCTCCTGCACTGGATATGAAAGAACCTTTTTATCCTGCAGTGCAGTACAATCATTGTGTAAGCAATAATATGATTGCAGGAGAGCTTCTACCCGCTGCCTGCCCACTGACACTGAGCCCAGCACCAGCCTGAGGCCCCAGGGCTGTGTGTCCTCTCCAGGGGGGAGGGAGCAGCCTTGGATGGTGACAGAACATGGCACAGAATGGCAGATGGGGTGGAGGATGGTGGGGAAGGAGAGGAAGGGCAGAGGCTGGTGGTACACCCTGCCCTCTGCAAGGTAGTCCCATGTGCTTTGTGGTTTGTGGGTGGCTGAAGGCACCAGGCTGTGGTTCAGTGTCCTGATCCACGTGTTGGGTCAGGATTCCTGCTGGGAAGTCTGCTTCTCGCATCAGCAGGGCAGAGCTTAGCACTCATTTTTTTAATGCTCTCATGAACAATACGTGTAAAACTCATAGTTTGGTGCAGTTCTGGAAGGCCAAATACTCCTTAGGATCCAACCTCAACCGTTTGCACTGGCAAGAGCCAAATGCTGTGGGTTTATTCAGAACATAAGGAGTCTCCTAAAAATGTCTGGAAGTCCCAGGAGCAGCTTGGTCCTTTCCCTCAGTACAAGATGCCCAGCAGGACACGGTTTGGGAGCTGTCCTGATCTCCCTTGGGCAACCACACGTGTCTTTGCAAAATGAAAGTGCAGAATTACGATCACAGGAGCCGAATAATTCAGGTTGGAAGAGCCTTTAGAGGTTGTCTGGTCCAACCCACTGCTCAGAGCTGAGCTGGCTTCAAAGGAGCATAAATTCAAAAAGAAGCAAATTTGCATGAGCTTCAGGAGCTTATTATCTGTCTCTGTTCTGCCCCAGACTAGAGCAAAGCCATTCCTATATCCAACCACTCTTTTCTCTCCTGCAGCCGTGGAAGTGGGTGTTGCATTCATTCATAGCTGACTCTTTCCACACAAATATATCACTGTTTGAAGTCCCCAAGTCTCCTGCTGCAGAAATGAGACGCAAGGTTTGCTTTAAGTGCTCAGTTTTTCAGAATTCCTGGGAAGGAGCAAAAAAAGGAGAGCAAGAGAAACGCAAAGGCTCCACTTGCCTGGTTTCTCCCTCTTCACAAAGGAATATCTTAGGCCAGAGTTTTGCCCTGCATAGCAAGCAGGCACCACTTTTATGTCATTTCAACCAAAAGCTAACAAGAATTAGGTGCTCTGTCCTACAGCTTTCCACAAGCACACACAAGAGTGCCTGAGCTGCCCAGGAGGACAGAGGGACAGCAAGGAGCTACAGAAAATTTTCCCCCCGACTCAGAACTTCAAAGAGTTTGATGAAAGTTGCTGGAGTCATCTTGTGCTCACATTTTTCACAAGGAATGAGTAAGAGAGGTCCTTCATCCACTCTGGCAGCCTCTTCCCTTATTAACTGCTGGCCTCCTATGTGTAAAAATAGAAGTGATAAACAGAACGTCTTCCTAACAGTCACAATATTGAATGTCAGGACAACTTAACCGGCAGGAACTGGAATCAAAACTTCCAGAAAAGAAGGATTTTTTGGATCCCTGTGCCAGTGGAGGGCTGTTTTCTGCGGTGTGGTTTGTTCCCCAGTTCTCAGCCTGCACCAGTTTAAAACCTATCAGCACTTTTCTTGAGAGCTCATTCCACAGGATTAATTGCTCGGATAATAGGAAACTGATGCTGATGTTCAGCCAATATTTTCCTATCCTCCCTGGTGAGCACTTTCTGGCTGCCACCAGGAATCCCTGCCTCTTTTTCTATCTACATGCTAATGCTTCTATCTACATCTTAAATACTTGTTGTTGCTCACTATAGTTCTCGATCCTCCACTCAAATTTTAGCTCAGCAAAGCAGCCATAACACAGCTTTTATTTGTCAGATAACTCTCTGCCACTCCTTCTTAACTGCTTTTCATTTGTGAGCTTCTTCCTAGTGTTGAAGTGGTCATAACTGAATGTAATTTTCTACACATGCTCAGCTGCTGGTTTATGGCCAATATTCACATCCTTTCTCCCTCCTCTGACTACTCTTTCAGATTCAACTATTTACTTGCAGCCCTGCTGCACTGCCATAAATATATTCTAAAATATCCGACATTTCAGTCTGTCCATATTGCCTCTGCTTGCTGGGTGTGTCCCACCTGCCAAAACCAGTCAATACCACCTCCCAACCCATCCATCCATTGGTTCCCTCTCATCGAATCTGCTTCATTTCTTCTCTCTCGTGGTCCGTATATGGGTTTTTTCCAGAATGGTTTTCCCATTGTCGTTTGCTGTGCTTGCCAGTTTAGGTATCAGCTGGGAATTTAATTATTGTGATTTTCACCTGCTTTTCCAGCCCCAGTGCAGCTTCCCCTAACTAGACATTGCACACTGATGTGGCACAGCTAAAGCTTCCCAGATACTGCTCAATCCATGGGGAATGACTTGCCTTCAGGGAATTAGAGTGACATAGTTTTCTGTAAGGGTTTGTGAGTCACTGTATAGAATTATTTACTGTAGTACAAAATGACCGAATACTCGGAGAGTTTGACATGTCTGCAGCACCAAATTTTATAAAGCAAGTCCCTTTCAGCAAGAAATAACACCCACTCTTCCTTTTGCATCCCTCCTGCCCCCTGGGATTTGTACAGGCCCCCTAACCCACTGTGAATCATTAACCTGAATTTGGTTCAGTCATGGGACTTTGTGCAATAAAACTGAGCAGAGAATGAACCTTAAATCCCACTCCCCAATAAAATGCTTATTTGCAAGGTATTTTTTTCCCAAATTTAAAAGTTCCAGGTACAGAACTATGTCTAAAAACTCTTTTTTGTGCAGTATTCTTCATTTTCAAATAACTGTCCCATCTGTGAATAAATGCCCCTTAGTTCCTCACTCTTTCCGCACAGAACTGAGAGAAAAAGCAAAACAAAACAACCCAGAAATTATTTGTAGATTGTTTGGAAAAATCCTTTCAAGCTATGAAAGGAGCTGGAAATGACTTCAAAGCTCTATAGAGCAAGACTTTAAAATACAGTATAAATTATGCACCAACATCTACCTATCACACAGAGTGTGATACGTCCTGCATCCCACGGGGCACTGCATGCTCATCCCTGGGCCAAGGCTGCATATAGATAAAGCTATCACCAATTTATGGCAAAGCCTAATGAAGCAGCATTTGTAAAGCACTCGGGTCCTCCAATTGAAACTACTACTTTTTATTATTTTCCACATTACATCAACTGGGGGGGAAAAAAAAAAAAAAGAAAAAAGAAAGAAAGAAAAAAAAAGCCAGGCTGGTAACCAATTGCAGAACAATTAAATCCAAGAGTGTGTGTCCAGGCAGAAGCAGCAGAGGTGGGTAATTATGCGTTGCTGACAGGAGGAACGTGAGGTGGGGATGCTGCACAGCTGCCTGGGCTCTGTGGCAATCCCGCACGGCATTCAGGAAACATTTCAAGGGGATCAAAGCTTCCTTACGGGCACTATACAAATTCACCATCATAAACACTGAATAATACATTACACTAATCTGATTGCTATTGACTGTTACAGTCGCATGGGTGACCTTGGGCATACATTAATCAAAGGCAGCCGTTCGGATTTCCATCCTGTATCCTGCAGCGATGAGCAAAACTCATCTCCAATCTCTTCTTGTCCCTGCGTCTCTTTCCGTGCCGTCTGATGTCACTTGGAACTGGGGGCTGGTGTTCGGAGGGAAATGTGGTTTTTTTTTTTCTATCCTCCCCTCTTTGTTTGAACACACACACACGAACGCTCCGATATAGAATAATAAAACCAAGAGGCTTTTTGTCCACCCGGAGCTCTCTGAACCCAATTTAGCACGTGTCACGATGTGAAAGAGCATTCAAACTTTAGAGTAATTGGTTTGCCAGCTGAGACTACAACTAATCTGAGACCTCTTTGGAATTTCACCAAACGCGCTTGTTATTTACCCTAAGGAATGAGGCGTGGTGGAAATGAAAGCTCCCGTTTCTGTGAAATACCTCACTCACGGAATGTTTGCTCGGGTGAGGTGCAGCAAGGCTTAAACCTGAGAAAACCAACCTCTCACCAGCTCCCTTTCCCTTTGTCATTACCAGAAAACACTGAACACGAGACAGAGCTGACAATGTGCTGACAACGAATGGAAAAGGCACTGCTTTGCCTGCCTTGGTTCCTTCATCCTTCCCCAGGGCCAAGAGATGATACTTAACGTCTTATATTGCAAAAATCTCCTGCACGGGCTGCCACCTGACCCCACGCTGGTCTTGGAGTGTGGAAAACCTTCCCCTGGGGCATGATGGAGCCCAGGGCTCCCTCAAAGCGTGGTGTAACAAACATAAAATCAGACAAAACTTCAAAATAATCTAATGAGCGGGGTTTGATGTGGTTTCAGACCATTGGCATGCAAATGCACTTCTGTAACGGCCTTATTCCTTCACTTGAGGGCTGAGCAGACAGTCAATAATTTAAAGGTAAAGGTCTAAAAGAAGGCTGAGATTATTCCCCAAGCAAGTGTTGTAAATGCAGATCATTTATATTTAAATTAAATTTTAAGTTATGGTAATACTAATACTATACGAATAATTGGCTCTACACCCACAGGTACCTGCTTTTTAAAAGTTTGATTTAAAAATAAATAAAATTCCAAAAATCTTTCAGTGATTTTACTAAAATTTCCGTCTGTGCCTTGGCAGAGAGTGCTGAGAGGGAGGTGCTGAAGTATACCTGGGCATAAAGAAGGAACGAAGAGGAGCAGGTTGTATGTCTTCTCCTGACAGTCCAGCAGTTCTTCCTCCCCCCCAGCAATGCAAAAAACCCACAGAACTTAATTAAGAGGGTCCATTTCCTCCACAAAGCCTTTTATGGTCCATGGCCTTTGCTCAGAAACACTTATATTTTCCATCAGTCACATCAGAAATTCCGGGCTGCTGCCAGGGGACCCCCTGGAAGCTTTCTCCTTTATAAATTTTTCACACCAGTTCTATTACCTGGAGTGGACTTTCACTTTTGTAAGGACGGAGCCTGATCCCCCTGGACCTTTTCCAACCCTCGGTGCCTCTGCCAGGATGAAGAATCACAGCTCAGGCAGATCATCTTCCTCCGCTTTCCCTTCCTCGGCAGCTCCTCAGCACATAAGGGAGAGTTTCAGGATAAATTAGTGGGTACTTTAGGAGGAAAGGAAGAGAGGTCTTAGAAAGACACCAAATTTTGTAAAGAGAACCTGCAGGCCATATCAGTCCCTTGAACAGGACCATGAATGGCCATTGAAGACTGTCTTGGAAATGAAAACTGATTGCAGGGTTTTGGTGCCTTTGTGGGCTTTTGTCCAAGTGGCGCAACACAAAAATGGTCGTGCATTGGAAATCACACTGGGAAAAGTCCTCCTCTTGTCCCTCCTGACTTTCCCACAGGGAAAATTTAATTCAGCCCCCACGTGGAGGTCCAAAAGGGAGGATTGCTGTCTATTGCAGACAACGATGTTTCAAACTTAACTCTGGGAAAGAGAGTCCAGGAATCCATTCACCTGAAACCCAGGTTCAGGAAATAATTTAAGGCAAAGGCTGAAGGCTGCATCCTACAATGTCTGGTTATTTTGTGCTCCCCTGAGTCAGGCAGCTGAACTCTTTTAAAATCTGCTTTCCCTTTTCACCAGAAAATCCTGGAGTTAAGAACCTCAATCTCACTTACACAAGTTTAAAGCCAGCGTAACTTCTGACTCCTGTGGGCATTACTTTTGATTTATACTCATGACGCCAAGCAGAAAATCAGATCAAGGGAATATAAATCAAACAGGGATCAATACTGAGCATCAAGGTACTAATTCTATCTCCTGAAACAGCCCTTACAAGCTGCAGCGGGCCAGGAGACAATTCCCCTGGCACAGGCACAGCAGATTTATGTTGAGCTCTGGTCCTGGTGCAGGGGAGATGTTGGAGGTGGAAGGGGACGGGGCTGCACTGAACACTATTAAGAATCCATGTCTGTCTGGGCTGTCAAACAGTCTGTGGGCAGCTTTGGGAGGATGTCATAAATCAGTGCACCCTTGCATTGGTGACCAAGCCAACCAAGTTGGCTCAAAATTATTTTTCCCTGTGGGTTTTTTTTTCCTTCAAGAACCACTGCAGAACTTCCCCTGAAGGAAGGGCCACGGGGTAAGTAGTTGGTGGCTGGGAGCCTTTCCCCAAAACCAGACTCTCCCAAATGGCATAGATAGCCTCGTTCTCATCTTCCTGCAGTGACACAACAGCAGTAAAGCCGGTCTTAAAGTGGGCTGGAATGTTTCATGACTTGTGTGGAAAGGGCTGGGCGGTCAGTCCATGGGAGGACTCGGTTCAGGGGGTTGGAGCGCTCTGCAAGCAGCCCACGAAGCACTGGGCAGATGTTCACACGAGCCAACAGCTTGTCTGGTGGAGCCCTAGTTTGGTTTTAGGAGGTGTAGTAAAAGGGATTGAGGTGATGTGGCCGCTTCAAGCCAGCGCGGGTAAATGTGGCTACGCACGTTATCACAGCCCGAAATCAAAGGGTTCGGAAGGCTCCTCAGGAGGAGCGGTGGGAGAGGCAGAGAAAATGGGCAAGGATTTTTGTGCGATAGAAAACTTTGCAAGTCATTGATCGAAGCACAAATTTGGCCATTCCTTGCTTTGTGGAACTGTGCAGAGAGGTGTGATTGAAAGGGGAAGGTTTTTGGGTGGGGAGGGGTCAGTGGCCTGTGAAATCACAAAGCTGATAGCATAATTAAGCGATAAAACTCTCCAAGTAGTGATTATAGGACATGTCAGACAGAGTTAGAAGGCAGGAGGCCAAAGGCCAAGTGATTAGCTATTGGAGAAGTGTAACAATTCCCTGGAAATGTCCAGCCCAGAGGGCTGTTGATGCAGTGAAATATACTTTAATAAACACCAAAGGGTACGACGCAGCTTTACATTTCAGCTCTGAGCTGAAGGCCGTGCCTCCTGTCAGTCTCCCACCTCTCTTTTGATGTGAAAAAGAGTCAGATGAGGTGCCCAGGACCCTGGTGATGAGGCTGTGAAGCTCAACCTGCTCCTGACTCACCTCTTCGGAGCTGGGCTGTGGTACCCGGCGTGACAACAGCTCACCTGTCCCAGCACTGGCTGAACTGGTCCTCGTGGACCATTTGATTTTGCTCTGGCCAGGCCTGGGAGAGCTTTTGAAAGGTCTTCTTTTAACACTTGCAACAGTCTCCTGGCACAGGTGTGGTGTCTGTCTTGAACGTGTCTCCGAGATCTCCTGACACACGCACTGAGGATAATTCCTGTTGCTGCAAATTTCATGCAGGGAAGTTTCTACTTCATTAATTCCAAAGAAATAAAGAGGAAAAAAATACACACACACACACACACCCCGATCTCTATCTCAGTGCAGAGATACACAGAACTGTAACTTTCTCTGAAAGTAAATCCATTAATGAACCAAGACACCTTATAATCATTCAGATTTCAAGAACTTGAGGTTGGGCTGAGCTCAGTAACCTGTTGCAGGTTGCTATTCCTGCTGTTCACGTGGACACCATTCATACACATACCAGTCTTCTGCTGAGCACAGCTACCCTGCTGCCAAGTGTATATGAAAGGTCATAACTAGCTGCTTTTTAATTTCATTTTATGTGCTTCCTGCTCAAGGAATAGGACTTCTTGACTTACCTTCTTTAAAAACTTTGCTACCTTTTTTATATCTCTCTATCATCTCTTTGCTGGTTTTTTTATATCTCCCTATCATCACCCCTTATTCCTCTAATGTCTAAGACACATAGTTCTAATCTTTTAATCTCTCCACACACTGAAGGTTCCTCTTCCCTTAATCATTTTCACTGCCTTCCCTAGACCTTTTTATTTCTGCTCTCTTCCCCTGTAAGACTGAGAGCCAGGCTGAGCAGAGTATCCATGGTGTGGTGTCACTTCATATTGAAGATACATAATAATTGTGTTCTCCTGGAGCTTTTTCTTAACGCAAACAAACATTTTGTTTGCTTTTCTGGCCACTGTTTCTCATTAAATAGATGTCTTGTTGGCAGTGATGCCTTGTTCCTCTCCTACCTACACTTAATTTAACACTGATGAGCGGTTTAAATCGTTTCCTTTTAGCTTTCACTGTGCTTCACCTTATGCTTACTTGAGCTGAGCTGTTCCCTGAAATGCACTCCACCCGGCTCTTTAAGAGACTCCTGAAGTGATTTATAGTTTTCCTGATGCTTTTAGCGATCTCAGTCTTTATTTTGGCTCCCCAGTAAGGCCGGTCCTGGAGCATCCCACCACTCGCCTTGCTCTGACACTGGTAATGCTCTTCATAATGGAACCCAGGCCTGTGCAGCTGGTTATTCTCCCAAGAAATGCTTGTAGGAGACTATTTAAAACCTCATTGCAGATGGAAAATTTTGAAAGCTCCTGCTTTCTCCGCTCTGCTGCAGGAACACAAAGAAGTGTAATAGACTGGAGAGAAATGATTATTATTTTTTTTTACAGCACAGTGCAGTTCTGTCCATGGGATAACATTAAAGCAGCATTTTATGACTACCATATTTTTAGCTCATTTATTTGATTAAAGTGGGTATCATTTCTCTTTGCTTTCCAGGTATTTCCTAATGAGAAATTCACGTCTATGATGTACCTGACACACTATGAGCCTGACACTGTGCTGTGTGTTTGCCATTGGCTTATGGTCTAACCCCCCAAAATTAGCTCACTTTGGCTCTGATTCCAGGTTTGGATAATGCAGATCATGATATGGACCTTTTTTTGTTAAGTACGATGAACCCACTCACTGCAACTCCAGTCTAAATACCTTCTTCTCTAACCACGTGATACAAACGCTACCAGATCTTTCTGTTTTTTCCATGAAACCCATTTTTAAATCATCATAATACCTATTTCCCCCTAGCCCCGCTGACTGTAAATAAACATCAGTGATAGAAGGACATATATATTTTTATTTTCCATTTGGAAACTTTAATAAGCACAGACCCATGAGCATTCAGGAGACCGTGTAGACACGAAGCCAAGGAAGTGTTCAAAAAAACTGTAGATGTGGCACTTGGGGACATGGTTTAGTTTGAATTTGGCATTCTGGGTTAACGGTTGGACTCAATAGTCTTAGGGGGCTTTTCCCACCAAAGTATTTGATGATTCTATGATTCCAAGGACCCCAGGACTCACCACCTGTGTAAGCCAACATCTGATATTTGAGGCTGCTCAGGGTATGCCCTTTAACACCAAAAAATAACCAGTGTAAATAATGGAATGTATTACTTATTTCAATTAACTCCTCACTTTAACAGCTAATAAAGTTCCTGCCTTCCTCTCCCTTCACCCCCACTCTTCCTCAGCCTCAGTTGTGAATCCTTTCTTTGTTCCAGCAGTGACAGAGGAATGCAAACTGGTGTGCTATTTCCTTACCCTGGGTATGGGTATGAGCATAAACCCCCTTCTTCTCCTCTGTTCTCTCCTGGGTCTTATCAACACGGGCTAAGCTGTGGGCAAGGCTGGAGAGCTGCTGTGAAAGGTCTGGCAAAGAGCTCTGTGGTGATTCTGGGATTTGTTCTGTGAGACTGAGGAAAGGGTTCTTTAATAATGCACAAATGAAAGTAACTCCAAGTCTTAGTGTCACTGCCTGCTAATAACATTACAACACACCTGGTATGAAGCGTGGGCATATATCACATCTCCAGCTTAAAAACAGAAGTATGAACACCATTAAGGAGAAATTTATTTATATAAAACTGTTAAAGGCTGGTTTTAATGTTTTGGCTGTGTATTAAGCAATGTTCTGAAGTACCTGTTTTTGCAAGGACTGGAAAAATTAAACCATTAAATCGATTTTGCAAATGTTCACTGTGCAAACGTGACAAATACAGGGAATTTATTATGGGGGCCGAGTGTATGGTGGACACACTAAATACTCTCTTTTAAGTCTCAAAACCGTATTTTAGGAGGTACCTTTCCAAACAGGAAAGTTTGCTAAGCTGTTTGTCAAAGATTGGGCAAACGAGCAACTTAATATAAATGCAAAAGCTTGTTGAAATGAATTTTCAACTGTAAAGCAAGGAGTAAAGTTAAAAATAATTAAAAAAAATAGTGGAAAAAGCTTCAAAAACTCACCTTCAAAATTCAGCATTTCTTTGTTGTTGAGACTTTCTGAGCATGTTCCTCTTTTCTAGCACACAGAGTGGGTCACCCTGTGACCCTGGAATTTGGAAAGTTCCACGTGGTGTTTCTGGGAAATGGTGAACTGTCTGGGACAAACGAGGCTTTTGAAAAGCCAGAAATGATCATTTCAGGTGCCCCGTGCAGGTACACTCAGCTATACTGAGTACTTGGTTACTGGCTGTTACAGTCTAAGTGCTCCCCCGTGTGTTTGCTCTCATCTTCTTGCTATAATTTTGGCCAGAAATTCCCTACAAGCTTAAAAAAAAAAAAAAAAAAAAAAAAAACAAACAAAAAAACCACAAGAAAATAAAGCTGGAGGGAGGAAATCAGCAGGTTTCAGCAACATTTCTAACTCATCTCCCTTAAATACCAAATGTCTCACACAAAAAAAAACCCACCTAGATATTTAGAGTTCTTAGTCATGGTCACACTTCTGCCTCTCTGGTCTTTCAGGAATTGGTCTGAATTGCTCCATGGGATGATTGAAGTGGTTTAATTTCAAGATCAGGCCTGTGTGGGATGGGAAGAGTGGACGTGGGGTTGTTATCTGCAGCTTGATGCCCCCAGGACTCCCTGGTGACTGGGAAGAGCCCAGAGGAGTGAGGAGACAAAGAGGGCATTTTAGAGACAAAGGGGCACTTTAGCCTTGCCTTGGGGCTCAGAGGGGCTCTCCAGGAAGATCCTGTGAAGAATCAAACCCTCCTGCCATAAGCCTGGTCCAACATGCCCAGCAGCAAAGCAAAGCCCCATCAATTGCACAGGCTGGTCCTTTGTGCCACAACCAGTTGTCTCAGCGATCCATCAAAAGTCAAGATGTAGCTGATAAACTTTTTTTTTTTTTTCTTTTTTCAATTTGCTGCTCGTTATTAATTATGGCTTCAGAGGAGCCCACATGCATTGGGATAGCAGGAGTGGGAAGTTTCCAGGCTGTGATGCAGTGTCTGCTCTGCAGCAGCAGAAGCAGTCTCCAAACCCAGGCTGAAGCCCTTGCTGTGAGTTTACCTGGCACAGCCGAAGGTGAGAGGTAGATACGTCTGAATTTTCTGGCTGATGTTCTCCATTGATTTTCCTGAGACAGCCCAGGCAAATAATTTAAACTCAGTGCCGGAGTTTACTCATGCCTTGGATGAGCAATGGATGATATAAAGTGGCTGCCTCCCACAGACCCCACGAGGCTTTAATTTATGTTTGTGAGGTGGCTTGAGCTGCTTCGCTGCAGAGTCTGTAGGTGCAAGACATGGCTAATAATTCAACAGCAACAAGTGGCATGAATGAGCCTTGCACCTGGGGAGAAACATTTAGATTTGTAGCAGGCATTTTTCACCCTTGGAAAATAAAAGTAAAATTTGCAACTCCAAGTTGTTACACCTTGGAAAGGTCTTCCAGGGTCTCTCCCTCTTCTGCTCCACTTCTGTCCTGCAGATTCCAGCTTCCTGAGCACAGCTTGGTAGGCACTAATCCTTTCCCTCTGCATGGAATTACATGGATAATTGTGCAGATGCTAGATGTCTTTTAGCAGACTTACTGAAATGTCTCTCCCTCCTTTTATTTGAATCTTCAGTGGATTCACTTAAGCGAATTCCTGAGCAAATGCAGGAATACATTTTAGCTGAATTTCAGGGGATACTTATTGCATGTTAAATACCACTAGGCAATTATTTAATGAGGTTTAACAAGTATGTAATAGATAGATTACTTCTGACCTAGATGTGAAACCTCAGTGAATACGTTTAATCAATTGGCATTCAATTAACATACATTAGGCTTTTCCTGCAGCACGGTGCTTTATTTTAGCTGTCTGGTAACAAACCAGGCTTGCATACTTCTGAACTACTTGCTATACATAATTTAGGCCCGAAATGTACCTAGAATGAGCAAAAATAATAATAAAAAAAATTAGCTCCAGACCTGTTCGTGGTGAGTTTATTGACCATAATTACTCATTTAGAAATGTAAATCCCATTTGGTGCACCAGGATACTCAATTATCTTCTGCAGTCCCAACTGTAGAGACCTTTCTATGCCCTGGGCTGTTGTGGCCATCTCTGCTTTCTGATTCTGCAAAAGAAACCAGCTAGTCCCTTCTCTGGAATGTCAACATTTTCACTGGCTCTCAAAAGGTAATATGGGATTAAAGTGGAATATAAATGAGCACTGCTGATGGATGTCCCAGGGTGGCATTACACTCTTGAAACATCACAAACAATCCAGAAACTCCTCTGCCTCTCCGTTGTGCTACAGTTTAATTAAAGCTTAATCAGGAACAACTGGTTCTTTGTCCAGCTGTATTCATTAATTCCAGTGTAACTTGTGCTTTTTGTTCTCATCAGCAGTAGAAAAAAGGTCTCTCTCCAAAAGTTGTCAGAAATACATAAAGCACTATTAAATAACGCTGAAAGCCAGCTTAGCCAGAGAGCTGATGGGAAAGGAATTAATTTCCAGCCCCACTGTAAAGGTGCTGAAGGGCCTGTGATGTCTCCAACTGCCTGGGGAGATGTGGAAACACCCTGGTCCTCCTCTCAGGAGTACAAGCAGACAAACCATTTGCTTCACGTGGTTGGAAAGAGTAAAGGAAGGGGAAAACCACAGGTAATGCTGAATAATATTCCTGTACCTTATTAATTTTGCTACAGAGACCTGTACCTACAGCTCAGTCACCCAAGTGACACACAGAGCTCTGCAATCTGGTCTCTAAACTCTGTCCTTTGACCCTGGTGTCATTCCCCATCTGCCTTTGCAGGCATCACAGAACCACGTGCTGCACAAGGAATAAGGCAGAATTTCTTGGAAAAGGGAAAAGGGTTTTGTGAAGACAGTGGGAGAAGTGAGAAAACGACCCAAATCCTGTCATACTGGTTTAAGAATACTGAAATACTTGGGTTAAGAATACATAAAATACCAATTTTGGTACAATTCCCCATCTTTCAGACAGACAAATCCTCGGTGCATTCTCAGGGAAGAGGAGCAGAGCTCAAAATACTGCAGATCCTCTCACAGACTCTTGGAACACCAATTAGACCATGTGCAGAAGAAGAGTTGTGTGCCTTTGTCCAATTTTAATTAATATCTTTATCTTCAGTATGTTTCTTTGTGGAAATTCTGTGACTGGCTAATTCACCATGTTCTGTACTTACAAACTTCTACCACCAGATCTGACTGTTCCAGGCAAAGCTTGGTGTCAAGATCTGAAGGGCTACAAAGCAAGAAGATACATTTTGTTCTTTTCTTCTGCAGAAAGGACACCCTGGAAGATTAAAGTAACTGGATTTTGATCAGCATTTCCCATTTGCACTGGGCTCTTTACGAATTGAAATGTAAAAGGTCAAAGCTCCAAAAGCATTTTTCATTTCTAAAGAGGTTTGTTCACCACAGTAATTTAATAGCCATGCCAAAGCTGATAAGATTTTGGAATCTGTCCATGGCATGTATTGATGTCACAGGTCAAAAATAAAGGCTTCAATGTAATTTATTTCTCCAAGCACAGTGAAGATAATAACTCAAGCACAGAGCAATATGTTAAAACTAAATTATATTCAATAAAGATGACTTATGCCAGTCTTCTAAAAACTAAATACACTTGGCTCAATTTGAATGTGCTCATTACTGTGGTTTGGTGGCCTCCAAGAGGTACTTGGCCATTGCACAGTGGCCAGTGGAAGGTTCTGGATCAGGGCTGTGGGGTGTGAGGGCACTGCAAGGGGCAGGACGTTGTTCCCCCACTCTCTGTTGAAAATCTGACTTGAGGGAGCGTTTTCCTGCTTCAGTTTCTCCTTCTGTTTTTGCTTTCTGCTGGATGGGATGATGCATAAGACCAAAAATTCATTCCTGCTATAAATAGAGGCTGTGCATGTGATACAAGGCGGAGGAGAGCAGATGCTGCTCACACAGCTTCAACTGGAATGTCAGGATTTAACACACACACACAGGGATGGGGGAAGGGGCCCTTCAAAAACATTGGGAAAGAAAATTACCAGCGGAATAAGGACAGCAGAGGTACCAGGTAAAGACTTCCCACTGCTGTGATTTAAAGCATCCAACACTGAGGTTCAGCAGTTGGTCCCCTCTAAGTCTCTCATCCAGTGGTCTGAGGTGGGGAGACTGACGGTGATGTTGTTTTATCCTATTTACAGGATGCAGGAAATCCAACAGGAAAACAGAAGTTAGCAAGTTTCAGTGCCAACCCCAACATAACCTTCAGCTTCCACCCTTTTCTAGAACTAATTTAGCACATTGCTTCTTCTACTTTATAAGTAATTTTACAGGACTGAGAGTTTCTCTGCACACCGCAGAGGGAGAGTGACTTTTTACATGGGTGGGTAGTAACAGAACAAGGGGGAATGGCTTTAAATGAAAAGGGGGGAGATCTAGATTAGATGTCAAGAAGAAATCCTTCCCTGTGAGGGTGGGCAGGCCCTGGCACAGGTTGCCCAGAGAAGCTGTGGCTGCCCCATCCCTGGAAATGTTCAAAGCCAGGTTGGATGGGGCTTGGAGCAACCTGGGCTAGTGGAAGGTGTCCCTGCCCATGGCAGGGAGTGGAACTGGATGATCTTTAATGTCCCAGTCTATTATTCATTCTATGCCTCTAATTTGAGTCAATGAGACTTGATTTGTACTACTTGCTTCTGGCTGGATGCCACTGGATTATTTCAGACAGCAATTCTTCCTGAGAGCTTGTGAAGTCATAAAAAGATTGTCTTTGATTTCAGAATTTCACAGGTTTATGGTATCAGACTGTGGGCTCAGCCCTTGAAACTGAGGAGACAAACTACACCTCCCAGCTGTGGGGCTGCCCAAGCACTGGAGTCACTGTCCAGGAGAACAAAGGCTGGGGCATATCCAGGGAGAGGCAGAATTCCAGTGATCCCAGCATGCAGGCAAACACCAAGGAAGCTGGATAAACCTGTAGGATCTGTGATGAGCCCTGGGATCCATAAAACAATAAATATAACATCAGCTGGTGTGCTTCTCCAGGGCTTCACTTCCTTCTGGAAGCAGCAATCCCTCTGTACCAGTTTTAAATATTTAGGCTGTGTGGATGATTTGGTTTTAGTACAGTGTCTACACAACCAGTAATTTTCAGTAATTTGCATGCCAGGAGAATTGCTTATACACAGGTATCCAGGTAGCTGATTGTAATTTATCTGACATCCCACACCGACAAAGAGCTGAGGGGAGGAGAGGAAGGGTCAGGGCTGTAGTTGTCTCCAGACTGTAATGAAAATCCAGGCATGACTTCCTCTAAACAACAGGGGATTTCAGCTGGGAAAAATCAGCCCCTGTGTGAGGAAAAGCAATCAAATAGCAGTCTTGATTATGAAAATCAAAATGGTGAAAGACTGGTGACATTTACTGTCGCGGGCATTCAAGCGAGCGGGAAGAAGACACGACACATCTATAAGATGCAGGTCTAAATCCAACTTTATTG
>JAWMRA010000050.1:2296215-2317105 GCA_035584735.1 Pseudotriccus pelzelni | reverse complement strand
CCGCCCTCTCCACGCGCCAGAGGCACCGCCGCCGCCGCAGCCGGGTCCATGCCCGCTGAAGCCCCCGCCTGCCGCCGCCCGCAGCCCCGGCATGGACGTTCGGTTCTACCCCTCCGCCCCCCCCGCCGTGGGCTCCCTGCCCGGCGCAGACCCCACTTGCCTCGGCCCGCTGGATTATTATCACTGCAACAAGGTACCGGCGTTGGGGGGGGGTCTCCCCCCCGGGGCGGCCGCGCTCGCCGCGTCCCGTCCCGCCGCTGCTCCGCGGGGGAAAGGGGCAGGAAAAGTGCCGGCGGCGCCGGGCTCCGGCGGGAGGGAATTTTGAAAGTGGTCTGGGAGAGGAGAGAGGGGGCAGCCCGAGCCCGGGGCGCTGCTCGGCGGGGCGGGCCGGGAGCGGAGCGCGGGGGGAGCGGGTGTCGGTGTGTCCGTGCCGGGCTTGTTTAACCTTCTCCGTTCCGGGGGCGCTCGGCCCGGAGCGATGCGCGGGGTGGAGGGAGGCGGGGAGGGGGGGGGGTGTTGGTTGTGGTTGTTGCGTTTGTTGTCGGGTACTTTTTTTCGTGTTGTTCTTCGCCGTGTTGTTGTTTTGCACCTTCTTTCACGAGCCGGGTCGCGGCTCCTCCCGAGCGCGGGCTCCGGCCCCGGCCCCCGCCTCCGTCCCCCCACCTGCCTGCGCTCCCGCGGAGGGGGCACCCGGCCCTGGGGGGTGAGGGTGCCTGTGTGCCCCCCCAGACCCACAGCACGGCGGCGAGACCTCCCTAACCCACATTTCCCCCGCTCGCTGCAGCTGCGAAGTGAAGCATTCTCTCCTCTTGTAACGGGAGAGGGATGCGCAGGGGATATTTGAGAGCGCGGAGGTGCTGTAGGAAATTTCCTTCATCCTAGAGAAGGCGAAGCGGAGGGGATAGATGCTCCTTCAGGGATAAGGAGTTCTCTGCTAGTATCGTCTTCCTTGGTGTGGGTAAACAGCGCTGGTGTTTCAGCTACGAAGCCGTGGGATGCGGATCCCTTTGGAGGGAAGGGGATCATCCGATCCAGAATCCTTGCTGCCTCTCGGGCCAAATTGGGGTAATTGTTTTGAAAAAAGTTAATAAAGGGAGAAAATACTTTCCTGCATTGGGACAGCAGCTCAGGATGCTCTCGGCGCATCTCACTGTTGTGATAGTTTGTGATCAAACTCTTTCGACAGAAGCAGAGAAACCTGTGTGGCTTTCCAGACACGGCAAATTAATATTTATGTATCAGGGTATGTATTTAACTGTTCTCCGCCACTTGAGTCATTTATATCTTTTTATTAAGTTGTAGCAAACCTAATAGTTCTCATTTATTTTGAGATGCCAGATCACGCACAGAGGAAACAACTTTCGTTGTTTTCGCCTGTATCTGCGTACTGCCTGTTTCAGACTTGTTTATTATCATTGCCGTTGCTCTTAAAACGCTAAATATGCTCTTAAAATACTAACAAGAAGTGGGTCACCTGAGAGCAGGACACCCGTGCCACTGAAACATCAGCCCGTAGTGTGTGAAAGCCGAAATCTGGGATCATGTGAGCGTGTGCCACTGGGAACTGCGGCTGCCCCCGAACCCTGCTGGCTTTAGGAGCTCGATTTTACCAAGAAGTTGTTCGATGTCAGCATGGCTTAGTTTGCCGTCCAGTTTTCCGTGCAGGAGCTGGGGCTCGCAGCGCCTCAGCCCCGTGCCAGGGGGCTCGGTGGTCCTGTGTGCCACCGGCAGTGCCCACCCGAGCCTCGGGGCACGGGGCCCCTCGTCGTGAGCTCATCCGTGGCCTGAATCCCTGAGATTAGTCCCGGATTAGGCGGTCGCAATTGATCCGCGGGTCCTCGCTGTGCTGCGGCCGGGAGGCTGCGGGGAATCGCCTCCTCTGCGTCTGCAGCGGGCTCAGCCCGGGCGAGTGAGCGGGTGCGATGGGTGCTGTGCTGGCCAGGGTGGATGGGACACCGGAGAGGAGCACCCCAGGTACTGACCACTGCCACCAGATGCTGCTGTTGTCACTGCTACGGAGAATCTTAAGGCAGCGGGAGAAGAAAGGAAGTGACTTACCCTTTGCTGATATTCAGGGCGCTTCCCCCCCCCCCCCCTTTCTTTTCTGAGTTATCAAATGACATTTGCTTATGCACAGACGTGCACGTTTGTCTGTGGGATGAGGCTGCTGGAAGGAAGCCAGAGAGGAGATGGTTGACTTTGTTTTCCTGGCCGAGTGCAGGTATAACGGTTGTAACTTCGGCGTCAGATCGTGGAGCGGGTGGAGGTGTCTCCTGCTGCCTTTGCTTTGGAGAACTCCGGCTGGTGTGGGGTGCGATACCGCCGAGGATCACCAACAGCACGTTGTTGTCTTGTGCCTGCCACGGAGAGCACTGCCTGAGCACTCCTGCTTCTCGGAGCCACACGGGATACTCTAGGAAACTCCAGAACCTCACACCAGTCCCAACCCCATCGCTCCTGTCTGGTGCTGGCAGCTCAGCTCAGAGCTGGGCTAGAACAGTGTCTGCCTCAAAGCATTTCTGCTTCAAAAAGTTCCAGAGGAGGGTAGGGTGGACTGGAAAAATCAGAAGTTCTCCCACTATTGCGTGCAGATATCCCAGATAAAACCATCTCTAGGAAGGACCCTGGGCGAGGAGCACTTATAGGCCCTTCACTGTCTTCTGCTTTGCTGAGTTTAGGGAAGGGCTCTAAAACACTTTGATTTAAAGGGTTTGTTGTGTTCAGGTTCAGCTTTTTTTGTTGTTGTTGTTGTTGTTGTTCCAAAGGGCTGCTTCATTTATTTATTTATTTGGGGAGAGGCAGTGAGGCTGGGAAGGGCTATGTCGTGTCACTGTGCATAAATAACTCACTGGGAGCACGACAGAGCTCTGCCCATCACCATGAGCTGCTGGGGAGATGTGCCTGAGCCCAGAGCACCCTGAAATGTTAATGGAATTGTTTTGTGCACTTACTGGACATGATACTGTTTTATTGGGAGGTCTCCCATCCCACCTGTGCCCTGCAATAAGCCACAGTTTCTCTCTGCAGCTACAGAGGGCCCTATTGCGCATCAGCATTTCCATTTCTGGAAGGACAAGGGATGTTTAGAAGGATAATGAAATGGGAATGTATGTTCAGTCAGGGCCACCCCTGAAAGGGGGTATTTGCACCTTTTCTTTAACCACTTGCCCAGCATCCCTGCTTGCACTCGAAGGGCTGGCCGCTGGTAGTGGGATGGAGGGGGTAGCAAGGGGCTGGACAGCCATGAGTGGATAATGGAATCCCTCCCATCTTGTCAGACTGTGTTTGGTGAGGAGTTCTGATGCATTGGGAATACCGGTGGCACCGAGGCAGGGGAAAAGAGCTCCCCATGTAAAACAGTCCCTGTCACCTGGTCCTGCACAGAGCAGCCTGCCATGGCAGCTGGGAAGTGGAGCCAACCCCAAACTTCCCGGTGGTTGCAGCCTGGAGGACTGATGCTCCTTGGCAGGATTTTTAGGGCTATGGTGGCTCAGCGCGAGGTATGGGGGTGATAAGGAGCAGCATCTTCCCGGAGCCGCGCCAAAGGACACGCTGTGAGGAGCATTTCCCACACCAACCTCTCGCCTCCTTCCTTGTGAGCTGCATCCAGGACCTGCTCCATCACTGGGACTGCACAGCAGGAACAGCTCTTGTGTCTGCACGGGGGCCACAAGGGACTGGGGATGTTCAGCTGAAAGTGGTGTCGTCTCTGCAAGGAGCCCTCGTCCAGACTGCGACACCCGTCTGTGTCATCGGCCGCCTGAACCCCGCTGAGGGAAACACTTGCCTCTGTTTTGGATTTCTCATTTAAATCTGGGTCGAAATCCCCTTTTTCTGTTCCCTCTGGCCTTTTTCCTGGGGCACTGGTATGTGCTGCAGACCCTCTCCTGCTCGCTTGCTGTGAAAGTGGAGCTCTCACAGGATTTCAGGCTGCCTGTGTGTTGTGATGGTATTGTGAGAGGCAGCATGTTCCTGTACCACCTAAGGGGATTGTTGGTCTGTGGTGGGGTATTTTCACATCCCTGCAGTTGCTTCAAGAAAATTTGGGGATTTTTTTCCCACGTAAGCTCCGGAGAGACTCTTCAGCTGTGTTTCACAATGCGTAAACCATGGGGAAAAAACATAGTTCAGTAACACCAGGGCTCGTTTTGCTCTTAGCAGAGCTTTAGTGACGGTGTGCTGGCTGACATTCCAGCAAGGAAGGATTTTCCCAAATCCTAAATTGTGTGTGTGAGTCCACAAAGTACAGGAGGGAGTTTTTCCTTTTCAAGTCAGGAAAAAATTGCCTTGGCAAGGGAGGCACATGGCAGGAATCTTGCCCGAGCGCAGTACCCTGTGCTCTTTCACACGGGGTGTGCAGTGATGCTGTGATGCAGGAGGAGTGATCCTGCTCCCTGCTCCCCAGGGGCATCTTTAGGGAGTGAATTACCATCTCTCTATTCTTCCTGCAGAAATACATTTAAATATAAATTCTTTGTAGTGCTTCTGGTGTTACAATGATCAGTGCACAGTGCCCAGTTTCCATCCAAGGGCAATGATTGATTGATGGGGAGGAGGAGGGGGATCCAGCCTGGGAATGCTGAATCCTTGCAGAGCAGGCACACTTCTGTCATCCTGGAGATGCCTGCGGTTCTTGGGAATGCTGGGGAGCACTGTTAGCCCTGCAGCATTTCTCTAGGATTAATCAGCACCGTCAAACCTTTTCCTGGATCTTTCTAGTGGGACTCTGTGCCTTTGCGTCTCCAAACACACCCTCTGTCTTGCCTTTTAGGCTGTTAAATTGGCAAAAACTATTTTGCCAATACACGGTCATAAATTACGGGTAATTAAAATCTACTAGTCATGAGATGAGTATGAATCTGCAACCAATGCCCTCTTCTTCTTTTAAGAACCCTTCAGAAATGGGATCTGAGCTGCTGGTATGAGCCTGGGTCAATGTAGCAAATACATTTCTGTGGAACATTCTGTTTTGACTTTCACAATAAATTGTACATTGCAGTGATAAACATGATCCCTTTTTCCTTGTTCCAGAACAGCTTTGCCATTCTGGAAGATAAAATATATTCTTTTCCCTTTCTACTTTCGAAGCCAACTCTGTTTTGAAGTAACATAAATCTTTCTTTGGAGATGGAGGGTTTTGGATGGAGAACAAAGTCCAGCAGATTTTTAATTTGAGGCCCATCTCATTCTCATTTGGCAGGCAGCTCCTGTTGATTTGCAAATGTGGATTTTTTTTTTTTTAAGGCCCTGAATGTGGGCAAAGCCTTCCTCTGAAAAGTGGTTGAGCTACTCAGTGGGGCAACCCTGTGTTCTCTCGAGCTGTCTCTGGTGGGTTTTGAGCAGAAAATGTTTGAAGCTCCATTTTGCCTTGGGCTTTAAGTCAGCTAAGTAATGAATGTCCATCCATTCATAGAAATTGTTGTTCTCTCTGCATATGCAGAGGGAGGGCTTTAATCTGGTTGTTTTTGGAACAATGTGAGATGTTTTGAAGACTGGTCTGACTTGTGTATAACAACATGTTTGTTGAGGCTGGTTTTGAATGACCTTGTCAAGGGCCTGATCCACAGCAGTCCCTGTATCAGAAGAAGCATCGAGAGAGACCAAAAATTGAGGATCAAAATTGTGCAAGTTTCTCTGATTTATTTATGATTCTTCAAATCAGTGGTAAACGTTGTCCCCTAAACCAGTGGTCCAGAGCCTGTTGGTGTTGCCACTATAACTGTGGGGTGAATCCATGAACAGCTCTGGGCTTGGACATCTGAGCTTGCAGTAGGTGCTGGGATCAGTTTGTGCATCGCTAATGGAGAAAACATCTTGTTCACAAATTGTATTTTGCTTGTAACAGACCAGAGCATCCTATAGGTTGGATAGTGCATGGCTGATCCTCATGGCAGGGCAGGGGGAGAGCACCTGGAACAGAGCCCTCCCTTCCAGCCTTTGCTCCTTTTAAGGATGGGCACTGCCAGCTCTTTTCCCGGTGGTTGTTGTCACCGTTGTGATGTTTCTGCAGCATTTGAAGAAAACTCTCTGTTTTCACTCTGCCTTCACGTTGCATCTCTGCTGCTGGATCCAAGGAGCGGGAGGTGAGGGTGCTCCTTGGGGCCTGGCCCCACTGGCTGAGGGGAGTGTGATCCCCTCGAGGGGCACAGTTTTTCCCCCTATTACCTTTGTGCTCCTCTGTTGTTTTACAAAATGAGCTCTACATGCTTTTACCATAAGTCGGGTTATATCTTGCAGTATAAATGAAGCATATAATTGTGTTTTCCTAACAGCTCTACATTAAAAATAAGTTATTGTGTTGCTAATGTGTTTTCCTTGACAATTTTCCATCCGGTGAGTGCAAAGCTGCTGTCTGAACTGTCGTGTACCACAGTCTCTGCCCCTTCTTGATGTCTTACTCAGTGTTTCTCAAGTCAGGCTAAAGTGTTAGTGTGATTAGAGCTTTCAGACTATTAATTCCTAATTGGAGGTTTGAGCTCTAATGTTCCACCTTTGTGATTTTTATACACCTGTTTTAATATAATTATATAATACATGATATCTATTCTATAATATTGTACATAAATTACATATAACCTACTATATGCTATATTCTATAGTATATATAAATTTATATGCTGTAATTTCTATATAGTATCTATAAATTGTATGTTCTGATCTATATTATATATAAATTAGGTATTATATGTAATAGTTAATATACACACTAAATGTAATTTTATATATTATATAAAATATCTATTATATAGAATATATTTTAGGTAAAATACATGTTATATATGATTATAGCGGATAGTTGGGCATACACAGTTCAGCTTCAGGGGGGAGAAATCTCTCAACAAAACTTACCGAAGCAAGCACTGATCAAACCACTCTTAAAAAATACAAATAAAGTGATAGAAAACAATGTTAAATTGCTCAATTTTGCGCTTAAATCACCAGATTTAAATATATTAATTGTCTGCCTCCCCTCCACCTCTTCCTATTGTTTCTCTCTGGAGGTTTTGTTCTGATGGATGCCATTTCTTCACTGAGAAATGGGCCTGGCTGCCGTGCTGCTGCAGGGGAAATCTTTGCATTATGCCACAGAATCTCTCTCCTCCACCTTCATCTTTTGCACAGATTGCTTGACCTCTGCAGATATAATTAAATCTCCTCCTGACGACTGTGCAGTTGCATGCTGAAGGGAGCTGGGAGGGAAGTGCTAACGGGGGCCCCGGACCAGGAATTGTTCCTGTGGAGAGATTATTTGAGCACAGGTTTGTGCTGGTTGCTGCATGTGGCTTCTGAGGACCCTGATCTGCGGGAATCGGGTGAGTCTTGGTCTGAGGCAGTTCCTTGACTCTGATTCTGGTCTGGACCTGGACACAGGAGGCAGGATTGTGCCAGTGTTTAAAATACAGATGTTTGAATTCTTTTTTCTGTTGGTTTAAGGACTCAGCCTCTTGCTCTCGTGCTGCCTCTTTTGTTTTTCCCAGTGTTTCTAAGGATCTCGTGACTTGGCAGGAGCTGGAAAGTGGGGGTGGCAGTACAGGGCCCTGTTCCCCAGCAGGGTGGCTGTAAAACTTGCTTCTCCCCACTCTTGATGTGCATCTTCTCCCAGGCAGCAGAGACCCCCGCTCCCAGTCCTGCGGAGAAGGTCTGGGACAGCCGTGGCACTGTGGTGCTCGGGGTGGGGGGGAGGACAAGCTCTGGGTGTGCTGCCACCCGCCACCCTCCTCCCTGGTGCCGCGTCACTGTCCTCACTGTCACCCCGGCTGTGCTTTCCCCTGCGACCCCGTGGATCCCCTTCCACCTCGGTGACGGCGAGGAGCACTTTTTTTCAGCAGATTAGCTGGATCATATTAGCAGGTTTCTCTTCCCACAAAACCTGCTGATGACTCAGAGTTTCCATTCCCGTCTGGACTCATCAGGGAGGCGCCATCCCCTTTCCCTTCGGCTGTCTGCCTGTGCACCACGATCCTCCTCTCCTCTGCTCTCTAGAAAAAAACACCTTCCTCTTCTTCATCATCTTCTCCATCTCTTGCTTGCAGGGTGGAGCCCACACTTGCCAGTGGTCAGGGTTGGGAGAGAAGGGCTGTGTGCTGCCTCTGCCATTTCTCCTCTCTGTGAACCTCAGGCTCATTTTGGGCACCCCAGAATTATTTTATGAGTAATTTGAGCCATCCTGAGCACTGAACATCCATTGCAGGAGATCTGAGTCCTTGGAGAAGTGCAAGCAGAGCCCAGGGCGTCACGCAAGTCTTCTCTTTTCCAAAGATGTGGATCTCCATTTTTGTACCTAGGTATGAGCTTCACCTTTCCAGCCAGGTTTACCCGGCAGTTAATGCTCTGAACATCTCCTCCCTCTCCCTGGGAAGGTGGTAGGTCAGGATCCCCAACATAAGAGGGATGTGGAGCTGCTGGAGCGACTCCAGAGGAGGCCACAGAGATGCTCCAAGGTCTGGAGCCCCTCTACTCTGGAGCCAGGCTGGGAGAGCTGTGGGTGTTCTCCTGGAGAAGAGAAGGATCCAGGGAGACCTGAGAGCCTAAAGGGGCTCCAAGAGAGCTGGAGAGGGACTTTGGACAAGGCATGGAGTGACAGGACAAGGGAAATGGCTTCCCACTGCCAGAGAGTAGGGTGAGATGGGATACTGGGAAGGAATTCTTGACTGTGAGAGTGGGGAGGCCCTGGCACCTATGGCTGCCCCATCCCTGGAAGTGTTCAAAGCCGGGCTGGATGAGGTTTGGAGCAACCTGGGATACTGGAAGGTGTCCTTGCCCATGGCAGAGGGTGGAACTTGGTGCTCTTTAATGTCCTTTTCGACCAAACCGTTCTATGATTTTGTTTCATCACTTACATTTACTGAACCCTAATTTATTTTTTTTTTCTCTGTCAGTAACAGTTCAGATCCGTTCCCTGTTTCTCACTTTTCATGGATATTTCTTTGAACAGAGGGTTTTTTATACAGTGAGCCATCTCGGCACAGTGTGCCTGCAATGGAAGAGTGATGTATTTTCAGGGAATTACATCTCTAGTCCCTCATGTCAGAAGAGGGGCAGTGTACCCTGGAGTCCTTAACAAAAAGAAAAGAAACTTTGACAGCATAGAAATAAAATTTATGAAAACTTCAGGGGAAGTTTTGTGTGGAAACATTTGAATTATCTTGGTTTGTCCCAACTTACGCAAATGGCACAAAAAAGCATTTGGATCTTGTGTGAGGAAGAAAAAGCAGAAATACTGGAGCTAGGGGGTACACAAGACACAGAAACTGGGGCTTGTAGCTCTGGAAAATGTTCCTCCCCCTGATAGGATCCTGCTCTGTTTGTCCATGTTCAACCCAGGGAGGCAACGTTTCCTCTGCTGCATTATCTTGTCTCTAAATAGCGTTCAGAGGAGAAGAAGAATGTGCTGTTAAAAATATCCAACTTTTGGGAATGGCTGGCAGACTTTACCACTGATAAGTGTTGTTGATTGAAGATCAAACAGCCCTTGAAGAAAAAAACCTTCCAGCAAGCACCGTGGGTCCAACCCTGCAGCCCGACAGTGAGGTCATGCCTCAATCTGGGGATATTTAGGGACCAGCACTGGAATTATGGTCTGGGCTCCTCTACCCCAGACTGATGTTGGAGACACAGTGGTTTAAACATGATAAATCTGTTAAAGCTGAGAACAGCATTTATCACATGCCAAGAAAACCAGAGTCGTGTCTGCATTACTAGGTGGTTGTTTTATATATATATGTGTATATCTATTTATTTTTAATTTTTTCCCCCCCACTTAAGATAAAGAGAAAAAGCTGCAGGTCATAATGTGAAGAACTGAAGACTAGTGGCTTTTTTTTTTTTTAATTATTTGACAACCTTCATTTCTGTGTCAAGGTGGCAAATTAATAGTGGGTGGCCATCTGTTTGCAGAGCAGATAGTTCTGTCCTGGCTGTGCCAAACGATACATGTGGAGTATTTAACCATTTGATTTGAATCAGACCAGAGTGCTGGGTTTTTTTGAAAGCTATATTAAATGAGTTTTTCCACTGAAGTGCTGGGCTTTGAAAAGGGGAAAAATACCAAAATGGTATTTTTAGCTTCATGAGCTTTCAGCCCTGTAAGTGAGTTAGCTGGCATATAGTGGCCTTCTTTTGGGAGAGGCCAAATCATGATGGGAATAACAACATGGAGCTTTCAGTCATCTGTGGAAGTGGGCTCCCAAATTTGGGTGAGAGCACCAAAGAAAGAAATACATAGTTAAAATCATGAAATAGCTGAGGCTGGAAAAGACTTGTGGAAGTGTATTTAAACTAATTCCAGTAGCACCTTCTGGGATTGAGATGGCAGGAGAGAAAAATATCAATAGATTTTCTGCTCTGATACAGCGAGAGTCTCAGTGGTGATGGCTGCAATCAAATGCTAAATAGAAAGTTTGTAATAAAAAGGGCTTTAGTTGGAATTAATAAAATGTGAAATGCCTCGTTCCTTGGAAAACATGTGGTATTGACTGAGATTTAGAAACACATCCTGGAGGAGCAGGGATGGAGATTGCAGGCTCCAGAGCTGGCTCTGGCATCCTTTCCCTGCATGTGCTACTATTATTTTTTTTTTTTTTTTTTTTTTTTTTTTGCCTGGAAAGGTCACAATGTGCAAATTTGAGAGGAAATTAGTGAAGAGCTGGAAAAAAGGGCAGCCTTTTACAGAATTATCATCTACTTCTCTCACTCTTGCACCTTCCTATGCTGTCCATGGCATGAAATAGTCTTTTAGGTGCCTTCTAACCCAAACTGGATTCTAAAATAGCTTCCTTGTATCACAGGCAAATCCAGGTTCATCATGGAAACTTTTCTGCTTGAGTTGGATTTTGAGGCCTGCTATCCAGAGTTCCTCTCCACAAGCTGCGTGTGAAGTCACAGATACAATTCCCATTTTCAGGAAAGCACTGCTGGAATTCTCTGGGAAATGTGGGTTTCAACATCCTCTTGTTTTGAGGAATTGCCTTATGATTTCCTGACATGGTTTAGTGGTGGGTTTGGCAGTGCTGGGTTAATGGTTGGACTCCACGATCTCAGAGGTGTTTTCCCCCCTTAATGATTCTGTGATTCTTGGTGGCGTGGTGGCACCTGCAGCAGGACTGGGACTACCTTGGCAACCTGAAACTGGTGGCCTCATCCCTTTGGCCGTGTCTGGAGCCGCTAGAGAGGCCGGTGGGGAGATCCAGCCTTGTTTTGGGCTTCTGCTTTATTTGCTGGATTTGTGTTGGGGTTCTTGGGCTGTCCTGTGCGGGGCCAGGAGTTGGACTTTGATGAGTTGGACTTTGTGGGTCGCTTCCAACTCAGAATATTATATTATTCTATGATAAGTGTAACATCCCAGATGCAACCCAGGCAACATCACCCAACATCCAGGCTGAGCTAACTTTAAAATGATGAAGTGAGTGTGACCAGAGGTTTCGGAGCACGGCGCTTTGCTGGCTGATCCAGGCTCCTCAGGGCTGGTTATCCATGCCTTGGGTCCCTGCCTGGACACGACTGAGCGCCAGAATTAGCGGCCCTGGGGCTGGTGGAGGCTCAGCAGGAGCTGCTCAGCCCTCCCAGCTTTATAGCCCTGTGGAACACGGCTCTCCCTCCGCTGTGTTTGTGTTGCTGGCGTGCCTGGAGCTCCATGATGAAGCGGAAAGCTTAGTCCAGCAGGGGTGGGAAGGAGGTGACAAAGGAAAGTTTAATTCCCTGCTCATCTCAGCCACGATTCAGGCTCGGTTTCCCTTCGCAGAGGCTTGCCCTCCCCTTCTCTCTGCCCAAGCCTTGCTTCTGTTGTGTTTGTTATTTATTTTCCTCTTAGCCTGGGGGCTGCTGTGAGAGGTGTCTCTTTGCTCTGCCGGCTGTTCCTGATGCTTCCTTTTCCTTGCTAATACCAATTGTTTCTGCCAAAATCGCTGGGTGGTGTTATGTAAACCTCGAATCACACACTAACGCTCCGATCCGGGGGCTCCCAAAGGCGCTGGATTGGATTCGCCCCCGTGCCGGCTCCGCTGCCGTCGGGCACGTGGTGCCAGGGGTCCCCTTGGCTTAGCACCCAAGGGGTGGGAGGCCACTGGCCATGACAGTCCCAGCCATCTGAGCCGTGTCGTCGCTGGGAGTTTTAGTGGGAGGCATGAAAAGCCCCTGTGAGTTGGTCAGGGCTGGGATTTGAGCTGTTTGTGGTACCTGCGTAGCAGAGCTCGATTTCTTGGCACAGGGGCCGGTGTTTCTGCTGGTGGGGTTGCAGCAGTGTTGGTGGGTGTTATGTGCTGCCACTTGGTGCATCTCCACCCCATCCCTCCTCCTGATCCAGGGCAAAGCCTGCCTGTGCTGTCCCTGTGCTTGCTGCCAGCCAGATGATGAGATTCCAGCTCCTGAAGCAGCTTCATGGAAATACTTCGAGGTATTCCTTGGTGTTCCTGCAAGGCTGCTGGGTGGGCATCTCTTCTATTCCAGACAGTGTAGCCCTCCCAGTCAAACCAGTTTCTTGCCTGGAAAGTAATATTAGCAAAATCTGAGTGAGTTTCCACGTGCTGCTTAATGTGATTTGTCAGCCAGAATTATTTTTTAAAAAAAGAAAATAAAAGAGAGATCCACCACTGCTGTGTTTCCAACCTCTTCCCCATCTACTCCAGTGTTTTTGAGAGATTAAAAAGGGATTAAGTCCTGCTGAGCTGGCAGGTGATGGTGATGAATGTTTGGAGGGGATTAGGGTAAATCCATTCCTCCTTCTGATTTAGCTCAAGATTTGAATTCATTGATAAAATTTGTCCAAGTTTTACCTCTGAAACCTTATTTGAGCTGGTGAATCTGCAGAGGTGTAAATGAAGGCAGAATTTGGTTCTGGAGTAGAAGAGCTAATAAATTGTCCTTTATAGGGTTGATGGAGTCTTAAAGTAACTGTACATCTATTCCCCATTGCAGTGTCCAGTTAATCCACACTGCCACAGAATTAAAGGATGCCCAGGCTGGCTCCTTGGCTGGGGAAAACTGGCCTAATGCTCCTGCTGCACCACCACCAACACGCATGTGCAGGACACTGTTTTTATGTGTCAGTTGAGTTTCAGCTAAAAAATGCCATTTCTCAAACTAGGGATGAAGTGGGATGGACACAGCTGTGAACTGGGGTTCAGGGGCTGCATCCAACCAAAGCTGTCTCGGTGTCCTGACCGCTGTATTTCATCTGTGGTGGCACTGCCGTGGGACTGGAGGTTAAAAAGGATGTTCTTGGCAGCCTCCAGCTGCTGTTGGACCTTCTGGTGTATCTGCATGGATCCTATGGCATGGGTGCAGGGCTGGTGGGGTGCTCTAGTGGAAGGTGTCCCTGCCCATGGCAGAGGGGTTGAAACTGGATGATCTTTAAGGTCCCTTCCAGCCCAAACTGTTCTGTGAGTGTGTGACCCCAGAGGGTGTTCCCATAAGGTGCCCCAGCGTCCAAAAGGTTGTGTTCAGAGGGGCAATGAAAGCTGCAGTGGTGCCATCTGGGCTGAGGAGCAGTGCTGTGACTGGCACCAGCAGCTTGTACTGCCCTGTGAGACTCCCTGCAGGAGATGATTGCAGCTCCAAGGATAGAAATAGTCTTCACTTCTTCCTCTCTGTGTTGCATATGGTCAAATTAAATCCTTGAGGAACCAGGAAGTCCTGCTGGGAGCGCAGGGATGCAGTGGTGGAGCCTCCACCCTGGGAGGGCTTTATAAACCGGGGCATGGCATCGCTGGGGGAGGACAAGGTGGGGAGGACAAGGCTTTGTGCGTTCCCACTTGGGTGTTTTTGGCAAAGATCTCCCACCTGCCACCCTGTTTGGAGCCCTTCCCGTGGGACTGCTCGTGCCAGAGGGCTTGGGCATCTCAGGGTTTCATCCCACCTGTGCTCACTTCGGCCCCAAGTTTCGCTGCATAGAAAGAACCCCTGGCAGCTTTGGGATGCTTCCCAGAAGGTGAGCAGGTATCTTTGTGCTGCTTAATCAATCTGACATTTAAAAATCGCCTTGAGGCACGTAAAGTTGCCAGCTGGACTGATGCTGTGTGTGACCCAGAGTTCCAGGCTCTGGCCAATAGGCCTGAGCTCAGAGATGGTCTGAACAAGCAGTATTGTGGCATGGAGGATACAAGGATTGGGCTTGGTGTGGAGCAAACCTCTTTGCTTCCTCTGAGCTGTTTTGGATTTACCTGGGAATAGCAGCAAACACAACCCCCTCCCAGTCCTTACAGATGCTGGTGGGATGGCTAGGAAGCCTGATAGTAGGTCACAGGCAACTAGGAGAACTTACAAGAACATAATAATTGGGAATAATTTAGAATATTTTTTTTAGTGGGTCATTGGAATATACATTTTTCTAGAAAGCAGGAGGAAAGAGAGCTTGAAATTTAAATATATTATTAAACAGAGCTTTCTTAGCTCTCATAAGGCAAGAGGATTTGGAGGGAAATGTTTTCCAGTTTCTTATCATGTGGCTGCACAAACTGGTATTTGCCAAGCTGATGTTCTTGTCTCCTTCAATAAGAGCAAAAGTGGAAGTTAAATTCCCTAAATGGTGAAGGAGTTTATTTGGTATCTATTTTTTGTGATGATGGTAGTTTGTTTAAAATAAAGTTAGCTTTGTATTTGCTTAGTTTAACTCTAAACAGGAAAATAATGGCTCTTGTAATGTCTCTATTAGAGGAATATTGTTTGAAAGCACTTTGGGGTTACTTTAGCGGAGTGAAAAATGAATTCCTCCTCTGGAGCAAATAAACCCCACTGGAGCTGGATGCTGGAGCTGACAGCATGATGTGGGGATGTGCATCACACAGGTCTCTGGGGGCCAGTTCTTGGTATAATCCTTCGTGCTTCTTCCCTTCCCTTCTCTCACCTCAGTGATGCTGCATCTCGCCCCAACAAACCAGTTAAAGCTTTTACATCTGAAACTGGGAGACATGGGGTGATTTGCAGGGAGGGCAAGAAGGTTTTCAGCATTGTAAATGTAGACTCCCAGTGTGTCAACACATGAATAAAGACTTGGGTGTAGTATCTCTTATTTTCTCATCCAAACACCAACTTGCAGTTTGGGGGTTTTCTTGTTTGTTTGGTTGTTTTTTTCCTCAGTGTGTCTAACCCAGCCACATGTGATGGGAAGCAGTAGGAAAGTGGTCCAGTGGAAGGTGTCCCTCCTCATGGCAGGGCATGGAACGGGGTGAGCTTTAATGTCCCTTCCACCCCGAACCCTTCCATGATTCTGTGTAATATAGCAGGTGTTAGGAGAGCAGCATCTGAGGGCTCTGCTGTCTGCACACCCCTTGCAAGCAACTGCTCAGACCTGTGTAAATGTTCAATTTAGTCATATAACTGTGGTAGGAGACACACACAGTCAGGACCACCTGCTTGCCTTTTTTCCTTTCACATAAAATAATGAGGATGTTTTCTTAAAAAGCAGCTAAATGCATTAGAAAGAGAAGTCAAGATCTCTTTGTGCAAAGGTGTTAACGTTTTTATTTTAAGCTTACTGTTACATTTAGTTCTTTATCTACAAATGCTAAAACGCAGGCGGGAGTGACTTGGATATCCTGCTGGAGGGATTAGTTCCCCACTGTGGCAGGAGGTGTTTTCTGTGCGGGGTTGTGTGTGATGTGCTGCTGGGACAGGTTTGGATGCTGGAGCTCCGTTCCAGAGCCTCACCCAGGATGCAGAGTTCCAGTGTTGGTTGTGGCAGTGCCCCTTCTCTGCCCAAAAGTGACACGGAGCTCACAGCTGGTGTGAAGCCATGAAACTCTGGGTGGTGAAATGCTGTGCAAACTTGTGTATTTCAGTACTTAAGGGAGGCCTGTAAGAAAGATGGGGACGAACTTTTTAGGCAGGGCCTGTTGTGACAGGACAAGGGGTGAGGGTTTTAAACGAAGAGGATCAATTGAAAGATATAAGGAAGGATTTTATTTTTTTTTTGCGATGAGAATTGTAAAACACTGGCACAGGTTCCCCAGAGAAGCTGTGGCTGCCCCATCCCTGGAAGTGTCCAAGAACAGACAGGACGGGGCTCGGAGCAACCTGGGATAGTGGAAGGTGTCCCTGCCCCATGGCAGGGGGTGGAACTGGATGATCTTTAAAGTCCTTTCATAACCAAACCCATTCCATGATCCTGTTACTCTGTCTGTAAAGGGTGTGCCCATAAGATGCAAACCTCCCTGACTGCTCTGCAGGCCATCGTGTGGCAGTGGAGAGGCCCAGCTCTGTGTGAGCTGAGGATGTGGACGAGCTCTGCTGACTTCCTTTGTGGCTCCTGTGGCTACAAGGCTTTGTTTAAACTTAGGAGGTTGCAAAAATTTGTGTTGGGGATCACTGCAACTATGTGTGGTCCAGCAGAGTTGTGCTGGCACTTGGGAAAGGGAAAAGATGGTCCCTGAAACAAACAGCAAAGATGGACAAAACGTGTGTACATGTGGGCATATAAAAGAGTGATAAATGATGTTGCTACCAGGGGGGTTTCTTTCCAGGGTTATTTTGTAGAAGAATCTCGGTGCTGTGAGCTCTGTATTACCAGCAGGTCTGGCGTGTGCTGCCCAAGACCAAAGCATGGTCCTGCCCTGTGTGCTGAGAGGCCCATGTCCAATGCCAGGCTGGTCCTCCCTGTCCTGCTGCCGGGGAAATCAGTGTTCTTGCACAGGCTTGGTGAGGCTGTGGCTCGGCTGTGGCATCTCCCTCCACTTTGATGGGGAGTTTGCACTCTGGGAAAATCATTAGATGGTCCTAAGAAAGTACAGGTGTGATGCAAGTGAGAAAGTGTGGTTTAAGCTCAGCTTTAGCTTCAGAAGACCTCTGAAAGCATAGGTGTCATCAGCATCCTACAACTATGTTACACGTAGTCAGATTCAGCCACCAGTGGTTTGTGTCAGGCTGTTGTGTGGTGTGTCAGCAGCACTGACCTCAGAAGAGGTTCTAAAACAGGTGGGACTGGTCAGACATCGCTGGTGGGCTGCAGAAAATGTGACTTCAGACATCAGTTCCACCTCTGAATTCCCTGGGCTCTGTGGTCAGTTAATTTGTGGAGTGGGCTCCTGAAGCATGAGGCACAGGGCTTATGGTTTAACCAAAATCATCAAAGCTGGAAAATTCATCAGTCCTATTCCTTCCTCCCACACACTTGGTGGAATTCCCACATTCTTCCTTCCTCTTCTTCTGCGTGTGAAATGCTCCACCTTCTCCTACAAAAGGGAACGGGCAGGGGAACCCTGGACACTGCTCTGAGCCACGCTGGAGTGGAGCTCCAGCTCTCCAGGCTTGCAGGATGCTCTCTGCTTAGCGTGTCATCATCTTTCTTTTGGAAAACTGGGGCAAAAAATAGTAAGTAAAAGATGAGCTCATGCACTTTCAGGCTCATGGCCTTGCTCCAGTGGTGAGAGGGTTAATGGGTAAGGTGGCCACTGAACTGGTCACACTGTCCCCATGGGTTTTGCTGAGTTCCCAAGCAACAGACTTCATAGCTGGAATAAAGACCATATTGTTGGGGGATATCATGGATGGCACATCCGTCCTGTGTTTGTAAAGTGGTTTGTGTGGGAAGGATAGTGCTGATTGAGGGAATTTCCCCAGGGAATGGCCAAGTGCCTGCTGAGCTTGTCATCAGAGGAGGGTCCCTTGGTTCCCCACAGGGGCCAGCATATGGGTGTTGGCTTGGGTTGGGGTTTCTGCATCTGCCTGGGGATGAAGGAGCTGTGGATGGGAGGAAGGGGTTAAGATCAATGCACACTGTCCACCAGGAGTGAGTGTAAGGACAGACTTTTCTGTTGCGTTGTGCTGTTTCTGTACAAAGGATTGCAAAGATCAACCCTGGACCAAAGCACAGACCTCACTCCTCTGCCCCTGGACGTTCCTGCCTGGCACAGAGAAGGTGCCCAGCCTCCATCCCCAGGGCTGTGTCTTGGGCATCCCTCCGTGATGCTTCTCTGATACTTTGGGCCTTCAGCTCGTGTTACCATCTTCACTGATCTTGGGCACCAAGGCGCGTGTGAACGGGAAAGGAGGCAGTTCCACTTTGTCCACGTTTGTTAAATCTGATATGAGCAGACTTTAATTAAAAAAAAAAAAATAAAGAAAGAAAATCTTAAAGCTTGAAGCCCAGGAGATGGGTGGATTTAAAGGCTATTAAGAGATTACTGGTAATGCCCAGCTGTGTGTGTTGGTTCAGCTGCGAGGCAGCAGCAGCAGTTCAGCAGCGCCGTCTCGTTCCTCTTGCAAGTGCTGCTTGTCCCTGGGCTGTGGAGCCCCATCTCTTCATAGTGAGGGGTACCTGGGGGCCCCCAGCTGCTCCACCCTGTCCTCTCTGCTTGTCCCACCAGTGCTCCATGAGCCCTGCCAGCAGCATCTGTGGGGGTGGGAGGGAAGGTTGCCCTGAGATGTCCATTCTTTGGCCAAGGTGCCACTCTCTGTTGGTTATGGACTCACAGCCCCAAACTCCTGTGTTTTGGGGGTAAAATAGCTCCTGGCACTCCTCCTAAATGTGTCAGGAGGCTGTGGCCTGAGGCCAGGGTGAGGGGCCTCACTTGGAGGGGGTGTGTTCACTGGTCTAGTTTGATCCCTTTGCATGATGATGATGATGATGAGTGGTGCTCTCCACCAAGTCACTTTTGGTGGGGAATTGAATCACTGCATTCCCCCCCCCCCCGTATTCAGTGTTCTGAGCTAAATTAGAATAGGAACCTTTTCAAACCATTCCCTTAATAAAGTATTTAGTTAATAGATGATGCACAGCTCACAAAGCTTGCAAGAATCTGACATGGGGTATCATAATATTATGATATTTAGCAGCAAAACCTACTGCATTATCAACTTACCTCTATAGCATGGAGGAGGCAACAGCTGAGGCATAAAAACTAATGCTTCAGTATGACAGAGCTAAAATTGAACTTGGCAATTACTGCGTGCCTGATTCGCAGTATTGTGAAGTGAAGCTACTATATAAATCAGCTCCAGTAATCATAGGGTTTAAAATTAGTCAGTTACTATTAACTCTGCCAGTGTTAGCATATGCTGAAGAATTATAAAAGTGAAAGGTATGGAATATCTAAAGTACAGGTTTAAAGTAAACCACTTGAACAAGCTCCCAGTGGGAGGATTTGAAGTTCATGCAGAAGTAAGGTTTTGGATACTCTGACAAAGGGTTGTGGAACACATTTAATTGCACATTGCTGTCTAATCTTTTGAATGCTTAACATCCTTTCGAAAGCACCTTTTCATGTTCCCAAGACTTTCACAGTTCACAGAGGGTAGAGTGATGATTGAATTTAATTTTTCCTCCCTTACAGGATTTTTTTTTTTCAGAGCAGCGCTATTCAAATAGTTTGCAGAGCTCTTCAGTGCCAGGCATAGAAAAAAGGAAACAGCAGGATAATGTTTTAAAATCATTATGGGGAAGTGAAAGGCTGCTCTGAGCCCAGCACAGAAATTAGCAACTGCTATGATTGCTGAATTTTTATTCAATGCAAAATTCATGGAATTTGCTGCTGTGAAAAATACGGGAGTCAAGTTATTTAATAGGATTCTAAATTATGTAGGATGCACAAACATTTTATATGGGGCAGGGAGTGTGTGTGTTTCTGTAGGAGAGTGGGGGCTGGGAGCAGCTCTGATGGGATCAGATGGCTGCTGCACTGTCCAGTGCTGCTCCCTCCCTCCTCTGCTTCATGTCAACATTTTCAGCTTAATTTTTGAATTAACACAGCTTTGATTCTCGGCGACACATGACTGTGCTGAATGTGCTTGGGTTTACAGCCTCTGAAAGCTTTCTAGGAAGGGTGAGGACAGGCAGCTGACTCGCTGCAGGGCCTGTGCCCCTTGCTCTGGGCTTGCTGCTTCAGGGGATGTGTCACCACATGACACCTCATCTGATCGCAGGGATCTCGTTCTTGTGGCTTTTGTTGTCGGGGTTTAGCTGTCTGAATGACTTCCATCCAGTGTCAGAACGATGGGGCAGGAGGTGGCACAGTCTCCTCAGGTCTGTCAGCCTGCCCTGGGCTGCTCCTAAAGGGCGCTCTGGCACTTTCAAGTGCTTCAGTCCCTGGTTTCTCCCTCCCTGCGTCCCCTCCAGGGAAGGCAGGCTGTGCTCTGATGGGGTTTCCCAGCTGGATGCTTTTCCTGCTGGTGACTCTAACCCCGTGTTTCCTTACCTGCACCCATAGCTCAGGTGGGGCCCCCTCAGCCTGCAGCCCTTCCTCACCCCACAGCACCCCTGGTGCTCCTGCAGGGCAGCTCCATCCCTGGCTTTGCTCTTGCCGTGTCTGACCTTCAAATCCGAACATAAGTCACCACGACTTTTGTGGCTTTTCTTTCTCCCTGCTTCCCTCCTGTCCATACTGTTTTGTTCGGTCGCAGCCGCATCTGGTTTTCCAGAATGGGCACCTTGTGTCTTGTTTCTGACTCCAGTGAAGTGGAAACGTTGCAGCAAATCTGTGCTTTAGTCTTCCTTTACTTTTAGTCCCCCCATGTGTCCTAATTATTTAGTGCAACTTGTTCAGCCAGTGTTTTTGATGATGCTCCTGCTCTGGCAGGGATAAGAATCCAAGGAGACTGTTTTTTCTCTTTTTCTCTTTTTTTTTTCTTTTCATTCTCTCTCTTGCTTTTTAAAATGGAGAAACTGGATGGGTTGGCAGCAGCAGGACCATGCCCATCTCCTGGTTAATGTGCAAAACACCATGCAGAAAGTGCTTTGTTAAGCGAAGTCCAGCCTGATCACCTGGAATCATAGAATCATGGAATGATTTGGTTTGGAAGGGATTTTAAAACTCATCCAGTCCCACCCCTGCCATGGGCAGGGACACCTTCCGCTATCCCAGATTGCTTCAAGCCCCATCCAAACTGCCCTGGACACTTCCAGGGATGGGGCAGCCACAGCTTCTCTGGGCAACCTGTGCCAGGGCCTGCCCACCCTCACAGG
>JAWMRA010000050.1:2267829-2284668 GCA_035584735.1 Pseudotriccus pelzelni | reverse complement strand
AAGGCCAGGTTGGATGGGGCTTGGAGCAACCTGGGCTAGTGGAAGGTGTCCCTGCCCATGGCAGGGGGTGGAATGGGGTGGACTTTAAGGACCCTTCCAACCCAAACTATTCCATGATTCTGTGATGAACTGCCATGGAGGGACACAGATAAACAGCAAAGGCTTTTTCCTGAGTTGAGCTGTTTTGGCTGGAGCGTGTTATGCAGAAACCAGCTCAGAATAAGCAAGGTGTGATCACTTTGATCTCCAGGGCAGTTTCCAGGACCAGATCTCCAGGGGGCCACGTTTCCAAGACCTGATGCTATCCCTATGCAGGCAGAGCCCGCTTTCCATCCTCTGTGGGTTTTTTTGCCTGCAACAAGAGTCCAGGATTTCTCTCTTGGCTCTGTTTGCTCACTGAAGGCAGTGGGTGCAGCAGGGCAAACTGCAGGAAGGAAGAGAAGGAAGAGATCCTGCTTATTTTCTATTGTTTGATGCTTGCAGTAGGAATTTTTTTTTTTTTTTTAATGTAAAGTGTGTTAAACGTTTCAGAAGTGACAGGGCTGGGATGGGACCCAGCGCATGCAGAGAACAAAGCGTGTCAGCAAGTCCCTTGTCTCCAGGCCGGCTGACAACCCTCTGTTCTGGCTAATTTTTGGTGTCATCAATCACAAGGACCAAGACAGCAGCCTCATGGTGCCCTGTGTGCACTGCAGAGCTCATTGAGTGACCTATTAGTGCTTCCAGTTAATTCTGGTGACATATTTATAGCAGGGAGATCTACAGCACCGATTTCCTACAGGACACATCACCGTTTGACATCAGATTAAGTTATAGAGTACCTTTTCCTGGCTGGATCGATAGGCAGAATCAAACAGAGCCTTGTCTACATGCAGATGAGGAGGATTAGATTTAAATCAGCAAATGTCAGTAATGGCTATTTTTCCCCACCAAGGGAAGAATAGGCAGGAAAAAATTTCCATCATTAATAATTGAAGTTTATGGGGGGGGGGGAAGAATGTATCATATACCGCTCCTGCAGATAACAGGGCCCCGCTTTTGCTGATAATTCTGTCTGGCAGACAAGTGCTAAAAAATTATTATGATTATCACTGGGTTTCTGAATCTGTTATGAGTCTTCTGCAGTCGTGGAATATTTTAACAAATGCCCTTTTGTAGCAGAGCTGAAAATACTATCGATAGCACAAAAGTGTCCATAGAAAAATAGGAACAAAATAGTTGGAAATGAGAGTTGGTATAATTTGCCAGAATGAGGAGAATGATAAATTCTGGTCTGGACTTTGTAAAGCAGGGTGACTGGAGTGAGTGGCCACCTCCCTCACCAGCAACCAGCACTGGATGATGCAGAGGGGCACCGATGAGAAATCCTTCTCCAATCCCATGGGAGAGCCCTGGGGGATTGCTGGGTGTCACTGTGGTGCTCTGAGAGGCTGAGGCTGCCCAGGGGTGAGCAAAAAACCTCCAAAAGCAGCTAGAAAAGAGCTTTTTATATCTGTTTCCAATGAGAAGCTGTATTTCTGTGGGCTGCAGAAAGAGTTTTCTGCTCTTTTTTGTATTTTCAGGGAAGGCTCCCGATGGTAGAACAGGGTTTACATGTGCAAGCTGTACCCGTTGCTTGTGCTGGCAAGGCCCCACGTTCCCATCATATGTCCATAAAGCATTTTGGTTTTTCTTCATTCCTGCTACTGATAATTTCTCCAGACTGCAAAGCACTAGAGGTCGTGGTGCTCTGTGCATTCGGGCTAGCTTGGCTTCCAAGAGCCTTAATCCCAGCAAGCAGTCAAACAACAACAGCTCATGTAAATCACGCAGGAAATAATACAGGGAAAGAAGTCAGCATGAATTTCTAATTAATTAAATTTGCAACTGGTGCACACAAGTTAAAGGGCATGTGATTTATCACCTGTCAGTAAAAATATTGGTTGTAGCTTGTGCTTCCAGTCCTATAGTGTGTGCAGAGCTCAGCTGGGGAGTTAAAGGGCATCTGATTTATCACCTGACACCAGCCATACTGGTTAGAGCCATCACAGCTGGGGTGGCACAGACACCGTGTTTTTTTTTTCACCAAAAAGCTCTTGGCTTGGTTATTGCTCCAGCAGAGAGATGTTTGAAGGACTTAATTTTGATAAGTACATAAGTAAAAGAAAGTTACAGCAACAGCTGCTTCACTGAGTTGAAAAGGGAGCACTGGAGAGCAGTCAGTTTGGCACAGTGGGACATCCTCAAGGATGTTGGTGCTGGTTGCACCTCTGAGGGTGTTCAAGGCCACGTTGGATGGGGCTCAGAGCAACCCAGGCTAGTGGAGGGTGTCCCTGCCCATGGCAAGGGGCAGTGGGGAGTGAAATGAGATGATCTTTAGGGTCCCTTCCAACCCAAACCTTTCTATGATGATTCTGTGACTTGTTATAGATGCAGGAAGTTCAGTGCAACTTTAGCATGACCAAATCAGCCCAGTTGTCTCCATATGTCAGAGGCCAGTTTACAAGGTGCCACGAAGAAATCCATGGGAACAAAGTGTGCATGGAAGGTTGGCCAAATGGGATTCCACCCTTTGGTATGAGCAGATACCTTCAATTGTCACCCCTTATTTCTGTGTCTGCAGTCTCCTCTTTTGTCACCTGGTAGAGTCAAGGAAAGTTTTAAGTTTTACATGCTTTTCTCAAGTATTGGGTGGGTGCTCTCTTAGTAAAAGCAGGTGTAGCTAGAAGTGGAATAGGTGAGTTTCTGCTCTTCCTTGTGAGCCCACACTGTGCTGCTGTAGAGGTCTAGCTGTGAAATGCTTCTTCCCAGCTCCTTGTGACCTTCAACAGGCACAGCGCCCTTTGGGAAACCCATCACCTTCCTGGGGTTTGGTGTGATCTGCCAGAACTTCTTTGCCATGTTTAGTGATTAGTGGTGTGAGAAATTCCGCCAACACAGTTCACACAGTTGGGGTCCACCAGAACATCAGCCCGTTGAGTTTGGGTCTTTCTAACCTTGGCTTGCCATTCAGTAAGATAAATTGGGGTGGGGATTTTGTGTGTGTGTGATATGACAGTTTTTGGAGTACCTAGTGTAAAATACTGAAAACTTTTCTCTAAATGTTTGTGTGTACGGTCACTGCCGTTGGCCACATCAGCAGAAGATTGGTGAGAAAGCTCTATGGACCACAAAAACCTCATTACATCATGTCTGGAAATACAAGACATACACGAGTTCAAGTAGGAGCTACAGTAAATCGTGAGGCTCTTGAGGATGGAGGAAAGTTTTTTTAAGTGGGCTTTAATTACCAAGCTCGAAAAGTCTCCTGACCCAATGCTGAGCAGAAGTCGGAGCTGACTGGAAGGGTTGGGTGCTGAACACGATGTTTTCCACTGAATCAGTTCTTGGATGAGGCTTCCAAAAAGTGCTTGGATGATGAGAAGAAGCTCAGGGTGGTGGGGAACTGTCTTCCTCACGTCACTCTTCCCCATCCTGTGGCCACAGGTGAGTTAGAACGGTGCCCAAGATCCCAAGAAGGACAGAGAGTGAAGCCCTGCCTCCAGCTCATCACCCAGCAATTAATTATCAGTGCAGCCAAAGTGCCCTACTAGCAAGGGAAATATTCCATCAGCTTTGTGTCTTTTCTTCATAAAAATGGAAGTCTGGTGGAGCCTTTCCCATATCCAAGGTCTCAGAGGGAGTGAGAGAATGAAAAATGGGCAGTGCAATAGCGTTTTGCTACCACCTCAGCTGGAGGATGGGAGGAATCAAGGTAACACATTTATTTGACAGGGAATACTCTGTGTACTTGTGTAATCTGTTGATCTGAAAATTAAATCACTTTCTTCTTCATCTTCCGTGCCATTGATCTTGGAGTCATTAGTGAAAGCACAAGGTGTCACAGTGACATGTCCCCTGCCTCTCACAGCCCGCACGGAGCACAACATGCATCAGCAGATGATTTTATTTGTGTGACTCAAATATGGGTTGTGCTTGTCCCAGACCATGTTAACTGCAAGGGGAAAAAAATGAAAGGAGCTGGAAGACTCTTACAAATTTTATTTATTTTCCATAATAGTTACCTTTTCCCTGTTTTTTGGGGCTGACTCCAGGTCAGCCCAGCTGCCTGCGAGCTGGGGTTTGTGATTGTAAAGTTGGGTGCCTGTGGCTGTGAGGAGTTGGGGGGAGTGGGGCTGCCCATGCACCCACCTGGCCCCAGGGCTCCTGGATTCCTGACCCTGTGCCAGCTGGGTTGGTACAGCAGGAGGGGAACAGATTGAGACTGGGGGCTCAAACACATATTTGGTTATATTTGTGGGGCTATGGTGTTATATATAAGTGAATTTAAATATATAAGTATATAATACCAAGTGTGAGTGTGAATTTGCATGTGTGTGTAGTATATATGCAAAGTACACAACATTTTGGCTCTGGTCAGCCTCACTTAGAATGTTTTCTAGTTGCGGAAACACAATCCGTTTGTGCTTTAGAGAGGCAGAGAAAAATGAAAATCTGAGGAAGTCCACTGGAAGACTTGAGGAATTGCTTTGTTTAAACATTTGCTCTGCAAACAGGATTCAAGGTGACCTTACATTTAGATTATATTATATTTAAATATTTAGATTTAAAAGAGGGGGGATTTAGATTAGATATAAGGAAGTTCTTTACTCAGAGCGTGGGGAGGCCCTGGCACAGGTTGCCCAGAGAAGCTGTGGCTGCCCCATGCCTGGAAGTGTCCAAGGCCAGGTTGCTCGGGGCTTGGAGCAACCAGATTTTGTGGAAGGTGTCCCTGCCTTGGGAAGGACATGGTTTTGGTAGAAGGAGTCGCAGCCTTGCCATCCTTGGTGGCAGGAGTGGCCATGGGCACCTTGCCACCGCCTCCTGCCGGGCCTGGCACTCTCTCCCAGCGTGTCCGCTCTCAGCTTTCCAGAGAGCAGTTTTTGTGCTGCTGAAGCTGTTATTTAAAAGCCTCTTCTGCTGGTTTATTCCAGCTGTGAGCGGTCCCTTAGAAGCCCCAGTCGGCTCTTTGCCCGTGAGCGCTTTTGGGATGAAGGCAGAGTGAGACCTGAGCATGGCCAGGGACTGATGCACCATAGATGGGAATAGATTAAAGGAAGGCGGGTATTGAAAGCATTGGGCAAAATAACACAGCACATGGTGTTTAGGATTGAATCCCCCACCTGCCCTCCTGTTGGTTTATTGCATTTAATCACTATCCCACAGGGATGGGCACTGCCATAACTACAGGCTCGCTCCCCATCGTGCCCTCCCCTACACCATCACCTTCCTCCTGAGCTCCCATCTGGGCTTCCTCTGTCGAGCAGGGTGCCAGGTAACCAGGGACAGGGGCCAAAAATCAGCCCCCTGTTCCTGCTGGTGCAGAGCATTGCCCTGGGAAGCAGGGCAGGCAGCGAGCACGTTCCACGCTGCCGACACGGGGCTCGGTGTCTCCCACCGCTGGGAGGGATAAAGAGAAGGGAAGATGAAAGGAACAATAATATTTTTACACTTCCTGTAACTCGAGTTCAGTTTCATATTTCATTAATTATTGTTTTGTCATGTTAGGAGCCTGGGGAGGAAAATATTAATCACAGGTTTTGCTGAGTGCTGTTTCAGTAAGTAAATTAATTTCAGGCGGGAAACTTGTTTGTGGATGTTTGGCTCCTTCCCACTGTCGACAGGAGAGCTCCCTGTGCTTCCCAGCACCCTGCTGAGCCTGGCCATCCCCTGCCTGACAGGCTTTTTGGCACGTTTTGGTTTCAGCGCTTACAGTCACCACAGTGAGCAGAGCTTGCAGGTCCCCTTGGGTTTTGTTTCGCTTGGTTTTGTTTGCTTTTTGTTCTGTAATAACTTGTGGCACGAGCCAAGGCCAGGAGATGCCGTGTGTGGCTGGGGCAGGAGGTGGGAGCAGCCATGGGATGCTGCAAGGATCCAAGCTGGTCTGTGCAAAACTCCTTGGCCCATTGCTCCTCTCCCCTGGCCATCCCCTCCATCCCAAATCACTGCTCACCAGTCTCCCACAGTATCCCTTTCCAGGCACGGGAGATGCACCAGGGCTGTTTGCTTCTCTGCACCACTCACGGCACTGGGGAAATTCCAGTGACATTTTTCCATCTTTTTTATAAATCAAAGCCAGCATTTCTTTGTCAAGGAGGAGACCCCCAAGGTAGATCTGATTAATGGCACACAACGTGTTCCCCTCCACCAGGGATTATTCCTTCCCTGTCTTAGAAGCAGGTCAGAAGCTGTGTTGTCTGAGCATTGGATCAGAGCAGTTACATCTCAGCTACCCAGGTGCTTATTCTGGGAGAGGGCTGTGCATCCTTTCTCACTTCTGGAGTCCGTGACCCCAGACAAAAATAAATACCATCTAACTGCTCCTGCTCTGGGTTATTTCTGGCAGCATCGCCAAGTAACTGAATTTCAGAGGGCTGTGAGTGTGTGTGTATGTATAAAACCAGTAGATCTCAGTAAGATAATCAATTATATGCAAGAGGAAACCAGAACTTTTTCCATTGGTTTTATCAGATATTGTGGTCAGTTGAGGCAATTCAGAGCAACTCGGAACCCGATTACATTCATTCTTCCTATAATCACTCCATCTCTGTTTACCATATTCAGTTAAAGTGGCTTGTTTGCTATATCCGCTCTGCTGCCAAAATAACCTCATTTACTCCTGCAAACGGCTTCTGCTGCTGCTGCTGTAGTGTTCCTGCATTGCAAATGTATTCTTGGCCACAGCCCTGAGGTTTGGATGTGCTGTTCTTTTAATCCTGCCGGGGAGTTGATTGGCTGGCATCTCATTCACTTTCAAATACCATTTGAATGACAGGAGGCTGGTTTGGTTTTTTTGGAAACACAGGCTTTGCTTTCACCTGCTGTGGAGCTGAGCAGTCTCTGAGCTCCAGCCTGCTTCCTTGGGGTGTCAGTGCTTTGTTATTGTTTTTATGGCTGCCGTTGTTTTTGTTGGTTTTGCAAATTTAATCTTCAAACAGAAGAGTCTGTTAAAAATACTCGGGTTGCTGCTTAGTGGAAAGTTGGACCCAGAGCTGGCAGGAGCCTGCTCTGACTGCAGCAGTGGATGCAAGGGAAGGGTTTGCCTGCAGTGTGCAACCACCCACATCCAGCAGCCAGTGAGCAGCCTCTGCTCTGTGGAACTGCGTCATTCCCCTCGTTTCCTCCTGCCCCTTGTTTTTGCTGGAATCACGTGCATGAAGCCCCCTGAGATGGGTCGGTTTGGTGCGAGGTGTTTGAGTGATGTTGGAAGAGCTGTCCTGTTTGGGGAAATCCTAGGATGGTCTAGGTTGGAAGGGACTTCAAAGCTCATCCAGTTCCACCCCCTGCCATGGGCAGGGACACCTTCCACTATCCCACGTTGCTCCAAGCCCCGTCCAACCTGGCCTTGGACACTTCCAGGGATGGGGCAGCCACAGCTTCTCTGGGAAACCCGTGCCAGGGCCTCCCCACCCTCACAGGGAAGAATTCCTTCCCAATATCCCTATGGCAGTGTGAAGCCATTCCTGTCACCCCAGGCTCCTGTCCGGAGTCCCTCACCTGCTCTCTTGGAGGCCCTTGAGGCACTGGAAGGCACCTTGAGCCAGCAGCTCCCTGCTCCCCAAGGACCATTGAGCAACCTGTGCTGGTGGGAGGTGTCCCATCCTGGGGAATATTGGCAGGAGAGTTGGAGTGAGATGGTCTTTAGGGTCCCTTCCAGCCCACAGCAGTCTGGGATTCCGTGATATAACCCTGCGCTGCTCCGTTTTCTGTCCCCGCACGAGGGACGGGGGAAGCAGATGGTGGTGAGCTCCAGGAGGCTGGACCTCGTGGTGGGATTTCACGTCTCCTTGCTGTGCTCCCGGATTTTCTCCCCTCCCTGCTATCCAGGCTTCGCTCCCCTGTGTGAGGCAGTTGAGGTGCACCATCACTTGGTGAAAAGAAAGAGCTTTGCCTCCTTGAAGCTCAGGAAACCGCTGTGGAAACAAAGCCCCCAGAACAGCCCAAAGCAGGGATGGTTTCATGGTGCTTAAGAGTTTCTCACGCTTCTTGGCCCAGAATGTGATTTTAGTGCTCTGAAATGAAACTGTCTTGAAAACACTGTGAGGGTTTTCTGGTTGTTTAGGTGGGGGGAGCGAAACTTCTCATACATATAAATCTAAAGCCAGACATGAATTTGTCCCCTTTTTGTTTTCCTATAAGTATTGTCTTCTGCTTCAAGATGTATAAGTATTTTTTTAGCCTGGCGTGCTGCGAAATCCTGCTTTCAGTGATCAAAGCCCTGATTTGTTTCACCATGAATCGTGGCTCTGACCCAGCCCAGGGTGGGAGCTGCATCTGCGTTACAAAACTGGTTGTTTGGAGATACGAGGCTGAAGTGGCAGGACAGGGAGTTGTTTGCAGAGGGCATCTCCTTGCAGTGGGCATGTGGGAATGAAGTGTCTCACTGCTGTGCCACAGATGAGCGTGGCCATCTGTATTTTACATTTTGGGGGGCATCAGCAGCCTCTAAATGAGCCCATTTTGGGTGAGATTCGAGCAGTTTTTCACAGCACACTGGGGGTCCCACCAGCTCCTGCTGCTGTGCATTCCCAGGGAGCATAGAAACTGTGCTGGAGACTGACATCATTGCATCAAATGATTTGCCAAAATTAATGGTTCTATATGCTGTCATCAGGTCTCTGCCACCTCCTTTTTTGACAAAACAAGGCCTTTTCCTTTTTTCTCCCGTGAAATACCTCTGTGTTTCAAATGTCCTCTCTTGCCCCAGGGCTTTGGTTTCCCATCTTTCTTCCCTTGTTTTCCCATCTCTCTCTGCTGAGAAGGGGGGGGGAGTGGAGCTGAATTCAGCACCTGAAGCAAGTGTGTGCTGACAGTTTGGATAACAGCATTACAGGATTTTCTGTGTTCTTTTCTGACCTGTTATTTTTGCACTCTGTCTATCATTTTGCTATTGCTGGGCTTACAGTGGAGGTTTGCATGGGGCAGCTGACATGACAGTTGCTCTTACCACTTAATGCTCAGTTAATTTAACCCCTGCTAAAGTCTAGAAGGATTTCAAACCCCTCCTTCTTGCGTGGACTGTTCTGGATTTGTCAGCCCAGGGTTTCTCTTGCTCTGATGTTCCCTTCTGCTTGGTTAGGTGGCTCTGAAATTCCCAAGACTTCGTCATTGGTAATTAACCTAAATAATGTTCTTTTCATCTACAAACTTTGTTTCACACTGCAGCCTACTTTTCAGATCATTAATAAAGATACTGAGCAACAGGAGACCTGGTTAAATACTTCTGTTGGTGTGGTGTTCATTATTTCTTGAAAAACGACTCATGGGCATAGTCTAGTCATGGCCCTGAACGACGTCGGGTCTGTGTACAGTGTCACCCACATCTAAAGCTCAATTTTGGTTAAACCAAAGCACAGCTTACTATGGGAACTCTTCACACAGTTGAGATCAGCCTTATAATAATTTAGGCTTAAGTTAGTTCCTCACAGAACAGCTGTATTTAAGTGAAATTTCGGTTGAGAGCATCCCCGGCAGTGGAAGTTGCGACGAAAACACACGGTTATTGAAATGGGTTGAAACTTGAGTTGAGGTGGGTTCAAAGCTTTACATTTTCTTTGTAGAGAGCTCTGAAAAGAAACCTTGGAAAGCATCAACACGCCTGAGCAGCTGGTTCTCCCATAACGCTCAGTGGCTGAGGGTGAGCTCAGGATGTTGTTGGGGACCATCAGGATCTCTTACACCTCCTCTGGGTCTGTTTTGTTGTCACCAGTCCCCTCACCCTGTCAATAAGGCATAAGTTGTTCCAATTTGCAGGTTTGCTTTCCAAGTCTGTCTTAGGAATGGTGTAGAATTTGCCAACCCAGGGCGCTTCTTCAGAGCAGCTGCTTTTGCTGATGATTTTGTGCCTGTCCCTTTTTATAGGCTCCTTTGGGACTGTTGTGCTTGGAGAGGCAAAGCTAAAAATGTGACATAAGCAGGAGTTTAAGCTGCTGATAAAGTGATGGGATGTTTGGGGAGGTTGGTCTGAATTGAGAGACCCTCTGCCCTTGTCCTTATGCCCCCAAATCATTGGAAATCCTGGCTGGGAGCCTCAGAGAAGGGCAGAGGAGTGTGATGGATGCTGCCCTCTTTGCTGGCTGATGCGACTCTGGCTTAGCAGTGGTGGGAGAGCAGAAACTCCCCAGGAGGGACACAGGGAGCCTCATTTCTGAGTTCAGAGGAAAAGAATTAAATACACTCAGGTGTCATGCTGGCTCTGGGGGACTGTCAGGTGCAGGCAGGGATTTGTGGACAACATGTCCCAGGCTGCTCTGAGACTCAAGAGATGGATGGATGGGAATGATGTACCAAAATGATGGTTTCTGTGCTGCCTGCAGTAAGTATCTCCACACAGACTGGAAACAAGAGCCCTGGCAGGCAGCAAGGGTAAATGTGATCAAGGGAGTGTCAGCACTCACAGCCTCTTTCAGATCCAGCCACGTTGTGTGTTGTTTCTGCTATGACTTGCAAAGATTTATATATATATATTTTTAGCCTTAATATATTAATACACTGATTTTCCAAGAAATATAAACTATGAGCTTCCTGCACCCTGGGAGATTCATTATGTTTTGTTTAAAGGAACCAAACTTGTTTTCCTTTCCAATGAGCACACAAGTGTCTGGTCCCACTTACTGACTAGAGGAGGTGATTAATTCCTCTGTTTTTGTAGTCAACAGCGAAACACGCTCTGGTGAGACGTAACCACCCTGCAACCTCGCTGGGGCTGAATTATCTGGCACAATGGAGCCTATAATTAGCAGGTGGAGAAGATGCTGCACGTGGAGCATTAGAGGATCACACAGGGACAGGTTGCAGGGCAACCGAGGGAAACAAGAGATTATGGTCAGGCAGTAACAAATTAAATGTTTTCATCTCTCCAGGATGCTTAAATCTTTATAATACCAACTCAGATAAAGAAAACCTTCATTGATGTGGAGGAGTTCAACCGAAGCAGAGTCTGTGGCTGTTGTACCATGTAGCACTGATATAATTCCTGCTGCTTCCTCTGCGGGTTCAGAACAAGGAGGATTCTTTCTCTTAACAGTTAGGAAAAATTTGGAAGTGGGGGGAAAAAAAAGGTATCTGTTATAGAGGTGTGGTTGAAATATAAATGAAACATATTTATTGGAGGGCCTGAAATCTTGATGTGACTTCCCAAATTGGGATGCAGCGTTGGTGGAAATCACTATCCCCCACTAGATGCTTTTGGAGAAAGCATGGAAGGATAATCATGTTAGCCAGTAAATGTGATTTATTTTTTTTTTAGTTGTCTGACTTGGGCACCATGAGGACCTGAGCAGAGAGTCCCAGTCTCTGGAAACATGGGGTTCAAAATGATCTCATGAGATATCAAAGCTGAACTCGAGTGTCATCTCATTAAACCCTGGAGGGTTTTAACAGTGCATCCTTCCCTGCTGCAGAAGGACCATGAAACCCCTCTCAGGGCTTTGAGCAGCCTGGCTGTGAGGTGGTACCCATCCTGTGAGGTGATACCCATCCCTCATGTACCCTTGATGGGCAACACAACAGTTTGGGAAGCAGCAGGACGAGGTGCAGCTCTGCTAGTTGTGCTTATTGACACAGTCCTACTTCCACATTCAGACACTCGTGGGGTGGCATATAAAGAGATCTCTTGTCTCCCACTCTGCTATGGCAAGGAAGGAAAGATGGGTTCTCCTACCCTTATCTTGACCCTGTGGGCATCTTCTTGCACAAGGCCACGCTTCATGGCAGCACTGTGCAGATAATTGCTCCTTGGTGAGCTCTTTGGTCAGTGGATCGGGCCTTCCAGAGCTGGATGAACCTTCGGAGATACGCTCTTGGTCCTGTGATTCAGGAAGACATTGCAGCCAAGAAAGAGGGAAAAGCTGCTGGTGGTACCCTGTGCCAGCATACCTGGTCACCCGGGCCATCCTGGGTTTGATAACCAGCATTTAGTGAGTCTCAAAATTGAGAGCATGAACTCTGCCCAGAAGGGTTTGTCGCTTTGTGCAGTGCCTGGTGAAGTGTTTCTGGTGCTTGGCTGGGGTGGGACAGTGCTATGAACACACCAGTTATGGGACAGTCCCTGCTGCTCGAGCCCACTGGTGCAGGGGGGTGGTCAGTCTGGGAGGTGTGCAGTGGGGCCGGGTACCCAATTCTCAGGCTTTTCATGGGACCAAGGTCTTACCACCCCTGCTTGAAGGTGTTGGCTGAAGGTGTGCTTGGGGCCAGGATCCATCCCAGGGCTGAAACTGTGCTTATGTGGGTGTAAACTGGATCCAATGGATCCATACACAGCATTCCTGTGCCGGTGGAAAGTGCCTCCTGGTGAGGAGAGCCGCTTGCAAGGACCCGGCCCTGGAGTCCCTTTGGTTCTTCCGATGATGTTTTCTGCCCTGGAATGGGGATGAAGCCCGTGCAGGAGCTACAACCCACACGATCATGGACAGCAGAATTCCATAATACCCCTCACAATCGTCCCTTTAACAGGCATTGCTCAGATTATGTACGAGAATTACTGAATATTAGTGTGGATTTAACAAAGTGGATTTAAGAAGAAAACCCTTTGGTGTGGGGAAATGTGACTGGCAGCCACCACCACCAAGCACAACTCCTCTGTGCGTCCTGCAAGCTGAGCACGAGCTTCTCCTCTTGTAAAGCCCCTGTTGGACTCCTCAGGGCCGTTCTGGTGGCAGCTCCAGCGTCACTGCTGTGCCTGTGGCCTCACAGGAGCGATGCAGAGTGCTGGAGCACGAGGATCTCAGCAGGGGCTAATGTTTCCCTTTGCTTCATTAGTGTGGCCGTGCTGATTAGTGCCTGCACCCCTATAACCCCAGCAGCCAGGGCATGGGGGGTCCCTCCCCGTGGTAAATACAGTATTTGGGGAGTTCCAGCAGCCCTGGAAGGGGTAGCACAGCCATAAATCCTGCGTGATCTGAGGGTGAGGGGAGGAGGGTGGGAACTCAGCTTGTCAGGGGGGGTTTTTACATTTTCCCTTTGTCAGCGTGAGTTGATGTTGAACAGGGCAAATCCTTCCTCACAGAAGGAGCCTGGCAGGACCTTCCTTGTGAATACATGAATAGCAGTTTGGTAAATAGTGCATCTGAATTTATGAATGATCTGACACTGACAGGCTGAAATGAACTCTGTAATTTTATTGTGGTAGATTTAGTAGGTCAGACATATACATGCCAAGTCAAAATGACCTAGAAAACCTTTCTAGGTCAAACTATTGCTTGAAAAGTTGTCTTTTTCAAAGGCAAGGCCATAAGTTTTCATGCTTCCTCTGACACATTGTCCTTCTAACAGTGCAAACATGAGTCTTGAGGACATGACTTGTCATGTCCTACACTGAGAAGAGAGAAAGAAACATGAACAAGGGAGGTACTACTTTTTTAATGAGCCAAGGCCTCTTCTGGCCACCTCTCCTGTCCAGAGACAGTATATTGGATAACTGGCCTGCAAGAGTTTAGGGTAGAATTTGCAACACTGGCACTCTGCTGTTTCCAGTGATGTTCAAACCTTGAAAGCTCCTAGATCCAGCAGAAGCCTGGAGTTTGCAAGCCTGGAGCATTCACCCTTGGAGCCCTAACCCTTAAATAGGAATTTATTTACTGGGAGCTTTTTGTCCCCCGAAGAGGCTCAGAGGAGGCTGGTGAGGTTTGCACGTGGTGACTCTCATCACTGAAGAGATGGGATGGGGCAGAGCTACTGACCTGGGCACCACAGCCTGGGAGTCACGGGCACGGGTGAAGTTGGAAGCACCAAGGCTGGAAGGACCCAGAACCTCGATGTCATCCTGCAGCTCATGTCTGCCCTGGTAACATCTTGCAGTCTGAGAAAACGCAGCTTTTGTGCTGTTTAGAAGGAAGCCTGAGCTTCTAATAAAAGCTCGGCTGTTGGTGTGGGTTACTTATTTTAGAGGTCAAACATAAATGTGGCTGCAGAAGTACAGAGGGTTCCCCACCACCCTCACTGGGCTTGGGGTGGACTGAAACGCTTTTGTCCTTTAGTGCTTGTGGCGATGCTGTGAGATGTGGCTGGATGAGGAGCTGGGATTGGGGCTGGACTGGAGCCCAGGTGTTAGCAGAACCAACCAGATGCTGGGCTGAGCTGGCAGCATCCGCAGAGGTGCCCAAATCACGGAATCGTTAAGGTTGGAAAAGACCTCCAGGATCATCAAGTACAACCTTCGGTCAAAAGCCACCGTGCCCACCGAGCCGTATTGCAAAGTGACACGTCTCCTTGTTTTTTTAACACTTCAGGGATGGGGACTCCATCACTGCCCTGGGCAGCCTGTTCCCAGGAGCAGCTCCCAAGCACAAGTCCTGCTTCCCAACCATAGCCAAGGCAAGCAGCAGCTCTGCATGCTGTTGTCGCATCACCCCCGCTGGCTTTACTCCCCGTGAAGAGTGGGCATTCATCCCGGTTCCCATCCCATGCCCAGGGCTCCCCACTGCTCCCCTCCACCTGCCCAAGGCAGGGGTGTTGGAAATAGATGGTCTTTAGAGGTCCCTTCTAACCCAAAAGGTTCTATCAACCTATGAATCTGTGAACTAGAGGACCTTTAAAGGTCCCTTCCAAGCCAAACCATTCTTCCAATCTGTGATAACCGCACCAACAGGGCTCGGTGCAGGCAGGGACCATCCCAGGGGGCGTCCCATCGGCTCCCTGGAGTCCAGCGGTGCTGGTGTGCCGACATTCCCAGTGGAGCAGCGCAACCCAAACCCCACAGGTTGCAAACTGGTTTGTTCAGCTGAACAGTGACCTACTTCAAAGTAGCTTTTGCCGTCCCAGGGAAGTGGGTAATGGGAGGCTGCAGTGCCTTCGGAACAATTACAGCTCACAGCAGTCCAAATGAAAATGTTTGTTGAAAACAACATGTGCATAATTAAGGCTTAATGAGCCCTTGTCTGTTTGGAATCTGCAATTAGATTTATAATAGAAAATACCAGCAAATGCCAAATAGCTTTAAAAGAAGACGAGATAAAAGATAATTTTGCTGCAAATCTATAGTAATACTGTAATTTAATGAGCTGGAAGTGGTGCAGAGAAAGACTGTAAAAGCTTTGGACAAGTTTGTATTGTGCGTGTTTATCTTATCTGCCCATTTCCCTATCTATAAAGCTGTCAGTCTTGCTTTTAACTGCTTGGAAAAAGGCAGAACTTTTCTAAAATCGGGAAGACTCCCTTTGTTTATTTTTATTTAAGTCATTAATTAGTCAGGCAAAGCTGCTCTTTTCTCTTTCTCATCAGCATGCTTTAAACTTCTTGTTAGGGGTAATAATAGTAATAATAATAATAATAATAGTAATAATAATATCTTTATTCAATTAATTGCAGTGAGACAGGGGCATAATAATAATAATCAGAGATGCTTCTTTCTGATGAGTTTCATTAATTTTGATGAGTTTTTAACTTTTTTTTTAAGATGTTGAGAATTTTCAGGAGTAAGGGAGATATTTAACAAGTAAACCTGTGGCCAGCTTGGCTGTAGCAAGTACAAAATACCTTTTGCCCCAGTGAAAAAGTTACATGGCAGTAAAATCCGGTGGAAAGGTATAAAATGAGCAGAGAGGGGTAGCAGAAAAAACAGAAAAGAGCTTAAATTAGACATGCTTGAGAGAGATTGTTTGGGTTTGTGGGTTGTTTTTTTCCATATTCAGTAGTTGAGGTTGGGAATGAAGTGGTACCAGCGTTGGGTCCAACACGTGGACCGCGGGAATCGAGGTCAGGGCGATGGGGTGATGGGGCTGTGAGAGGCACAACCCCCTGGAAACGCAGCCCAGCAGCTCTGTGTGACAGACCTAACTCAGCACTTCACCAAACAGGCCCTGCAAGGATGTGGTGGTGGGGCTGCCTGTGGAGGCACCTCTCCCGTGTGATGTTACTGCCCGTGTGAAACGTTGCTGAGCTTCAGCTTCTGTAGAACCCTGGGCTTGCATGTCCCGAGCCTCCGGTGTGTGAAGTGACGGCGCTGCTGCTGAGTTTGCAGCTTGGTGTGTGCGGCCCCTGCACAGCTCTGGGCTCCCTCCCAGTCACCTCCCAGCCTGTGGCTTTCAGCTCCAGCCTCTCTCCCTTTGCAGTGCCAGCAAAGTGCCTGTGCTCATTGTCCATCTGCACCTTCCCCACCCTGCTCCTGACCTTCTGCAGCCACTGCTTCCCAGGATTTTGCCCTTCTCAGGGATGTGGAAACACACAGTCAGGACATCCCCACCACGAGAAGAGACACCTTCCTCTGGATCAGGTTGCCCCGTCCAACCTGACCTTGTGATTTCAGAAATTATCTTCCTATTGCCCTTGTTCGGGGATTTTTTTTATTTATTTTTTTTTTGGCTTTAAAGGAGATCTCACTTTTCATTAGTTTTGCTTTTTTAGACTCTTAAATCTGGCTAAGCATGTCAGGTGAGACTGTGAAATGGATTTTACTTTGTCAGCCCTTTTTCTTTTTTTGCAAGTCATACTATGCACCGCTGCAAGGGTACATTTGCATACAAAGTGGAGTGCAGAACCACAGAAAGCAGGTTTTTACTGGTGTCAAATACCTGTGTGTTGGAAACTGTTTTCTAAATGACTGGCATGAAAGGTCTCTGATTTATTTTTTTTCCCTCCCAGCCAGTTGGTTTTGCATAATGCTCCCCGTTGTCTTGAAAATTGATTATTCTTCTCCCTTATGCTTTGCAACAGCAAAAAAATACACGTGATCTTGAATTCTGGGGGGCAGAGATGTACTTTCACCTGAATAAAAGGTTCGTGTTGGAAGGGACCTTAAAGGTCCAAGCCCCCTGCCATGGGCAGGGACACCTTCCACTAGCCCAGGTTGCTCCAAGCCCTGTCCAACCTGGCCTTGGACACTTC
>JAWMRA010000050.1:2246918-2266377 GCA_035584735.1 Pseudotriccus pelzelni | reverse complement strand
AGGGGCTCTCAGGTCTCCCTGGATCCTTCTCTTCTCCAGGTGAACCCCCCCAGCTCTCCCAGCCTGGCTCCAGAGCAAAGGGGCTCCAGCCCTGGGAGCATCTCCATGGGCTCCTCTGGACTTGTTCCAACAGGTCTTTCTTGTGCTCTGTACCCCCCACCTGGACACAGTGCTCCAGGTAGGGTCTCGTAAGAGAATTTAGAGGGGGGAAGTAATTAGCAAAGTACTTGTGCCTGAATAGCTGAATAGTGTCTGCCCTGGGCTGTGCTTCAGGCTGGCTGTGCTGAAAGGAGAGGGGCTGTAGAGTGAATTAAAGTTACTATTTCCCGTTGTGAATGTCAGCTGAGTAGCACGTGTGATTTTATGGATTACTGGAGTGAGTTAGGAGGTACCTGGGAGCCGGGTTGTTAACCTGCCCAGCTGTCAGCGGGGTGTCAGCATCAGACACGTAACACACGGTCTTAGTGAACAGCTCTGAGCCTTCTCCCCCTGGCTGCTCGGACAGCTCCGTTCGTCGCTGCAACGTGCCCTTCTGTGCTGGGTTATTTATTTGCTTTGCAGCTGAGAAAAGACAAATAGAGATCTCCAAAACCATTCCCTCCCTGCGCGCGCACGCCAGGCCTGGCGTCACCCAGCGTGTGGCAGCAGCTGCCACCTTCAATCCCTGAGGAACTGCTTGTATTCCATCCAGGAATTCCCTCTGGGTGTGCACCTGAGCACCTGAGCTGAGTCCCTGCACGCTCCCTAGGCAAAGGGGGCAGAATTATAGGTGGGAAAAACGTCCCTGCTTCAGGTTTGTTCATTCCCAGCTGCTCCCTTGTCTCCTCGGCTGTTCCAGTGGCTTCCTGTAATCCCTCTCCGGTGGTACCTCTGGCTGTAGCCAGGGCTGTTGCTCTGCTGACGAAATCAGCATCTCCATAAAAGACTCCCAGAGCGGAGCCTTTCTTGTAGCTGTTTCTGAGGCAGACAGGTATAAGCTCTATTTTTATCTCAGCCCTGAGGTTTTATCTTGCAGAAAACAATGTTCCTCGGTGCCTTTGACGCTGGCACTGTTCTAGCACAGAGCCTCCGTGGCTTCTCTTAGGTCTTTGTATGTTTTCTGCCTCAGTTTCCTGCAAATTACAAGTGTTGCTGGTGGAGCAGGCAGTGCAGTTAATTCTCATTAACACTTCCTGTATTTATTTCAGACACGCCTGGCCAGTGCCAGGAATGTGCTGCATCCCTGTACCCTCCTCCCTCCCCAGCAGGGCACCGGGTGCCTTCAGCTGCTGAAGGGTGAAAGACCAGCTTAGCAGGGGCCTGGTGTTTATATTTTTGCAGATAAACTCCTCGAACACCTGTGATAAACAACTCAGGATGTGCTTGTTGTTCGGTTTCAAAAAGGAAGTGATGTACGTGCCCGAGCCGTGCAGCGACAGCGCTGCAAAATAAACAGCACTGAGCTGGTCAGAGAAGGGCTGGGGAGGTCCTGGGTGAGAGCAGGGGGTGCTGCTCACCTCCCAGCAGCCTGTTTTCCTTATCCATGCCCAGACTTGGAGAAAAATCTGAAAGAGTCTGGTTTGGCCACAGCTGCAGCTGCTGTGGAAGAGGAAGATGGAGATCTCCTGAGCGCTCAGTGGCTGCTTGAAGCACCAGCAGCACCTCTGCCCGGCAGCGTTAACATCAGGCTAAAAGCTAAAAGAAAAAGCTAAACACAGTCATCTGAACACAGTCAGAAGGTATTGGATCAAGATCTGCCCTCAGGGGCAAAACTTGCTAGGCTGAAAACCCCAACCCCTCTTCCACGCACAGCAGAGGTGTAAGTGTGAGCAACTTTGGCCTTTAAATTAATCATCCTTTCTCCGAGCATCGCTCTCCTCGCTGCAGCTGAGTGGAGGAGAGTAGGCTGGATGCAGGATGAGCTGGTCTGTGCTGCTTTCTCTTCACTTTCAGAGTTGGACGTGAAAGGGTTAAGCGGAATTTTGATCTCGGCAATATTTTCATGCTTATACATTCTGTTTCTCATTTCCATGACAAAGATGGTAGGAAGAGCAGAATAAGGTACAGAATTTGCAGAGCAATTTTAAGACTGTAATGAGAACAGAAAATAGTAGGGGGAGAAGAATTGTAATTAGAATATGAAATGGGAAAAAAAATTAATCTATTTCCATGTCAGTCTTAAGACTAAATTCTGCTGCTCCCTGTAGCTTTCAGTGGATGGATTTTTGGTGAGTGTATATGTGAAGAGCTTGAACTCCTTTGCAGGCTCTGAAAGATCCAAGTAAATGAGTTTTAAGTCCTCATTCACCCCCAAATAATGTAATAACAATAATTTTGTGTGCAGTGTTCACAGAAAACCAGCCGGTCTCTTAGATAACTGAATGCTGTCACTCGAATACTTGGTGGCATTTGAGATCTCTCCAACCTCGAGCTCAGGGGAATGAAGGGGGATGCTGGAGATGCTCAGATGGAGATGTGGCTGCCTGGGTGAGCACCACAGAAATACCCAGACCCCAAACATTGCCAGTCATGAGGGACATCTATGTGTCCCAAGCCCCCAGGCAAAGCTGGGCCACCCAGATGGGGTTGAGCAGTACCTGGTCCAGCTGAGCCCTGAAGTATCTTCAGGGACTGAGATCCCACAACCTTGTGGTTTAATATTTGACCACCCACGTGCTGGGAGATGTTTTTCCCAATGTCCAGTGAGATTGTATCTACCCACAGAGCTTCCAGCAGCCCACAGGTATGGGTTTGAATTTAGCATTCATTTCTCATTTGTCCAGTTGTTATTCTGGATCCTTTCGGGATCCATAGCATCCTGCAGCAAGAGGTTTTCTTGTTGGGCCCAGTAAAAAGAACTTCTTTGTAAGGTGTTTAATTCCACTTGCTCATGATTTCAGTGTTTTAGGCTGTGAGAAGCAGAGAAGAGCCGTTCCCTGTTCTCATCTCATGCCTTCATGTACATCTTTATTGAATCCCTCTGTCACTCTTCTATCCCTCTATTACCTCTTTTTCCACATCCATGTACACCACTCCACACCCTGGATTCGCCCTGTAATTCCCCTCCCTCCTTCTTCTAACTGTACAGATGGTAAAATAGTACTTGATCTTTTCTTCTTTGCTCTTTTCCTAATTGCTCCTAAAACTTCTTTTGAATGGCAGTTTTGGCAGCTGATGATGGCTGAGCAAAAGCTGAAAGTGAGCTCTCCAAAACAGTTTTTCTTCTGGACAGTAACAGCTATTTTAAGGCCCATTGCCATGTCTGTATCGTTGGGATTGCTTTTCTCCAGTGCATTACTTTGCATTTATTGACATTGAATTTAATCTTCCATTTCCTCAGTGCCACTTAGTGCTGCAAGAGTCCTAATGCAAAGCTATTCAAAGTCGCTTTTAGTTTGGCTAGCCGGAATAATTTTTGTCTCATTAATAAACTGAACCCTTCTAGATCAGTTATATTATGAACTGGATAGATTTTAGTGCAGATGCATCGTGGACCATGATCCTCCGCTTGCTAAAACCCCCAAAATTTGGTATCTTTTCACTGTCTGCAAGCAAGAGAACCTTCCCCTGGGTCCCATGGCGAGCTAGGGTTTGGGTTTTAGAGCTGTTTTTTGAGGAAGTCCAGCCAGAGAGATCACTTCACCTTTTCCAGGTGCTCCTGTAAGGCACAGCAGCCCTCATCTGGGTCCCTCCGTGCTGCCTCGGTGGTGTGTTGCTGCTCCAGCTGGTTTCACACAGAGGAGGTTGGGCATGCTGGCCTGGCACCTTCCCCTTCCCACTCCTGGTTGTTTGGGAGTGGAGGCAGAAGGTTATGCATTGCATTTCGAATCACTGAGTCTGGAAAAGGCCTCTAAGATCATCAAGTCCCACCACTGCCAAGGCCGCCTCTAGGCTCTGTCCCCAAGTCTACACAGCTTTTAAATCCCTCCAGGAATGGTGACTTCACCACTGCCATGGGCAGCTCCTTCCAATGCCCGACCACCCTGTCAGTGATGAATTTTTCCCTCATATCCAATCTAAGCCTCCCCTGGTGCAACTCGAGGCCATTCCCTCTCCTCCTGTCCCTTGTTCCCTGGGAGCAGAGCCCGAACCCCCCAGCTCCCTCCTCCTGTCAGGGAGTTGCAGAGCCAGAAGGTCCCCCCTGAGCCTCCTTTTCTCCAGGCTGAGCCCCCCCATCTCCCTCAGCTGTTCCTGCTGCTCCAGCCCCTTCCCCAGCTCCGTTCCCTTCCCTGGACACTTTCCCACCCCTCAATGTCTTCCTTATCATGAGGGGCCCAAAGTTCCCTCTCATTGCTTTACAGCAGGGCAGTGAGAGTCACTTGGCCGTGGAGGTTCCTTAATATTTTCCTGGTTTGTTTTACATGTGTTCCTGCTGGCCATCCCAGTGTGAGAGCTGCTCGGATACATCTTTACCAAGGGAGACGGTCCAGTTTGGCAATTGCTGAATACTCACTCCAGCACTGTCCGATCTGATCATTCCTGTCTTTTCCGCCTGGTTTTAGTTTCTTCACAGCCTCTACCATGCCATGGGCAGCCCTTGGCACCACCAGCTCTGCAGGTTTCCTGCTCCTGGTGCCTTTGAGAAACAACTGCTATTAGGCTTTCACCCTACTTGTAAGTTGTTCTTCATGTAAACAAATGAACCAAACAAACCGCTCTTTGCTCTAAGGTTTTGAACTTGAAGGCTTCAGCTGTATCCATCTGAATTTGCCCTGGAGTAATACATGAGGATATTGACTGTTTGCAGAAAGCTCAGCCCCTTTTAAACCCTGGCGGCTCTTGTGGATGCCATGGCCTGCGTTCTGCCACTGACACCTGCTGTGGGGTCATGCTCCCTGCTAATGGCATTTGTCCTGAAGCAAATCCCAGCGTACAGCCGGGGTGGGGATGCCGAGCTTCCCTCGCAGGGAGGTCCTGGGGGGAGCCGTAAATCTCGCGCTGAACTCCTGACCCTTTTTGACAGGATCAACTGAGGGGCCATCCAAGCATTTCAGCAGACAAATAAATAATGCTAAGTAGATCACTTCGGGCCAGAGGTTGTGTAAAGACCTTAATGGGGAAACTGCAGTTAAAGAGATTAAGCCAACCTCAGCCATGTATTCCCTGAAGAGGCGTGATGCTAAATTACTCCTGGAGGGAATCGCAGTGGCCGCTCAGCCGGCAGTGCTGCCAGGGGCAGGGCTGAAGGGAGCACTTCACAATCCCAGGGATGAGGCACAGGTTGCACTGGTAAAGAGGATCCTTGCCAGAGCCAGGATCCCTGGGTTTGGAGGTGGGTGCCCAGCACACCCACAGGGCTGAGCCTGGTGTGCAGGAACAGGATGCAGGGCTGGAAGTACCGTGGCCAGACTGCACTTCGGGGCAGAATGTGGTTCTGCCACTCAAATAATGCTGATAGAAATGAATTGTGGACAGAACTACTTCTGTAACACTTTCTAAAGAAGTGGTACGTTTCCCAATGCTGGGCAGGGTGCCATCAGAGGCAGCTGAAGGAAGCCCAGCAACACATGGGCTGCAATTATTGTATTATTATTATTATTATTATTTTTAAATGAGGAGTATTAAATAAGGCATTGACTGTGTTATACAAGTTTTCTTGTATCCTAACTCCTTTCTCACTAAAGACCTGAAGGCATTTCTTGCATGGCATTATTGTGGGTGCCTCTGTGCCTTGTTGGTAGTGGTTGAGGTGTAGTTCACTGGACACAAAAACCAGCTACATTCCAAGTGTCTCTGGTGAAAGGTACTATTCCCAGTGCACCCAGAACGTACCCAAGATGATTTTTCTCTTTTCATGAAACCTTCTGTGTCCTGGCACAAGGAGATAAAACTGAGAGGCAAGTGCTTATAGCACTGAGCTGTAGGAACCATTGGAAGCATCCAGTTAGTTCTTAACTAATCATTTAGTATCTCCTTGAAGATGATGACTTTTAGTTACTGCTGGATTTGTATTAACAGGCCACTTTTTCCAGCTCCAGATTCTCAGTGAACTTGCAGTTCAGGTGCTCTGCTTTAGTATTGCCAACAATGAATGTCAAAATTTAGGTAAGACCCCTCAAAAAAAACCAAAACAACAACAAAGAAAGAAACCACAAAACCCCAAACCCACCTCACATAAATTAAAATTATATTATATAAAACCTTTGAAAGGTTTCTGAGATCTTACAGGTATAGAAGCCATTCTGGCATGAGTCCTGCCAACATATTTCTTACAGAGCTGAGGTTTTCTTCTCAGCTCATGGCTCTCAGGAAATAAAAGGATGTGATGAGATTCATAATAAATTGTACAAGCTGGCAGTGCCATCCATGAAAAAGTAACACCTTCTTGGGATCTTGGCAGGAGGTTGTGTTTCTTTCCACTGGGTCCTTCCCAGTTAGCAAACATTTGTTCTCCATGTTTGCTCAGAGCCAGAGATCCCACAGCTGCTTTGGGGTCTGTCCCAACTTGCTGCCTGCATTTATTTTTCTTACTCATTTTCATCTTGCTAACATGGGACCCATGTGACCTCTGGGCACATTTACAGGTTTGAAAATAATGTTGCAGGGCAAAAATAACAAACCAGAGTGAATCTGGAAAAGCAATAAAAATAAAAAAGTGCTTCGGACAACAGCATCTGAATTGAGCTCCCCGTATGGGCTGAGCTCTGCAGTGCCAGCTACAGCTCCTCTGGAAGAGCTGTAGTAAAAGAATTATATTTTTCAGTAAATTCTCTCTCATTTCAGGGTGTGCTTTCTGCCCTTTTATCTTTTGCTTGGACCCAAAATGCACAGTAGCATGTCCCACAGAGAGGTGCAGTTGTGGAGGCACAGCTTGGTATCCATTAACCCTGATGTCCTTGGGACTCCTCCTCTGAATGGGGTTGGCAGCATCCATGTGCTTGTCCACTGGTGCCAGGAAAAGTCACCTCCTGTGGCACGAGATGGGGTCTTCCCTTCTCTTTGGCTTCGAGTTTGTCACCTGCAGAGAAAGGCATTTGATGATGTTCGTTTGGCTTCATTGCCAGAGTTCATGGGAATTTGGGCACTTTGCTCTGAGGGTCCCTTCCACTTTTCCTTCCCCTTTCTTCTTTCCCTTCCCCTTTCCCCTTCCTCTTCCTTTTCTCTTTCCCCTTCCCTTTTCTCCTTCACCTTTCCCCTTTCCCTTCCCCTGTCCCTTCCCCTTCTCCTTTCCCTTTCCCTCCCCCTCTTGCCCTTCCCCTTCCCTTCTTCCCTTTGCCCTTTCCCCATTGCCCTTCCCCTTTCCCTATCTCGCCTCCCTTTCCCCCTTCCCTTCCTCTTCCTTTTCCCCTTCCTCTTTTCCTCTTTCCTCTTCCTCTTTCCCCATTTCCCCTTCCTTTCCCCCTTTCCTCTTCCCCTCCCCTTTTCTATTCCCCTTCCCCTCCCCTTTTCCCCTTTCCCCCTTTCCCCTTTCCTTTCCCTTTTTCCTTCCCTCCTCAGACTCGTGCTCATTTCATGCAGGAGAGGGCGAGAATCAGCCACAGCTACTGATTTGTTTAATGGGCTGCTTCTATCAGCCAAAGAATAATAAAATTAAGTAATTACAACAGAGCAAAAGGATGATTAAGACAACTGCGCAGGAGTATTTTCCTTTCAAATTAGGACTTGAAAGTGATACCTGCCACCTCACATGTGCACATTGTTCAGTGCAGGTTGGATCAGTTTTGGGGGTACAGAGGGTGAGGAATGTCTGCAGCAGGTCTGAAACCAAAGGAGAAAGGGAGGAAGTGTTTATAACCAAAGGGAAATATTAAAATGTCTGTTTCTACCGTAAATCTACCTGGAATGATGGGGTTGATTGTTTTGAAGTGCATTCTGTAGCAAAACAATAATGAGAAGAGGGAGAGCACATTACTTATCTGCTCTACCTGGCTGGTGTATAACAGGCAAACATCTAATTGAAAAAATATCCTGATGGGAGAATTTCTAATAAATTTGTTTGCACCCCCATAGCCTGGAGGAGAGGGAAAAAAAAAATCCAATCAGCAGTGGGGAAGTTCCAAAGTTTCCATTGCATTTGGAGTCTTGATTTTCAGGCTCGCTGCTCAGCCTGGCAATCAGAGGAACAGTAATTCTGAAGGCAGGATTCATTACAATTGTTATGAAGGCATCAAGGGCAGAAGGAAGCGTGGAGTGGAGGTAGGGGAATAGTAGAAAGCCATAAAAAAACCCCCCACCTTCTGACAAACAGAAGGATACGGAGAAAGAGGGTGTTTGTCCTGCCCTGGACCTCCCCCGTGAAGGATATTTTTTGTTTGCCGAATGTAACTCTCTGAGTGACTTCTGTTTGCTGGAGAAATAGGTTGTAGCCAGGTGGGGGTCGGTCTCTTCTCCCAAGAAACAAGTGCCGGGAAGAGAGGAAACTGATTCAAGTTGTGCCAGGGGAGGTTTGGATTGGACACCAGGCAAAGTTTCTCCACTGGAAGGGTGGTCAGGCTGCTCAGGGCAGAGATGGAGTCCCCATCCCTGGAGGGATTTAAAAGCTGTGTAGATGTGGCACTTGGGGACATGGCTTAGAGGTGGCCTTGGCAGGGCTGGGTTAATAGTTGGACTTGATGGTCTTAGAGGGCTTTTCCCAACCTAAATGATTCTGTGATTCTCTCTCCACTGACCTGTGCCACCTCTTCTTCCAATTCAGCCGTGTCTGCTGGGGTTGGTCAGGTTGTCAGAGCGTGTAGAGCTGGTTGTAAGGCTGTAGAGCTGGTTGAGCCAGCTGGAACTGCACTGGCGGGAGCTGGCTGGGCCAGTGATCACTTAACAGGTGGAGGGACATTCACTTTAAAGTGGGTGGCACCTGGCTGCCTTCTGGGAGAGCTGTGAGCCCATAGTGCTGCTGATAGTTGCTGCATCTCCCAGCTCCTGACAGATTTAACAGAATCCAGCATTTGCACAGGGATCCCTTTCCACCCTGCTGCAGCTGCTGCTGCCATTAGTTAATGAGTGTCACAATACCTGCTCCAATATTGCAGCTTTTAATTGGTTTGCTCGGCTATCCCAAAGGATAGTTTGGCAATTAGAGGGGTGTCTGAGGGCGAGCAGAGCAGTGTTACCCCCACTTGGCTTTACTAACTCTGCTGACTTTAATAGCTAATCCTGTAGCACTCCGAGAAATGGAAGTGTAATTAATTGTCTAGGCTGAAAATCTTCACCTGGTTTTATTTAGATTTCTCTTTTATTGCTCTTAATACAGCCAATTTCTGTTAAGGCATAACTGGTATCAGCTTCATATCAGAGAGTGAGGGGACATGCAAGGGTGAACAACCTTCAATTCATCATCCTGCTCGTAAGAGCAAGAGGGTTGGTTCTTCCCCTTGTTAAGTACAAGGTGTCACTCGCAGCTGGTACCTCCATCCTCGTCTGGGGAGTGTTTTATGGCACAGCCTGTTTTATTGACATAATTAATTTGTGAACTTAGCCTTGAGGACTGGCCCCAGCCACGCTTCGAGCCGGACACAATCCTGGAGGGCTTTTTTCCTTCCTTTGGAATTGGAGCAGGCGAAAAGCTCCCGTTGTAGCTAATTAACGAGAAGAGTTGTCGTTCTCCACGGGGGTTTTGTAGCCCAGTAAGTGGATCAGCAGCCGGAGCCGTAGGGACGTAGTGCTCGGGCTGCTTGGCCTCCTGCCCAGCCGTGTGGAGGCGCAGTCCTGGCAGAGCAGGCAGGGGAACAGGAGGCGGGGGGAATGTGTTCTGGCAGCCAGAGTGTGCAAACAGCCGCAAAATCAAGATGGGAAATCAGGCTTTGCACACAGACCCTCCCTGTACACTCCAGAGTGATGCCGCGTTGCTGCGGTAGCTTTGCTTCGGTGCTAAGGGGTACACAGAGGGCTGGGAGAGCACTGAATGGGACCTGCCTGTCTTGGAAATTTCCACTAATGGAAGTTGGCTTTTTGCAGCTGATTAATGGCCTAGTAGGAACTTCAGCATGAGCTTTTTTGGGGTGATCTTTGCCGCAGGGCACATCTGTGGGTTTGCACACGTTTGGCTTAATTGTTTGAACTTGAGTGATTCATTCTTTATTTCGCTAAAAAAAAAAGCCACAACTGTGCTGTGTTACCACGTCCCATTGCAATAACCAGGATGTAAATGTGCTCATGCATGCTGCTGAGTTTTAAAGGAGCAGCTCAGGATTTTCCTCTGGGAATTTTGGCTCTTGATATGAAGAAGGCATTTGGGATGCACATGACTCTGGTGTGCAGATGACATTTCACTGACTCTGACTTTCTTTTGCCTCTCTAGTTTGATGGAGAGAACATGTACATGGGAATGAATGACAACGCCCAGGAGTTTCTATCTGCCAATCAGGTAAGTGTTGGTTTGCTGGGGTGGGAGAGTGGTGAGATTTTTAGGGGAGTTAGGCTATGGCCAAGCACAAATTCCAGGAGCTGTCTGTGAATCTGCTGCCCTGGGGCATGAGGAGTGTCCACGGGAGAGGTCAGCCTGGCTGCTGCCAAGGAGCAGTGTTGGATGCTCTCGGTACAGGGAGTGGGATGCACTTGTGTGCCAGTGCTGCTGTGAGTCACCAGAGCCTGGCTTAGCCACAGCTCTGCCACCAGAGAGGCTGAAAAGCTTTGCCTCACCAAATGAAGATGCAGTTGGTGTTTCTGGACGCGGTGAAGTTTCCAAGTATTGTGTGTAGCTCAGGTGTCTCCTTCCCTCATGTAGAGTATTTCCTGTAGCTAAATAGATTAACAGTTAGGGGAGAAAAAGGAATCAAAGGTTTCCTGCTTTGGAGCTATAAACCCACATGTGGAGGACCAGAATAGAAGGTGTCTTGCAGGTGCTGAGCCTTCTCTGGGCTTGGGTGCACATGGAACAGACATGTCCATTCACTGAAGCCCTAAACACACATGTGGGTTGGAACAAGATGATCTTTAAGGTCCCTTCCAACCCAAACCATTCTGTGATTCTATAAAGTTAAGCCCATGCTTATGTCCTGCTGGGAGGGAAGGACTTCAGCACGTGCCTGCCTGTCCCCCTGGCCAGGAGATGAGAGCTGGTCCCACGTGCATCCCCTCTGTGGCGACCTGGCATGGGTAGAGCATGCTGGGTACTCAGTGCACATTCAGGGTGCTGGAAGCATCTCGTCACATCCAGCCTTGTGAGGAAAGTTCACTGCTGATACATTTCACCATCCTGTTTTTGGGTTGTGTTGGGCCATTTTGTTGTGGGGGGCCTGCTGACACTCTGTGTCCTTGAGGTCTGCTATGGCAGTGCTGTGACTTACCAGGCGAGTCATCCATGGGGAATCTAACTCCAGTAACAGTGGCGATTAAACTACGGATAGTACACTGGAAACAGGATGAAAACCTTAGAGTATGGCAGTGTGTTGGCTCATTTCTTGGGAGGGTTGTTCCTGCTCTGCCTTTGGAAGCAGGCACTCTGAGCTCTGGCTGCTGCAGAGCGGGGAGAGGTTGTTCTTGCATGAGAAGCATTTCCAGGGTGGGGAAGGAACAGCAAACTTTGTGCTGTTGAGTGATTCAGCAGAAACAAATACGTAGTCAATCAACAACAGCAGCGTGTGGTTGATCATCAGAGCCAGGAATTGCCAGAGGTTGAGTAAATACAAAAGGAACAGGGTGAACCCAAGCTGCCCCAACCAGGGGTCAGCCCTGTCCCCCTCCCCAGGCTGAGCAGAGCCCATGAGCAGGTGGTGGATGCTCATGGGGCACTTGTCTTTGACACTCTGCTTTTAAAAACCCCCGAGGGACAGCTGTTCAACAGCCTCATCTGAAAGGGTCGTCCGTGACCAGCCACAGTCCCTGGCCATGGTGTCCCTGCAGGATCAGACTGGTCTTGGGCAGAACCACGGCCAGCATGAACCATTTGTGTTTCCTTCTTGACCCCTATCGCATCCCACTCCCCCCATGGGTGGGCATAGGAGGGGAGTCAGAAGTGATGCTACAGGGTTTGGAATAGTTTGCTGCAGCACAGTTGAGGAGGAGAGTTGGCTTCCAAAGAAAAGCAAAAGTTGTCATGTGGTGGAGGATTCATGTACTGGGGTTTGATCCCGGAGAAGGATCAACCAAACCAGCTTAGATCCCTGTAACCTGGGAAACAGGAGTTTATTCTTATTTGTTCTCTATTTACTTTGGAGCAGCAATTAAGGATGAAAAGGGAAGAAGTATCTTTCTCTTGGCAGAGGAGGGGCAGGTACCTGTCCCTGTTACAGGGATGGTTGTGTGCATGGAGGACGTATTGCTGCTTCCTCCATCAGCAAAAGCACCATAGGAAGTGACTTAGAAAGCAGATGGGGAAGTTTGTCTTGTCTTGCATCTCCAGTTCTCCTCCCTGTGCTGGTTCTCTTGGGACAGTCAGAGAGGAGCGGGGAGTGGGACCAAGGGGTGCGAGGGCAGAGGGTGGCACGTAGGGCTCTGTTGGGATGGGTGCCCCTGTGGGATGCTGCAGTGACCCCCCATAACCCCTTGTCGGGGGTTGCAGGAGGGTAGTGGGAGGGAAGGTGAAGGATCCCAGTCCATGCCCTGAGGGGTGTTAATGGTGGTTCACACCCAGCATGAGCTTTGGCCCAGGAGGATGGGGAGCAGCCTTCCTCCTCACCCTCACTGGCTCATCCTCTCCCTTTATTCACCTGCACATCAGGGCCTATTTACCAGAACACTTTATAGCCCCAGCCATGCCTTCAGGATAATAACACAACTCTGCTATTTAAGTGGGGGTTCCAGGTGGATTTTTATTGTTTGCTGAACCTGTTGTAACCCGAAGGAGTACATTAAACAGCAGGAGTGGGGTTTTCACGTCGTGTTGAAACCTCTGGCAACCAGAAACAGTACATATGACCTTAGAGACAAAGGCTGCCCAGAGAAGCTGTGGTTGCCCCATCCCTGGAAGTGTCCAAGGCCAGGTTGGATGGGGCTTCGAGTAACCTGGGCTAGTGGAAGGTGTCCCTGCCCATGGCAGGGGCTGGAATGGATGAGCTTTTAGGTCCCTTCCAACCCAAAGCTTTCCAGGTTTCTCCAGTTTCTCATGGCAAGAATGTAGTAAAGCTGGGATCAGGGTTCACTTGCCTCTCATTCATTATCCCCTGCGTTGTATAGCTGCTAATGTGGGGGAAAGAATTAAAAACAAAACCCCCCAAAACCCTCATAAAACCCAAACAAAGCACCATCCAAAACCTGTGAAAGCAGGTGACCTGCTCCTTCCCCTCATCTTCCTCGTTGGGATGGCTTTTGTGTTATGGCTGCAGTTCTTGTCATCCCAAAGGGGTTGGTCTCAGTCTGAGGATGAAATGCAGAAATAAAGGAGCCAAAAACATAATGAGAGCGCTGACTGATCCAGGCTCACACTAGAACAACCTGCTTGGGGAAAATAATTCCTCTTGTTATAGCAAATAGGAGGGACATTTGACCCCAGAAGTGAGTCAAATGTGAAATGTAATTCAACCCCAACAGAGGCTAGAGTATAAATGCAACTTGACATCTGATCAAACCATCGCAGACATTTGACCCCCAAGATGAGTGAGGTATCTCTTGTGTCTCATGGAGTTGGCAGAGCATCATTCCTCACCCCTGTCAATTTTCTTTCATTCTTTGCCACTCCTCTCCACAAACAAAGACAAGGAACTAAGTAATGCAAAAAAAATCCCAAGGAATGGACAGATTCCCAACCATATGATGTGCTCTGAAAGATGAGTAAAAATGCAATGGTGCTGGTGAAAGAAATAAAAACACACACAAAGTCAGTAGGAAAAGACATTTATTAAGGCCTTTTGTCATAAGGACAGTAACACTAGGAACGGGAAACAGTGGGAAATTCCACATGTCGTTGGACAGGAATGAGGTTGGTTTTATTTGGCATCAAGACTTTTGCACTTGCAGGAAGAGTCCATGTGTGCTTTATGAAAATGGATTAACCACTGCTGGGAATACCCTGCCAGAAGGTATCATCCTTTCACATTCTGGGTGAATAAATGCAGGAGGTGCCTTGCTGGGAAGCTGGGAGGGATGTGATGAGGGTGTGGGAACCGCCAGGCCTTGGCACAGCTCTGGGGACCGTTGTCCCTTGGCTTGTTGGGAGCAGGGATGTGATTCGACCCGGACCATGGGGGGACATTTTGGAAAGCTTTAGGGTGGTGTTTGTCATATTTCTCCTCTCTCCATGAATATCTCTGGCTGGTGGCAGGGCAACGGGCAGCTTTGAAGGAGGAAAGAGCTGAGTATTTATCAGTGGACAGTTTGGATCCTGTGCTCTGACTAATCTCAGGAGCTTGCAGTGGGCAGCTTATTCCAGCAGAGCAGTCTGCCTGTTTCTGTACCAACAAGTTAATTTGTGTGATTCCTCGTGGAAGGGCTGTTAAACATCAGTATGTTTTATTCAGTCCAGGGAGATGCATTGGCATAAACAGCTCTGGGCTTTCAACAGTCCTTATCAGTCCCTTCCAACCCAAACCGCTCTGGGATTGTGTGACTGAAAAAGCAGGATGATGCTGATGACATCAGGTATCTCACCTGGAGTGTGGAGCAGCAAAAAGGGCTTTAATTTGGGCAGTGGGCCTTAGGGCAAGACTGGGTAACTTGTGAATGGGGCTGCTCACACAAAGAACGTAAATCCAAGGGCATGAACATGTTTGTGTGGGGCAGCACGTGCGTGAAATAGAAGGTGGGTTTTCTCTGGCTGTGTGTGAACCAGGGAGCCCCAGTGAGTGCAGGGGTTCTGCTGACACCCCGAGGGAGATGGAGTTGAGAGAGATGATATTTGTAATGTGCACACACAGGCACAGCATCTGTCTTGATGTGCTCCTGTATAAATGTCAGCGTGGGGTTAGACATGCCTGCCCCTTTCTGCACACGTGAAATCCATCTGTGAATGTATCTGTGTGCTTGGATGTGTATAAATCAACATTTATCTACTGTATCTATTGCCCTTTATCTCTTTACCTCCATCTATCTCCGAGTTGGGGTCTGTATTAGCCATAATAGATACAGTAAGTCGCTGATCTGGTGGGTCAAATGGTCAGGGCTCTTTGATCAGCTGTCAGGATACATTACCACCGGGGCCTCCGGTGGGGCTGGAATTACAACTTACATTTGACTCATTTCTGGGGTCAAAACGTTCCTCTTATTTGATCAAATGACAGAAATTGCGTAATTTGTATATATCCCTGAGCCATATGTGCTCTGAGTGCCACACTAATGTGTTTTATAAAGGCACAGCTGTCTTGGTGACTTATTTAAAATGGGATTTTGAAGTAGTGTTCTTGCCATTTAATGTCCTCATTCAGGGTTACACAAGGTTTATCAAATAATAAATAACATTTAGAACATTGGTTTTAGCATAACAATGGGCATGCTGGTTATAAGGAACTGGACGGTACAATAAAGCTGCGTTTGGTAAATAAGCAATAATGTAGGAAGCAACTGATAGTGTAATTAGAAATTAATGATGTGAGGGAAGCTATGGATGCCTTCCTCACATTCAGCTAACACTCCAGACTAGACAGAGCTCATCTTGGCAGCGTCTGCTATAAAATATGCCTTCAAACCTTGTCAGAATACTGGCAGACATGCTGTCCTCCCACCGATCTCGACTGAATCGCAGTGAGATGTCAACAGTTGATAAAATAAACCTGGGTCTGGGGCAGATCCACATGAGTGCACAGGGTCTCCATCCCTGCTGGGGATGATAGTGGTCCTGGCCTGGCCGTGGAACCCCGGACAGTGTGAAGGTAAATGAAGATGTGGGTCATCCTCTCCTCGTTCTTGCTCCTTCCTCTCTGGTAGGGAGCTGTAAAATGGAACTTTGGGTTTCCCTCCATCAGTGGCCTTGGTGGTGATGCTCTGTCGTTGACAGTGAACCAACAGCATGCAGCTGCTTGGGCTTCACGTGGCAGTTGGTCCCTGACCTACCAGCTGTGTGAGTCTGGGGGAGTTTCCAGCACTTTGTTCATCCCACAAGGTGCGGCAGGTTGCTTATGGCCAGCACAGCCACTGCCTCGAGCCTGGGATTGCTCCAGAAGAAAGGCTGGAAGAAAGCAGGAGACCATACACGTGGCTGAGCAGTTCCTTACGGTGACCCTTCTCTTGAGTCTTAAAGTCAGAGCCCAAGGAGAGGTTATTCTTTGTGCAATTTTTCCACTCAAGTCCCCTCATGAACTTTGATGTTTCTAATGAGTCCAACGGTCTTTGCACGTGAAGAAAGTTGTTTCAACTTTCATAGAATCACAGAAGGATTTGGGATGGAAGGGACCCTTAAAGGTCATCTAGTTCAACCCCTCTATAATAAGCAGGGACATCCTCAACTAAAGCAGGTTGCTCAGAGCCCTGTCCAAGCTGACCTTGGATGTTCCCAGGGATGGGCCATCCACCACCTTCCTGGACAACCTGTGCCGGTGTTTCCCGGCTCTCTGAGTAAATAATTGGGGACACATTATTTTGGGGTCCCACATTCTATTGATTTTGGCTGCTGGCTGGTTTGTGTTGATCACAGGATCAGATGATAGTCAGAGGCTGGGCAGTGTGAGAGAAAATCACTTATCTAAGTGAAGGGTTTAAAAAAGGGGGAACTTGTCCCCCTTTTTAGGGGGGGCACGGAGAGCTCTGCTGCTCCTGCATCTCCAGCAGTCTTCTGCTCCTTGAGCCTTACTCTCTTGTGTCTGTGCAGTGTCTTGGTCTCTTCCAATCTGCAAATAGTCTGTATTTTTGAGGTCTAGAATCAACCACAACAGGGGCAGAGCACACTTTAAAGTAAATAACTGATGACTCCCCAGTCCCTTTGCAATGATACATTGCAAATACTGCAAGAACATACATATATATATGTATGTATAAAGACCCCTACTGAAGAGAAGAGAGAGGTTTATATAGATTCAGGGTTGAAAGAGGATTACACAGAGTTTGGCAGTGCTGGGACTGCAGGCCCCCATGCTAAGATACAGATTTTGCTCTTTCCCTGCTGTTCTTTGAGTAACACTGTATAATTTCATGTGTTGTGCTAGAGAATAAAAAATAGAGGGAAGACATTGATAGATACTAAATGCCTTTCTCAGCAGACTATTCAGGAAGAATCTCATGTACTATTTTAGAATGAACAATAGAGTGTTACATGTCATTTATTATAATCAGCAGCTAATGGAAACCCTTCCAGCGGGGTTTGGGAGTTGAGTACAACCACAGCTGATGATCCAGGCTTGTGAATTTTGCATGAACTCCTGTGTGACAGTGAAATTTTTTTGAAAGGTACAGTCAGGAAGTGATTCCTGTAGCTTAATCATAGCAAGAGAAGTTTCTGCTGCTGGTGAAAGGCTAGCTGTAGTGCTTAAATAAAATAATAATTTAAAAATCCATTGGTTTTACAAGCAAAATGAACATCAACCCTTGGTCTCAGGGGACTCCTAAGTTATTAGCAATAGGGTGTTTGAAAAACAGCCACCAAGCAGCACAGAGTGAAAAGCTAATGTAACTGAGCAGTTCCTAGACCAAAATGGATGGTCTCTGCGTCTGTTGTATTTACTCTGGGTGGGGGAGGGAAAGAAATAACATCTTAAACAGCTGAGGATACTTGTCAGGTAGCCCAGAGTGTCTTGTAGGAACAGAAAACGCCGAAACTGTCGTGGTGGTTGAATTTCATACGTAGACATTTCATCAAGGAAATGAGGTTCCTGAATAGATTTAGGTTTAGAGGCAAAGGCAGGAGGGAGAAGTTGATCCTCGGGTGGCTTGGAGCTCCCCCGCTACGCACTCTGTGAGGTGTGGGATCAAAAGGTGCCTGAGGCCCTTCAGCCAGAGCTCTGATTTCTTTTGGCGTGAAGTCTGTAAGCAGTGAAACATTTACAAATTGGTAATAAAAATCCAGTCAGTGCAGAAGAGTGGTCCAGGGCTGGAGGCAGCACAGCTGGAGCCCTGGGGGCTGGGGACGTGGTGGGTACCCAGGGGCTGCCAGAGGGGCCAGCAGCAGGACAAGGTGCATCCCCCTGAGAAACAGCATTTGCTGCTTCTGCATCTTGGTCTAAAGGTTTACATACAGAAAATATTGATACCAAGGTGAGTAATGATAGAAGGCTGGATATGGGTGCTTTGTGGCGCCAAAGTACCACGATGGCCGCCAGTGGGGCTGAAGGAAAAGTGGTCCCTGGATTCCAGAAATTCCTGTGTGAGGAAGGTGGAGTAACTGGGACTTCTTCAGAGCACCGTGGGACACAGCTGAGGTCCAGTCAGACTGAACAACACTAAAGGGGATCTGCTGGTGGGGAGGGCGACTTCTGTGGTGTGAGGACACGTGGACTGACTGTCCAGCAACGCTGCTGAGCTCGGGAAGCCTGCAGCTCATAAAACAGCAGCAGATGAACAGAGGAAGGCAGCGGGCAGTGTCCCTCAGCCAAGAAAGCGTCACTTTATCAAAGATTTCCCACCGTGCTCAGCGCTGCTGTAAAGGACCTACACGTGGTGTACCCAAGAGCTGCTGGCCTTGTTTGTCAGCACAGCCCAGGGCAAGGTGGAGACCTGCATGTGGGGGAACCTGGGGCAGCTCTGGAGGGAGCAGGTCACCTCTGAAGCAAAGGTATCAGGTTAATATGGTGCCTATTTGTGCTTTAAACCCCTGACAGGGCCCCTTTTGTCAGCTGCTGCCGCTCCTGGTGGGGTGCTGGGCTGTCCTCGAGCGGTGACTGTCGCTTCAGCCAAAGGCAATCCTGGAGCTTTTACCCACAAGCTGTTTCTGCCTCCAGATCCTCGTGCTGTGCTAATTCCTCACCGCACGCCTCCTGAATTGCCTGCTGTGACACAGTGTGACTGGGAGCCAGGTCTGGACAGGCTGGATTGATGCTGAGCTCTGAGAGCACAATGCCAGCTGTGATGAGCAAGGATTGTTACCGTGCCCGGTTTTGGGGTTTGGGTTTGGCTCCTGTAACAAACCTCTGGGGAAAACTGTGTTTATTTGTGGAAATGCAGCACCATGGGCCACAGAAATGTGGAAAAAAAAATACCCAGCCTGTTGCTCTCGGGATTTCCTTTCCCAACTGATTGATTACTTCTTCCCTTCTCATCGGAGACCCAGCCCGAGCCAGTGTTTGGGTCTGCTGTCACAACACAGTGATTAACTGAGGAGCCACTTACTTCCAGCAGGAAAGCATTATTTTCCACTTCAGCTCTGTATGAAGGCCTGTGCAGAAAGGAAAGCCCCTCTGTTGCCTTGGCTGACAAGAGAACGAGCCCTTCTCTCTGTGTCAGCTCTGGGGCTGCCCTGGGCGCGTTGGAGGGTTGGGCTCCATTCCAGCCCCACGAGGGCCTGACCATCAGCAGAGCTCCTGAATCATCCATAGCACGGCCAGCACGACCAGGGCAGTGATTGTCCCTCTGTGCCTGGCACTGGGGAGCTCCTCAAGTGCTGTGTCCAGGTCTGGGCACCTCACGACAGGAAAGACATTGAGGGGCTGGAGCGTGTCCAGGGAAGGGAACGGAGCTGGGGAAGGGGCTGGAGCAGCAGGAGCAGCTGAGGGAGCTGGGGGGGCTCAGCCTGGAGAAAAGGAGGCTC
>JAWMRA010000050.1:2207609-2241370 GCA_035584735.1 Pseudotriccus pelzelni | reverse complement strand
GCCAGGTTGGACGGGGCTTGGAGCAACCTGGGCTAGTGGAAGGTGTCCCTGCCCATGGCAGGGGGTGGAACGAGATGGTCTTGAAGTTCCCTTCCAATCCAAACCATGTGATGATCCTTTACCTCCTGCCCACACTCCTGTCGAGCCACGGCTCACAGAGTGGTGTCTCCATGAAGCCAGAAGTGAGTCAGGCATCGCTCTCTGGTGGCACAGGGCACACGACGTGCTCCAACTCTGCCAGAGTCACCCACCACCCATCACCAGGTGGGTGTTTGCAGCAGGAAACCTCCACAGCAAGAGAGGGGCTTCTCTGCCAACGCTTCCAAAAGGAGAGGGTTCATTGCCACACGGGTAGTGACGGGAAGCCAGTCTGGGGCTGAGCACAGAGCAGGCAGCTCAGCCTGGGGAGGTTTTGTCTTTGTTCCAGCACCAACGTTGCTCGTGCAAATGCTGGAGCTGGAGCCTCTCTCCTCTCTCCTGCTCCTTGCTGTAGTTCATACAGGTTTTTGCATACACAGCTGCTTCCTGCGTTTGCTGCCATGTCTTTTGGTTTGAATACAGTGACAAATGACAAGCAATTCTACGTGAAATACTTAAGACATTGGTCAGACTTTTGCTCTAAAAATGTAACTTGAGCCTTGGGATTTTTTTTTAAGGCATCCTCATAAAAAAAACCTAGCTAGGTGAGTCCTAACTCCCAGAGAGCAACAGCATTGGAGTTTTCTTTAAGAGCTCAGAAGTAAATAAAGAAAATACAGGTGCAGGTTGCTGTCCCCTGTGATGTGTCTCTTGTCCTGGGATGTCCTGATGTTACCCTCGGATTGCATTAAGCCTCCCAGTGCCTCTGCAAGGGAGAGGCTGCTGCTCCCACTGTGGAGGTGACCAACTCAGAGTGATTTTAAATCAGCGCAGAAATTCCCATGGCAGGGTGGGAGCTGGAGAGTGGAGGTGGATTTGCTGTGGGCCAGCCCGCACTCCTGCCTCCAGCCCACCCACAGGCTGTCAGGAGCTGGAGCCCCTTGTTTGAGCACAGCAGCTGTTCCCTGATGGGGAAAACCCAAATCCACCATCGCTTCTGTGTTTCTTTACCCCCTCACTGTCATCCTCCAGAGCACCCTCCACACCACCAGCCTCTGCCCACTGCTCTGCCCATGGACCAGCTCTGCATTTCCATAACGTGGTTCTTCACTGATGTTTCTCTCACTTTATTTATCTTCTTTGCTTTCCCCCATGAGTTTTTGGAAGTTGAGGGAGTTTTCAGTCACTGGATGTGGGGTGCAGGGACCTGGAGAGGAGGGAAGCAGGGATGGATGGGCAGGATGTGATGTGTGGAGGACTGGTGGAAGGGGATGTGGGGAGGCTGAGGAGAAGGCAGGACTGTCTTGTTTGGGGAAAACTTGTTATTTTTTGTGTAGTGACAAGAAACAAACAGAAAATTCTTACTACAGGTGATTTTCTTTTTTTTCTACTGGCCTCTCTTTTGCTATGGGAAAAGAGGAAGGAAAGGAGTGGCAGGAGGGAAAGAAAACAGGAGAGATGTCACTGTTACTGAGAAATGGAAATATTTAGGAAAAAGTTGCTTTCCTTGGGAAGAGAATGACTTTGTCCACTGTGACCATCCCAGCAGTGTGGACAAGCAGCTGCTGAGCCCTCCAGGGATCCACAGGGAGTCCTGCTGGGCTGGGACCACACTGGGCTGGGATCTGGGGGCATGGGGGAAGCATGGCAGGGGGGAGAGACACCCTGTGGATCAGTGGTGAGCTGGGGGCCCACTGGGTTAAGGAGCTGCTGTGAATAAATCAGATTTCAGAAGGGATTTAGAAGAACATATTTGACAAGAAACAAAGGCCGATCAAGGTCAGAGCTCAGGAATCTCCAGCGCAGCGCAAACATATTTCCATAAATATTAAATAGCGACCAAGCAGGCTGGGGGTGTCTCTGCTCATCAGGTGGGACAGAGCCGGGCTGGGGGGAGCCCGGAGCTCCTGGTCAAGGGGACAGCACTGCCTGGAGCTCACCACAACTGCTCCAGAACCTCGAAACTGCCTGTGCGGTCCCCCAAGCCTGACCAAAGGAGGCGGCTGTGCTGGGGCACACCAGAAAACCAGCCTGTTCTCCCACGATGCACATCGTGGGCTGCAGCTGCCCTGCCCCTCCAGCTCTGCCATGGCCAGGGGGAATGAGGGCAGAGCCGTGTACTTCTGTGTGTGGAAAGCACCGTTTTGGGCATGTGGCTGCTGTTACGAGCCAAAACAAGCTGTGTAGATGTAGAGAGCTTGGTTGGAGCAGCTGGTGACTCTCCCTGCATCTGCATCTGCCTGGTGCTTCTCATGATGAGAGATCCTTGTGAGTCCTTTCAATGCACTAACACTTCCCTGAGCCCAAGGGGGTGACGTTTTTCTGCTCACAGCAAGCTGGTGCAAGGGCAAAAATGCTGCAGCCACAGCCTGAAAGTTCTTAGCTTCTCTTTGTTGACTGGAAACAGATTATTTGAAAACCATGAAAAATCTTCAGTGGCAAAAAGCGCATCCATTCTGTAAAATGACGGATTTCCAGTTAGCTGTGGAACCTGTTTATGCAGAGGGGAGAGAGTAAAATGGTAGATGGGGGTGAGTTGTAGTAGCAAGGCAAGTGCCAGGCTGAAATTCCTGATGTTTTCAGTTGACTTTGCAACCTTAATAGCTGTTCCCCGGCACGATGGGGCTTTGGTCTGGAACAGAGAGGAAACCAGTAAAACAACTCAGCAGTAATCCAGCTGCCTGCCTCCCACATGAGAAGTGGAAAGGAAAGGCAGCCCCTTCCCGGAGCTGGAGTGTGCATGTGGGGTGGTGAAGGGCTTCTTTCTGGTGCTCACCAGAAGACCTTGAAGAAAGTTTTCCTGCAGTCAGGTTGCAAAGCCATCCCCTGGCCAGCTTTCTTGGCTCTGTGGGTCTCTCCCCATGTCCCAGCCATCCCTGAGGGGGAGTCAGTGGGAATCCCAGCGCTTTTCTCTGGCACAGCCCTAGGAGGGCAGTCGTGGTACTCGGTGATAGGCAGCACAGCTGGATGTGGCTGTACAGATGTGGCTGGTGAGCATGGAGAGTTTTCCAGTAGAGGATCACAGAATCCCGGAATGGTTTAGGTTGGAAGAGGCCTTTTAAAGTCATCTGGTTCTAACCCAAATACTCTGGGCAGGGACACCTTCCACTAGACCAGGGTGCTCCAAGCCCCGTCCAACCTGACCTACAATGTTCCCAGGGGTGGGGCAGCCACAGCTTCTCTGGGCAACCTGTGCCAGGGCCTCCCCACCCTCCCTGTAAAATTTTCTCCTTCATATTCAGTTAGATTTTGTCCCAAAAGCCCAGTAAGATGTGCCAGCCTTTTCTCTAAGTGATTGGAAATCCATGATCCCGGTAGGCAGAACGGCAAATATTTCCAGTACATCAATATTTCACTCATTTTGCATCACTGCCTGTTAAAATAAGTTTTTTGAAGTAATCCATATCCCAATGCAATGTACAGGCAGCAGTGCCCTTTAGAGCAAGTTCATGCTCTTGGAAAGAGCCTGAATATATAAATATATCAACAGCAGCAGTGGTTGGGTCACCAGCAGCAAAAACTTTGCAGAGCCCCCCTTTGTTCAGTCCTGGATAAGTTTACAGTGGCAATTTTGTGTTGTGTGCTTTCAGGTTTTGACTAATTTGGCTTTCTGCTTATTAATGGTTCAGTATTTAAAAACTAAACTCCAAAACATGAGCCCTTGGTGGAAAATTGTAATAACACAACCCTACATGAAGGGTTCTTTGTATTAAGCAGAGCCCTGTTTGCAATTCCCTGCTAGTGTTTTTCTCAGAGGCAATAAATGAAAGAAATATGTCTTTTTAAATTTTATAAAACTCAGAAAAATGGTTTTAAACAGCTTTTCTTCACCTCATATAATTATTTATTTTCAAACAGTCCTTCAGGGTAATGTTCCGTTTTCTTATTTCACACTCCTTTTTCTCATAAATGAACCATCACTTCAATAAATCATTATGAAAACAGAGACTAACACAAACCCTGAAAGGTTGAAAGATTTATGTAACACATTTATGTTTTCCATTTTCTCATTCTGGTACTCCACTGCTAAAGCTAAGCTAATAAAAGCTGCTATTAATATTTCTTGTTGCCTGGCAACCACAGAGAGGGAGTAATAGCTTTAGCTAGAAAAATAGATGACCGATAAGGAAAAATTCAATTCTTTTATTATCTCAAGGGAAAATGGGCTTTTACTGGAACATTATGATGTACGAGTGTGAAGTTGAATACAAAGGATATTTTTTCAGTTGTTTTTCTATTTTTAATGAACGTTATTTTACCTTCACAAACTCGTTTAAGGCATTTGCCCCACCTACTTGCAAGCTTAATTTAGCAACACCCACACATGCTTCTGGCTTTAAGTATCTGTTGGCATTTTCACTCGGAAGCCCCTTCCTACCGCATCTCCCCCCGAGCTTGAGCGCTCGGCCATAAAATTCCACTCCAGGTCGGAACCCGGGAGACAAGATTCCCAATCAAAGAGTAAATTGTTCTTGCGTGTGTTTAAAACAGGCTTTGCCAGAGGAAAGGGCGCGTGTGGTGAGGTACTTTCTGAAGTTCTAGCGTCGTGGCTGGGCTGTCTGTGCTCGGGGAGAGCAGGAATGCTGCAGCTCCTGGCCACGCTCTCAGCTGGGTGCTGCGGTACGAGTGCAGGGCTGGGGTGTGGATGCCTGTGGGAACAGCAGGCCAGGTGCTGGTGCTGTACCTGGTCAGGGCAAACAGCATCACTCCAGGCTGAATCTCCCAGGCTGGAGGGTGAACAGACTGAGAGCAGCCCCTGGGAGAAGGTGCTGGTGGATGAGAAGCAGGACATGTCCTGGCCGTGTGCTGGGCTGATCCCACAGCGTGGGCAGCAGGGGAAGGGGGGATTTTGCCCATCTGCCCTGCTCAGGTGAGACCCCACCTGCAGAGCTGCCTCCTGCTCTGGGGTCTCCAGTGTAAGAAGGGCATGGACCTGTTGGAGCAGGTCCAGAGGAGGCCACAAAGGTGCTCTGAGGGCTGGAGCCTTCCTGCTCTGGAACCAGGCTGGGAGAGCTGGGGTGGTTCACGTGGAGAAGAGAAGGCTCCAGGAAAACCTTGGAGCCCCTTCTAATGCCTAAAGGAAAGATGGAGACAAACTTTTTATCAGGGTGTGTTGCAACAGAACAAGAGGGGATGGTTTTAAACTAAGAGGGTTGATATAAATCAAATATAAGGAAGAAGTTATTTACGATGAGGGTGGGCAGGCCGTGGCACAGGTTGCCCAGAGAAGCTGTGGCTGCCCCATCCCTGAAGGTGTTCAAGACCAGGTTGGACAGGGCTTGGAGCAACCTGGGATAATGGAAGGTTTCCCTGCCTATGGCAAGGGGGTTAGAACTAGATGACTTTTAAAGATCCTTTCCAACTCAAACAGTTCTATGATTCTGTGAATACAGGTCCTCTGCTCCTGTGGGAGAGGCCCTCCCTGATCTTCCCAGTCGTCCTGAGCACCAGTACAAGCTCTCTGTGGAGCAGCAACCCCACCTTACACATGGCTGATACAGATACTTCTGAGTGGTCTCTTGTCAAGCACTGCTGGGAGAGGGTTGGGGTGATGTGGGTCACACTCAGGTCCCAGCTCAGTGAGTGCTCAGATAACAGCAGAGCTTGTGAGGGCTGGGCTGTGTATGGGGAGAGTGAACCTAAGGGACCAAGCCCCTGCCAATATTCTCGTGTGGTTGGTCTCCAGGATCACCCATGGGTATCCTGTTTCTGAGATATGAGAAAGTGCTGATACACCTGAAAGGTGTCATGATACACCCTTCACACAAGGGAACTGTTGTGACAGCTGAGAAGCAAAGCAGATGTGGGCCTTGCTTTGTAATGCCAGAATTTCTCCCTGGAAAAGGGTAAGGAAGAAGGCAAGGTGTCACTTGGCCTGCCAGGTCTGGGAGAGGGCGACTGTCATCTGCCAGGGTGGGGCTCTCACATGGGAAACTGCCTTTTTTCCTGAAAACCTTTAATAGCCACCCCCCTGCAGCAGAACTGCTCCTTGGCAGGAAGTCCCTTCCAGACCAAACCATTCTGGGATTCTGTGTCCCAGAGCAAGGGGATGCAGGAAAGCAAAAAAAAAAAATGTGCTCTTACCCACAACACCACATCATACCACACTGGAGGGGTCTTGCACAGCAGGAACTGATGTGTGTGCTTAAGTCTGGCTGTAGAATTGTCTCTGTTGCTTGTGTCTCTTTTGGTTTTCTGCTGCAAACAGAGTCTTTATCTCCCCCTACTCATCACTTGGTCAGAAGCCAGCAGGTGCCATGCTGAGGTGGTGTAAGCAGTGTGTCTGTGCCACGTGGCAATCCTTGCGTTCACCCTTCTGAACTGCTCCATAGAAATTCATCCCCTTAATCTTCCCTTTCCTCTCCTTGCTTGGTCACTATCTCTCTGATAAGCCTCTGCCTCCGGGGCAGCCCCACCAGTTCAAGAGCCGACTTATCAGCCGTAAAACACGAGGGGAGGGAGCGCGGAGTTGTCCCCGGAACAGATGTCAGATGGGACAGCGCCTCTTGTTTGCTCTGTGCCTCACCTGCCATTGAGCGCTGGGGACACAGTTTGGTTTGCCTTTCCCGGCAGTTCCACGTATGACCCGGTTGCATTTCAGTTTGGGTTGGAGCAGACCCATTTGGGGCCATAACCGGCGCTCGGAAGGCGCGGTTCGCGTAACGCCGAGGAGGAGCGAGCGCCGTCAGCAGCGCGCGCATGTGTGTATTAGTGGTGTAATTAAAATATCAATTACGCCGTGCTGACAGTTTGCCAAATAACCGGCTTTCATGTGCAGCAAATTTAATCGCTCCAAAGTCTACTCACAAGACCTTACGCAATCTCGGTGCCAAACCTAGTACCAACGTAAAACCCGGCGTTTGCTAAAACGCGGCCTCGATATTACTTTGCGTAATGGTGCCAGCGCTCCACAGCTGGGATCATGTTCTGAAAATTATCTTTTAATGTACAATTTGTATTGCTGAGAAATGTCACTTACTTTGCAGAACGTCTCGCCGGCATAAAACCTAAGATTTATTCCTGTCATTTTTTTGTCTCCTCTGCCATGTTGATAATAAGAAGTCTACTTTATGTGCGTAATGCTCGTGTCAGTTTTGAAATTTGGGGTTTCGTGAAAGACAGTAGTATAAATAAAACATGATATAAATTAAAAATATAGTGGAAAATAAAATCTGTGAATTACAGTAGCAGATGAGATTAACACGGCATGAAGGAGATTTTCAGAACAGTGTCAAATAACTGGAGTAAATATGTTCAAGGAAAGGGATGGATCTTTTTTAAGACCTGATTCTGATCTTCAGATGTGTTTGTGTCTAATGTACAGACTTGCAGACTGATGCCTGTTACTTAGCCCTGTTTCAACCCTTTAGATTTTGGTTGTGTTCTGCAGGGTGGCATTTTTTCCCCTTCTTAGCAAACAGTTCCACTTCATATCTTCCTGGGTGAGGTTAAAAATGCATTATGCCCACATAGTGAAAATTCTGCAAATGGGAACATGCCTTGAAAAATGAACTAGAGATTTGGAAGAGAGTTTCTTTGGAATCTGGGATGTGGCTTTGGGGAAAGAGTGCCCCAGCGTGGGTGATTCCTCGTCTCTTCATAGAGGATTTGTTGCCTTGACCCTGGGAGCCAGGATTGGTGCCTCAGAGGGTTTTCTTCAGCTGCTTGGGCTCTGATGTCCTGTGGTACCACCTCTGCCATCTTCTTCCTTCCTGTCATGATTTGTAAAAATGTAGGCAATTATGTCAAAAGTTAGCATTAGGAAAAATAAAAAGATGGAACAGGCAGATAATGGTCAGGAGTTGGGATTACCCTCGCCCATGCTGGCTCATGTGGGGCATTGTGAAATGTCTTGCCTTTAATTGCAGTATGAGATAAATTATGCCAGACCATCTCTGCTTAAAGGCTGGTTGTTTTTGGCACAATGGTTTTAGGTCTGTTTGGACCTCAGAGATCCCAACTCCTTTGGAAACAGTAGGTAAAGTTAACAGGAATGTGATTTGTGCAAGAGCTGCAATATCTTCCTCCTTCATGGAAGTGTCCAAGGCAGGTTGGACGGGGCTTGGAGCAACCTGGGATAGAGGAAGGTGTCCCTGCCCATGGCAGGGGGTGGGAATGAGCTGAGCTTTAAAGTCCCTTCCAATCCAAACCATTCTATGATTCCTTTGCCTCTTGCTGAATACACTCAGCCCTCTTGCAGCTGATTAGCCAGAAACTGCGTCCACCCTCCCCAGAATGCTGTCTTTGTGCCTTACTTTGTGCATGTGACTCAGTAGTGCAGGTCATCTGAGGACTTGTTTTCGTTTGGGTCACACACAGGAGAGCAGAGTCATTTCCAGGCAGGAATAATCCCCAAGGCACGTGTCTCTGCACCTTCTCCTGCATCCCATGCCTGCTCCCTGCCTGTTGGAGCTGGGGTGCAAACAAAGCTGAGCTTTCATTGCCACTGACAGGAAGGGTCTAATGTAGGGAAGGTGGTTTTGCCAAAGAGATGGAGCTCCCTCCATCCTGCTGGTCCATCCCTTGCACCATATATCCACCTTATTTGCTGTCCCTTCTTCTTTCCTCTTTGCTCCTTTCTGTGGGAATAATGAGGAGATGTGGTGGCTGCAAAGAGCCTCCAAAAGGCAAGTGAAGGGTTTTAATTTGCATCATAACCTCTGCCACACCATCGTGCTCCCATGTGCGTTCACACCCCACGTCATAATTCAGCATAAAGTCTTCTTTGAAGTGCATCAAGCAGCTGTAAATAGAATAATTTTTGCCAGTTTTTAACCGGCAGCACCTCTGATACAGGAAAAACCCAAAGTAGCTAGCATGTCTGGCAACTCTTTGCCATCCATCTTGCATGTTTTGATCAGTGTTGCATCACATCTTTAATTGCCCTTATCCCCTAGATCAGTCATATCTATCTCATAGCTGTAACTTTCCTCCTCTTCACATGTTCCAGCAGTTCCTGATCACCCCAGATTTTCCTTGCGGACAAGGAGGGTGGATGTAACTTCGAGGATCATTTCCAATCACACACGTGCCGTGTTGCACCTTTTTGCTTTCGGTTGCCTTTCCAGAAGTTTCAGCCCCGAAGGGCCTTGTGGTGACCGTTGTCATTGCAGTTCCCAGCTCCTGCCCGGGGCGGGAGAGCACAAAAAAGCGTGGAAATTTCCACAGCTTTTGTCTCTGCCGTAGAAGTTATGATGACTGTTCACCGCTGTAGGTGTGTGCCTGTCGAGTGAGTCCTTTTTGTGTTATTTAAATGGGAGCCATTTTTAGAGGCCAATAACAGAAAGTGCTTACAATAAAAATACTGGGGCTGTAACAGGCTTTGTTGTGCAGTGAGGGGATCAAAGGGCAACAACAGCTGCTCGGCTGAGCGCTCCGAGGGACGGGGAGGAATGGTTCCTAGTTGGTGGGTAAGATTTCCTCAGCTGGTAAACAGAAATTTTAATCCCAGCCCTTTCAGAGGAGTTTCTTCCTGCCGGTAGGCTCAGTGGGGTTTACTCTCTCTCTCCCTGAGAGCAAGGGAGAACACCAACAGGAATCCTGAGTCAGATTTTCTTCCTTCAGTGAACACCCCCAACCTCTACCTGCGTTTTGAGTGCAAATATTGGAGGATCCAGATGTCAAATTCTGACACCCCCCCCCCAGAAGATTTAACCTGGGAAGCACAGACTGCAAACGCGGCTCCAGCAGCCCTCCCTTCCACCCGAGTGGTACAGGCTGAACCACTTCACATCCTCGTAGCCCCGAGAAATCAAAGTTACCATTTAAATGAAGAGTGCTACTTGAGTCCTGCCTCTGTGGAGAGGTGTGGGATGCAATGTCAAGAGAAATTATAGTGATTGCTACAGATGCAGCTTGTCACAGAAAGAGAAAACTGTTTCTGCATCTGATGCATGGCAGCGAGCCAGTTGGTAATGTTATATGTCCGAGTGTTTCAGTCGGGCTCTGCTGGATGGAAAGCATTCCTTAATGCTCTGCCTGGCTGTTACATTTGTCTCCCAGCTCTGCAGAATCCCATTAGGAAACGTCCATTTCCAGCATGGAAATGGTTTGGTCTCTGCGAAGGGAGGGGCTCGGTGTATTGCTGCAATCCTTCAACATCCGTGGGAATTGCCAGCGTTGTTCTTCTCACTTCCCTCTCCTGCCGTGGGCATCCCTCATCGTGGATCGAGGTGTCCTGTAACCTGCAGCAGGCAGGACACCACGGTGCTGTCAGAGGGAGCAGGGTCTGCTCCCTGCCTCCAGCCACCCAGGGCAGGCACCCAGTGGAGAGGCCGTTTGTCTGAAGCCTGGCTGTCAGTTAGGGGTTAAAAGAGTCCGAAGTGCAGTGACCAACACGGGCAGCCCATAATGGACTTCGTGCTCCTGCCCCCAGGGCTGTGTTAGACAAGGTTCCCCCAAAAGTTACCCATCTGGTCCCTTGGGAAATGGGCAGCAGAGCAAGTCGAGGTGATGGGATAGCCAAAAAGCTGGGAGGAACATGCCTTCCCCTTGTGCTGACAGAGGCAGAGGCGGAGGAAATGGGGGGCAATTTGAGGTGTTGCCAGAAGAAAAGGGACTAGCAAAGAGCGAGGTCAGTCAGGAGGTGGCTGTCCTGACACAGGACAAGCACTTTTTCCAATCTCTCACGTCCTTTATTATGTTATTTGGCTAACCCTAAAAAAAGCAATGATTCAAAACTCATGCACCTTCTGATTTGGGGAGGTATCTCAAGGTTGTGTCGTTGCCCTGGCTGCTGTGCTGTTTATGATTGTTAACGATGCTGAGGGTAGGCAGGGAGGAATAAAATCTGAGGGTGACACAAGGAAATTGGACATATTTGGGGCAGGAGAGATGAAATTTGGAGAGATGTAAACATAGGAGGGAAATGGACTGCAAGATTGCAAAGGCAGTTTGTTCAGCATTCATAAATGTGAAATCAATGCATGTTGAGGAGAAAAATATTCACTAGTCATAAAGCTTGCAGTGCTCTGAATTGACTGCCAGAAAGCACCCCAAAAAACCTTGTGCAGGGATAAGGGGTGAACCAGAGAAAGTTATGAATGGAGGTGGTTTGGAGAGTTATATACTCGGTACTGTGCTGGCCATCCCATCTCAGGCAAGGGGAAGGAAAAAAAGAGGCTCAAAGATTACAAACAGAAATTATCATGGGTCTGAAAAGATCCTCTATGATGGCAGATGCTAAGTTTAAGAAGGAGGAAAATAAAATAATTGGAATTATAACAGTACACAGGATACACAAGTGAGAACAGCTACATCAGGAATGTCTCTTGACTGGGAAACTGCATGGACATTGAGATCTGGGATCTCAGAGCAATAAAAAGGAATAATTTTATCCACACAGGCCAAGATGAACACTGGGACTTGCTGAGAGTAAAAACGAAAACACCAAAAAGATATTTTTTAAAATGCTTCTGGATCTACCAAAAACATGGGGAGCTGCTGTAGTAGATGTTAAAATGCATGTTGGTGGAGAGGAGGAGGTGTTGGTACATGTAATAACGCCAAAGCTGATTTCTGACTGGAATTAGTCTGAAGCTGGGGAGCATCAGGTCCCAACTCTCTTGTATTGTGCCTCATCCTGGGGAAGGTGTGGTGGAATTGGACCATCTCTGCTTTGGGCTCCTGGCAGCACTTCACACCTACTGATTTTGCAGTAAAATATTGTTAAAAACCAACAACTGAATCAATCCTGACCCTTCTGTCCTTGCTCGTAGCAGTGCGAGCCAGATCGGTGTCATTTCCCTCTTCACTCAGAGCCTGGATCCTCTCCTCTTCATCAGAGACTTGGAGATTTGGGCACATTCCCAAATTAAACCTCAGAGCATTGATAACTCCTTGCTTGAAACATTTTTAATGTCCCTCATCAACGTCACCTTCTGTAACTCAAAGAGAAGGTCTGTCCCAGTGCTCTTTTCCAGCTCCTACTGATGCCAACCCCCTTGGGACAGACCAGCCTTTGCAAACCATCTCCTTGGAGGTGCATTTTTCTCGTGTTTCTGGGTTTGCATGTGCAGAACTGGGCTCTGGAAGAACCAGTCCCCAGTTGTTAGCACAGCACAGCACAGCACAGCACAGCACAGCACAGCACAGCACAGCACAGCACAGGTTTCGTGTTCTTGGTGCAAAACATCCACCAGCCACTGCCAACCCACCTGCTCCATCCCAGGTTTCTGCAGACAATCCCGCACACAGCTCCAAGTTTCATGCTGGTTGGGCTCTTTCATGGCTCGTTTCCAGTTCTGTATCAGTTCTCTGTGCCTGTCCTAGAGACTCTCTGATTATTTCAGCCTGTATTTTTTAGCAGCAGTCCACAGGCAGTTGGCCATCTGGTTAACATTAATCTGGAGGAGGAGGCGGCACGTTTACCTGCAGGAAAATCGCTTTCCTTTCAAAATGAGTCCTGTCAACTTTCATGTTCGTGTTCAGCTGAACTGAGAACATCCAGTCCTGGCAAGAGAAGAAAATGGGATAGCTAGAACACATCCCCTTCCCAGCTGTCCCCTGCAAAGCCCAAAGCTGGTATCAGCAACTGAAGCTGAGTTTTTGCTTTGACTTCTATGCCTTGGCAGGCGTGGTGGGGTGGAAGGTACCTGCCTTCTCCCACAGCGTGGTGAGGCAGGTCACTGCTCAGCCTCCACAGCCAGCTGGTTCTGGTTTGCTTGGTATTGTACTGGATAAGTTCTCTCTTTAGGCAATCCCATTCTTTTTTAAGCTTACATTTCATGATGGTACATGTTGGGATTCTTGGGGTTGTCCTGTGCGGGGCCGGGAGTTGGACTTTGGTGATCCTTGCGGGTCACTTCCAGGTCAGGATATTCCGTGATAGGATTTGTGGTTACCACAGCCTTGCTCCCCTGCAACTGCCCCAGAAGAAAATACATTTGGGTTTGTTTTTCCTGTAACAGAGCTGAGGGTACAGTCAGACCTCTCTGTGGGATGTGGGAGGTCTGGAGAAAGGTCCAGAAATGAACCACGCTGTGAAGCTCAGAGCTTCTGTAGGCATTGAGCAGGTATTTGCTGGCCACAGAATTGTCTTCATGTCCCTAGAAGTCACTACAGGGCTCTCTCTGGGGTGTCTTAGATGTCAGGAAGCTGTAACTAAAGAAGCAGTTTAATTTTAATGCCTCCACACAGGAGATTGAAGGACAGAAATATTTGCACTTTTGAGTTCTCCTGTTACCTCCATCCCATCAGCTTGCTGAGAAGACTCAGAACTTCTTGCTCAGCTTTATCCTCCTGATGGGGTCATTTCTTCTTCATCATCTGCCTGTTCCAGCAGAATTTCAGTCCTGCCATGCTGCCCAGTAGATGCTCTGTGGCATCTACAGAGCATCTAAGCAAGCATTGTCCTGAGAATTTAAAAAAAAAAAAAAAAAAAAAGAAGAATTGAATCCAAACAGTGGAGTCAAAGACAGAAGGGAAAGGGGGTTTTTATCCTTCCACTAAAGAAAAGACTGAGCTGGTGGAGCCCTGGTTGTGCTAGGAACCCCCTACAAACCGTGCCAGGGAATTTGAAAGGCGGATTAGCGATCCCTGTCCCACCTGGGGTACGGCTGATTTTGAAAGTCCTTCTTTTGTAATCGAGTATATGTAGCCCTGCCACGGCCATGCTGTTTCACAAGGCAGAAATCCAATTGCTGAAGGGCTGGAAGCCAAAGTTCAGCACCGAGGATTATGCTCTGATGAGGGTACCGTGCTGATGCCAAGTGGAAGAGCAATTTTGCTGCTGATTTACGGGGGGTATGTGTGTAGCTAAGCAGCACGAAGTTGTGAACATTTCCCCTGCTAACCCAGTGGCTACTCATTTTGGAGGGGGTATCTGTAATATTAAGCTGGTTGTAGAAAGGCTCCTGTGTGGGATTCTGCAAATCCAGCACGTGGACCTTCTTTTAAAAGTAGTTTTTCTCTGGCGTCTCACAGTCGCAGAGTATTGGTGAAATGTGGCCCAACAGAGCTCCCCTGGTGTGAATTTCCAAAGAATTTGATGGGATAGAGCCTGAATCTGCTAGGATCACACAGAGCTGCAGTCCAAGGGATGCTTTGTGTGGCCATTGTGCACTGACTCCACGTCTGCACAGGAGAACTCCTGTCTGTGGCAATCCTTGCCTTTCGATTTGATGCTCTGGGTCTTACGCCTCAAAAATCCAGGACTAAATTGAGGCCCCTTTGACAATTTGGATTTCCTGATCCATAATGGTTGGTTAGAGCTGGAATTCTCCTGAGTGACAGTTTGCTTCATTCCCTTTTGCTTTGCTTTCTCACTGAAGTAGAAAAGTCATATACAGTACAATGACTTTAGTGCAGTCAGCAACAATTCAGCCATGCTGATTTATTGGAGCCATTCACCGAGAAGTTCTGGACTGCTCTGCAAGTGCCGGTGCCCGTGAATTTCATGTTGATTTTTACTGTTGCCCGTGAACTGGTCAGAGGTTTTAGCTATTACAACCAGATTTTTTTGCTCCTGTGTCCTCTGGGTGATGCTGAACTCCGTTATCCAGCTGTCCTTGGAGGATGCCTGGGTGCAAGTGGAGCTGGCTGGAAGTTGCTGCGGGGAGTTGGAAACGGGCTTCTTCCAATAACTTTAAATCACATCCCATTGTATTTACGTTTTTGCAGTCTTTGCGGTGTTGTTGCCATCTGATCACTATGAGTAAGTGTGAGAAAGTGACCAGTAGCATTTTTAACACCCAGTCAGTCACTTGACACACTTGAATGCCATGAACACCAGGAATAATAATAACTGGCCCTCAGTTAGAGCTCACATTGAAGATTCACTGGGGAAAAATTAGAGGGATAACTACATTTATGGCTGTAGCAAGATGGCTCCTCTGTAGTCCATTATCTGCAGTAATTTTAAAACATGGATCATTAAAATCAATAAATATTGCAACCAGACCTTGTGAGCTGGATTTCCCCTTATACACATGTGTCAGTCTTGTCAAGAGCTGAAAGCCAAAGTTATGGGAAACAGCATTAGCTAAAGGAAAGTTGGGCTTCCTATTTCCTCTAAGAAATGCTTTCCTAGTTCACTTCTTTCCTCTGTTTATCACTGAATAGAAATGCAAGAATTTCATAGAATCACAGAATCATTTAGGTTGGAAAAGACTTCCGAGATCATCGAGTCCAACCATTAATCTGACACTGCCCGGCCCACCACTAACCCATGTCCCTAAGCACCACATCTGCACAGGTTTTGAACACTTCCAGGGATGGGGATTCCAACATTTCCTTGGACAGCCTGTTCCAATGCTTGCTTGACCACCCTTTCAGTGAAGAAATTTTTCCTGGTATCCAACCTGAACATCCCCTGATGCAACTTGAGGACATTTCGTCTTGCCCTAAACATGAGCAGAGTGGATTTCTCAGCCACTTTGAATTCAGCGTGAAATTAGTGCAGCCAGCATTGCTGACAAGTAGACAAGGCTTGAGCTTGCTTCTGATTTTGTGAGAGTTGTGCATGGGATTTTTAACTTTGGCCATGGGATTGTGAGACCTGGATCCGTGAGCCCTTTCCTTTGGGATCAGTGCTGTGAGATTACCTGTTTGGGAGGAATAGGAAGCTGGTCCTGCTGGATGGTGCTTTGATCAGCAATCAAACATGATGTGATATCAAGGCACCTATCATGGGGCACCAGTACTTGGAGCAGCAAGTAGTTTTGAGTTTGGCAGGGTTGGCTGGGTGCTCAGAGCCTGCAGACTGCAACATCTAACTACCCACCACGGGGAAACTGAGAACACCTGGTCATGCCACAAACAGACATTTAGGTGACTTCTTCAATGCCAAAAAGGCTAAGAACATGGAGACAGAGGAAAGAAGAGGAAATCCCCTGCCCTTATGGAGATTGGGCCAGAGGCAGAGCACAGACAGAGCTCTTCTTGAGTTATGGAAGGTCTTTAAGAGACAGCAGCTTACAGAGTCCTTAGAAAAAAAAAATCTCTTTATGAAAAAGCAGGTTTTCCAGCCAAAGTCAAGAGCAAGATTTCCAAGTGCAGTGCACTGTTGAGTAAAGAGTATTAAAAAACTAAACCTTGAGCCTGGCTGTTTGGTTAGAAACATTGCAAAGGTGGAAAATGCCACCTTAATAAGCCAACTTTGTGGAGTGATACCCAGCGTGGACCTGAATGAGTCACCCAGGTTTATTTCAAAGTAAGAATCTCTTCTTGAGTGTGATTCATTGGGTCTGTCTGAAATACCTTCCCTGGGATGAAGGGAATGTCTCTGCAGGGATTTTAGGAGGAGCAGACCCCCAGCTCAGACATGTTAACCCACACTTTAGGTGCCTGTGTTTGCAGAGATGTTAATTTTCCCAGCTCTTCAGCAGAAAGGAACAGTTTCATGTTGGAAGTGAAGGTGTTGTGTCTTTGCAATGCTGAAGAGACACGAGTAGACTGGAACATGGCAAAGGAGCAGCTGAAGCTGGGAGTGAAATCCTGCTGTGGGCAACCACTGTTGGTCTTCAGTGGACAGTCAGTGAGGGTGTGGTTGATAAGCAGTGGCTGAGATGCAGGAGGGAAGGGGTTGGAGGGATAGAGGTTGGCTGATGTGTGCAGCCTCTTCACCTGATACACAAGAAAGGCACTTCGTAGAACCAGAGAAAACTGGGACAACGTTGGTCAGCTGGGACCTCATGGGAAGGGACATTCCTTGGTGCTTCAGCCCCCTGCAGCAAGGGCAGAGCAGCAGCACAGGACCCTGCAGTTGTGCTTCTGGGGAGGTTTGCTGTCTTCATGTCGTGTTTCTGAAGGGTTAAGACAGCCAAGAGCCTCGTCTGTCCCACGGGGCCGCAGCTCAGCCCTGCATGGGTGTCGTGGTTTAGCAGTGGGTGAGCCGCACAGAGCTGTGTGTTCAGGGGTGAGGGAACCTCTGGGGACATACAAACCAGAGCTGTGAATGTGCACTGAGGGTATCCTGCTCTCTGGGGCAGTCAGTGCAGGCACAGAGCTTAGAGGAGCAGCGGAACATCCTGGGAGATGTTATCACGGCGGGAGCAGGTCAGTCATGTGCAGCCCTGGAGGCACTAAGGGGTGCCTTGAACTTTGCATCAGTCCCAACCAGCTGAGAGAGAATTTTAAAAGGAAACCTTGGCAGTGGCCCACAAAACCTGGTCTCTGCTAAAACGACAAGAACTAAATTCTCCTACAGATCAGGAGTTTCCTTCCCACTTTCTCCTACATTTAAAACCTGCCCAGTGTTACTTTCAGTGGGCTGTTTGTCCTGCCTCTGCCTGCAGATTCTGATTCTGGGGTGGAGGCAGCCCTGGGAGCCATGAGTCTCACTTGGTCCATGAGATGAGGAGATCCAAAGGGGACCCATCCCATTTAGGTTGCTGGATACAAGGATCTATCCATTCCCATTCCTCAGGCCTTCAGGGAGAAGGTGCTTCCAGCCAAACACAGTGAAGTGGCATTTTCCAGTGTGCATGAGTGCAAATTGCAGTGCTGGTTGAATTATGGCAGAGTCTGGGGGAGCTGAGCCAGCTCCCCCCTTCTCAGGGAAGCAGAACGAGCCCTGGATCTGGGAGCATAAAGGAAAGCGTGTCTGAATCATGCATTGACATCACCAGGAGCGCTGCAGCTCTCCGACTCACGTCAGAGCTGAATCGATATGGTTACAGGAGGCCGTGTGGTTTTTAGTATTCTGGGAGAGCTGCTACGGTGGCAAAGAAAATTATTCATGCATCAAAAAAAAGAAAGGCATTAGCAGTACAAAGTGTCATGATTGTCTGTGTTCCACTGCAAGGTTGAAACGAGATGCCAGCTGTGGTACATGAGAAATAGCTTGAAGAAACACCAACAAAAATGCACAGATTAGTCCTGAAAGACCCTTGCAATTCAAGCCGAGGTATCACTTACTAATTTATGGGGAAGCACAAGGGGTGCACAGCCCTCTGCTGACTCACAGGCGGGTGATCTGGAACAAGAGGTGTTGCAACAGAGGAGCGGAACAGTCGGATGCTTTATGTCACTGGAAATAAAGGTTGAGGTGAACAGATGAACTGCCAGCAACAAAGCCATAATTAAGAGGTGCCAAACCAGCTTTTTGTCCTACGGGGTGGGGGGGTGGGGAGGAACAGGAATGCAAAGATCACAGAGGAGACGGTGGTTCATGCCGTGCACACGGGGGAGTAGAGGAGGGAATAATCTTCCCCACAAGGAATAAAATTCCGATTCCAACAAGCAAGGGCTGCACTGAATGTTGAGTCCTGTGGTGGAGGCACATCATGGAAAAAAAGTGCGGCTGCAAAATTACCTTAATGTGTAAAATCTTTTACAAGGATCAATGGCTGATTGTTAAGTTTGGCTGGGTGAGTATTGCCAGTGGAGCTGTGGGTGGTGAGCAATAGTTCACTGTCTTCACTGGTGGAGGTAAAACTGTGTCTAAAGTACTTGTAGGTGTCTGCTGGAGGTATAATGAATTTCAGGCTTATGAACATCTGAATACAGTGCAATAGGAGGAGCACATGTGGATGTTACTTCCTTGAAACTGGGTCTAAAAGCCAACAGAAATGTGTCAACACAGTAAGAACTTTATAAAAATATTTTCGTTAAACTTTGGCATTTTTGAAGTTATTCACTCAGCTGATCCACCTGGAATTAGTGTTTAAACACTTTGTGAATATTCATTAGCTTTGCCACCCCTCTGGCAGAGGAGAATTGCTCTTGGTACCCAAGAGGGGTTGGTGGGGATGTCTCAAGGGAGAGCTGTGAGCTGACGGGAACCCTCCACCAGCTCTCCCTGCAGTGCTGTGCTCACCCTGGGACACGGAGCAGCTCCTGGTCACATCAGCAATCAGCAAAATCTCCTGCTGGGATAAACTGCTTGGCCTTTTTACTCATCCACTGGCTAACGAGATTACCCCACACGGCAGAGGGACAGCAATATTATCCCCTGAGTGAGCCCGTGGGGTTTGTTGTGTTCCTGAGAAAGTCCTGGCTGGGTGTTTGTTCAAAAAAAAAAAAATTAAAAAAAAAAAATCCTGATTTCTCTGGGAATAAAGCAAGGGTTGCAGAAGCTGTTATTTCCCACCTGGCGTCTCTGATCTGTGCAGGTGAAAGTCAGCACACAGGAGGGTATACTTGAGTCCGAGGGATTTCCCTGCTCCTCTCCACCCTCCACAGCCCCGGGGGGAAGCTGAACCTCCACCACTGAGCCTGATACTTGCAGTATCATATCACCAGCTCTGTTTGCCGGGGTGGCAGCTGGCAAGGGGGAAATATTTTAGTTTCTAAACTAACCCACATTATGTGGTGCTGCTGAAAAGCCGCAGACATTGAGTCCCACGATGTCATTTTTACAGTCTCTGATCAGAGGGGGACCTCGCTTTTGAATGAAAGAATTCAGGCTAAAATTAGAAACCCACACCAAATTATACAGCCACTCGAGAATTATTTTTAGGGCTGCTACTAAAAATGCCCCATTAAAAGACTATAAGGTGCTGCAGAGTGTCGTCAGGCTGCCACACACAGGGATTTTATTGCCAGCTGCGTTTTATTTCCTAATTTTGGCAGGCCAGACAGCAAATAGTCACAGTATGTCTACTCTGTCTTTCTATGTTCTGTGCAGTGGGAGCAGGGGGGCTGGGATACCAGCTCAGCCAGAGTCTCCAGGGGCTGTGGGATACCAGTTGGAGCATCCTGTGGGGTCACCCTGGAATTTGGCTGGGGCACTTGGAAAGGCTGCAGTGCCAAAGCCGTGACGTGGTTGGATGTGCCAGGCTTTGAAAGCGTGCCAGTCCACGTGCTCAAGGCAAACAGGAGGGAAAGGAGGTCCACCCAATATTAATGATGACTTTTGAAGCTTTGCCTAATTACATCGTCTCTCTTAAGACAACGACACAAATATTTATGAGTGGGACTTTTTATTCTCATTGTAATCAGTGACATAAATAGGTAACACCTTTATAAAGAGTTAATAAAAATGTGTCAACACAAGCTCGAGCACAAACTATCGAGCAGTGTGCAGTAAAACATTCCAGTGTTTATTGTAGTAATTGAATATTCATGAGATGCCAATTTAAATTACAGTTCACAACTGTTGCTGTGTCTAATGAATAATTTAAACAAGTGTGGCCAAAGAGATTTCAACGCTGCATTAGCAAACTGCAAGGGATTAAGCAACAGAGAATTTATAATTAGCTTTGTATATCCTATAATAAATTCATTGGAAAGATGGTTTTAATTATCCCACATGTTAATTCAGAATTCAGTGCATTAATTTTCGATTGAAAAGTAACCCTTTCTTCCCAGATAGTATATTTGGCTCTTCTTCATCTCCTGCATCTCAAAAACAAGGAATTGCGAGTGTGGAATGGGCCGATTCTTGCAAATCTCATCCATTGTGACGCAGCATTTGTACCTGCCCATCTCAGGTCTGGAGTAATTCCTTTTTTACCATTTCCAGCTGGGGAAGCTGGGACCAATGAGATCAAATCCCTTCCTGCAAGTCAGAATTCCAGAAGCTGGAGCTTCTCCCAAGTCGATCTGCTGTGGCATATCCTCTTTGATGCACTTGTGGCTACTTGGGAAATATTGTCTGTTCCTTGAAAACAGGCCTGTGAAGGTGATAAAAGTTTTTGGCAGTCGTGTCCTATAAGCAGCTTTAAGGTTTTGTTTAACAAACGAGGATGTGTGTAGATAAAAGCCTAAAGCCAGGGTTCAAACTGAGATTGCTGCATTCTTTAGAGCAGAACAGGGAGAGTTTTGTCCGTATTTGACAAGTTTATGAAGGGCTTTTTCTGTGGGAGAAGGACCCTTTTGCCCATAGCAAGAGGGGCTACAGAGTCCTGACCACTTGTCCCTCTGGGGGGCAAGGAGGGCACCAGCTGTGTGAGGGTTGGGATTGGTGGTGTCAGCATGGCTTTGACCTCAGGTAGCAAGGGGAATGCAATGTCCCCAACAGCTGAGGTCCTCATCAGTTGTGAGCCCCTATTTCGATGCTCAACCCTTAGAAACGGTGAATACTCTCTGTGCTTTCCCCTCCACCCATCCTCCCCCTAACCCATCCCTTCACCATGCTGCCCGTCTCTAAAGCCTGTTGATGTGTACGGAGACAGATAAAGCTCTTGCAGAACCTGAGCACTTGTGCTGAAACTCACTGGACAGAAAAGAGACCGGGAAGCGTTCCAAGGCACGTAAATCCTTACACCTCCGTGAAGGCCGCCCATGCTCAGAGCTTGTCTGGGAGACTCAGAAGGTGTCGGGGAGGAGAGCTGCTTCCTTTCCAGGTGGTTTTGTGTAATTCCAGGGCAGCAGGTTAATGAGATCTCTGGGATATGTGATTTGATCTGGAATGTAAACACGCGCTTGGCATGTGTCCTTGATGTCTGATCAGATGGAAATGCAAATGCGGCGCCGAGCGTGGCACGCCATCCAAAATGTTTTGGTGGCACAATGTGCAAGACAAAATAGTGATCACTTTTTTAAGGGCCTAATTGAAATGTTTTCTTCTGCGTTTGAGTCCTGCCATATCTATCAAATCAACAGCCTGGCACCGAGGGTGACGTGCCTGAGCCTGAGGTGGAAGCTCCTTCAGTTGTGTTGGGAGCACCGAACACCCAGGGCTGTCCCAGGTCTTCCCCTAACACCTTAACTGCTGTTTTAGTGCCTCTGTCTTTTGGGTGACTGGAGTTATTTAAGTTGATGAATGGAGAGCATCGCTGGAATGCAGGATGTTGTCGTTGGCACTTATTGATTGAACCTCAAGACTCAATTGATCCAACTCCCCAGTGCCGGCATGTCATCCCAGGGGAAAAAATCAAGCCTTTAATAGGGTTATCCATTACTCTTGGTTTACCACTTGGGGTTATGTGTTTTTGGAGGGAAGGAAGTGTTTTTGATGGCCTGAATCCCCTTCGTTACCTGGATTAAACGAAGACTGGCATTAGTAACACTTGTTATTGTGGCAATCCAGTCCTGGGCAGACCCAAGCCCCATTTAATAGGGCATATTTCGCCTTCAGGAACTGAGTGCCTTGCTGCTGGAAGGAAATAAATGGATCTCTGAGGTGTTTGTTATCCATTGTGAAGACGCCCAGGAGGACAGAGATGCTGCTGGACTGAATATTCTTCCCCTGGCTCCCCTGAATACACTACAGCTAATCTAATAAACTGTATTGCACAGGGCAGGCAGCACAGCAGCTCAGGTTGGTTCCAGGCTGCTGCTGGAACCTAAGTGAGCGCTTCCTTCACCTGCATGGCTTTAGTTCTGCATTTAGGTAGGTTTTTTGCCTGTTTGTAGCTTGTGCTGGAATAGGAGCTGCAGTTATATTGGCTGGTTGAGGGATGAGAAGGGTTTGCCGTTGTCAGAAGTCAGAACAGAAGCTGCGGCATCTGGCTCGTGTGTCAGGAGTCGGCGCTCGAGTTTCTCTCCTCTGCTCCCTCCTGCAATTAATTTTGAACACACAGAGTCATTTGGGCTTTTCACACCTATTTTAAAAGTGTTCAGCATTTGCTATAATTAGAGACAGGCGGATAACAGGCTGTGCCTTCTGTTAACAGTTTATGTGACGCAGCAGGGTCGTGGCATATCCCACAGCTCTCGGAGGTTCCCCTCTGCAGAGCAGGGAAGTGCCGTGATCGTTGTCAAGCTGGTGGGGAACTGGTGTGATGAAGATCTGCTTCCATCTCAGACTGCTCTGGCAGAGCTGGGGGTTGAAAAAACCTACGGTTTCCCAAAGAATATTCAGCCACAAAACCATCCTCCTTCCCTGGATGCTTGTGTTCCCAGTAATAGGAGACTCTTGAAACACTTACTACAAACTAACACAATAATCCCAGCAATATCTGGCCACAGAGGGAAACCGAGTGCGGACAGAAAGAGGGCAGCTCGTTTCAGGTGTGTAGGAGAAGTGCTGTGGTTTGTGTGCAGATGTAGGATCAGCACTGGGGCCCAACTCTTTCTAATACCTGTTGTGTTCTAAAATTACTACTTTTTTCCTTCTTCTCCTTCTTCTCTCCTAATGCTCCACGCAATAAAACGTGGAGGTCTGTCATTACCTGCAAGTCTATTGCTTTATGTGAATGCAATATCTGAAATGTGTGAGAAGAGCCAGGAGAGACATAAAGCAAAGGGAAGTTGGCTGTGCAGAAAGGCTTCAATAAGCTGCACGAGCACAGGGAGGGGGCAATAAATGCTGTGGGAGATGAGGGGGCCAGCGTGGCTGCAGGTGGGGTGGGGGAGTGTGGGGGACAGCCGTGGGGGAGCTGGCTGTGGGAAGTCCCCTGGGAGCTGGAGATGGTCTTGCCAGTGATAGTTTTTATCCCCCTGAGAAGCAAACGCCAAGATTTACACAGTCCAGCGTCTTCTCCATCAAAAGTGAAGCTCCTTGTCCCTCTGCTGGGCTGGGGATGGACACAATTCCACGTGCTCCGTGGCTATTCCCAGGCAATGCCCAGGGTGCTGTCCCAGGGGAGCAGGATGGGGAAGGGTTCAGTGTGATCCTGCCTTGTCAAGGACACGTGACAGAGCACACCTCGGCTCTGCTCATGTTGCTGTCCCATTGGGCAGGCAGGGCAACAAAAACTAAATTATTGGCCACTGGGAACAGGACTTTTGTCCATCCCAGCAATTTAAAACCTTGTCAAAAGGAGGCTGAGCTGTAACACAGGATGTTAAATATCTAATGATGTCAAGGATCTGCTAAATCCTCCCCCTCACCCCCCTCCAAAAAAAAAGCAAATTCCTCTGTAAAGCTGGAGATGTGAAGTGAGAGTGTCTCTAGTATTTTCCTGATTTCCTGGTTTTTTATGCCTAAGGTTATTTGCATTAAAGCCGATCTCTGCTCCCCAGGAATCTTCTTTATGTCTCAGATCCTGCCTTTGACCTGTGGGATGGCTTTGCTGGATAAGTGATGGTCCCATGGAGTACACAGCTCAGGAGCTGTAATCAGCAGGATCCTAATTTTCCTTTCATGACAAAAGGGGACCTTGGACCTGTGGCCAGGGACCACCTGTAGCCCCACACACAACATGTGGTGTCTCAGCCCAGGCCTGGAAAGCAGCAAGTCCCATTTATGGAGCAACTGTTTAAACACTGGCTTCTGAATCCATCTCCCCACCAGTATCTTTAGGGTTAAAAAGAGAAAGCCAGAAATTAAAGAAAATCTGATGTATAAACAGGTCTGGTGCTGAAAGAGATTTTCTTTTCCCCTTGCTTGGGATGGCTTTGTCTCACCATTGCATCCACATAATGCAACAAAAATACTCCATGAGATAGTCTGTCTGCTCCTCCATCACCTTGGGTGTAGAGACAGAAATCTGGACTAGGAAATGGTTTTGGATGGGCTCCGGGGCTGGTGCAAACCCTTCCCTGCTCCCAGCACCATCCCAGCCCCCTCAGTCTCTCACCTGTATCCCTGAAGGTTTTATCATCCAACTCCTTTGCTTCTTTTCCCCTCTGTAGCTGCTTCTCCTTGCCTTTCCTCCTTTTGCCAAAACAGGAAGGGGGTGTGACAATTTTATTAAGTTTTATATCCCCATTGGGTGGGAGAAGGGCTGAAGGTCTGGTGCTGTTTAATTACCTCCCGCTGCCCATTCCAGAGGAATTCTGGCCCCAGCTTTTGGGCTGTGGTGGTGTTTTGCCTGGATGAGCCTCAATTCCCTTCCTCTGCAAATGGTTTTTACAAAATAATGTATTCAGAAAACATGCTGGAAATTAATGGGATAGATTATTTGCAAACATGTTCACTGAATTATCAGGCTTGTTCTTTATCCGTAAAATAATGTACTTTAAAAAAAAAAAAAGGGAAAAAAAAAAAAGGGAAGTTTATTGAGGACTTTATTTACAGAGAGTTCTCCAGCTGAGAGCTGCGGGAACACTGAGGGAGCACACACGGCCCAGCTGCTTTGCAGTGCCACAGCATTCTGCTCCTCCAGACAGACCACAGGATCCCAGGAGGGTTGGGGGGGTTCCCTCAAAGACCAGTTCCACCACCCCCTGCTGTGGGCAGGAACATCTTCATCTAAACCAGGCACTTTTTCACCACAACCAGAACTTTGCTCGCATTTTGCTGGGCTGTTTTGCTCATCCTTGACCATGGAAGAGTGAGTTTGGCAAGGGACACATGCTGTCCCTCCCTCAGTCCCCATGTCTCCATTGCCCCCTAAGACCCAGTGCTGAAGAGGCAAAACACCTGAGCAAAACACCCGGTGTGCTCAGCTGTGTGAAACAGCCTCAAGTCGCACCAGGGAAGGTGCAGGTTGGATATTTTGAAAAATTTCTTCACTGGAAGGGTGCTCAAGCCTTGGAAGAGGCTGCCCAGGACAGAGCTGGAGTCACCATCCCCAGAAGCGCTCAGAAAACACGCAGATGTGACACCTGGGGACATGGTGCACCTGGCAGGTCTGGGTTAATGGCTGGGCTTTATGATCTGAGAGGTCTTTTCCAGCCTTAATGATCCTGTGGTTCTGTGCAGTTCAGGTTCCCACCTCAGCCGTGTGGCTTCTGCATCCTCACACACCTGGTGGGATTTGTGACTCAGGATGGGCCAAGATCTTACGGTACTTTTGTCACCTGCTCAAGAAGCAGCATCCCAGCAGGGCTGCAGGAGGACAGGGCTGGAGCTCCTGCTCACCCAGGGTTGTCATTGCCATCTTGAGATCCTTTAAAACCACGACCTCTTGCAATCTGTGTGATAACTCCACTAGCCCAAGAGAGAGAGAAAGCACATACAGGAGCAGGACTTCAACATCCCTGGCACTCCCTGGGGGTGGGAATAGCTGGGTTTGGGACCCTTGTGGGCATCTCTGGTTTGCAAATCCCCAGTAATGCTCTTGTTGGCAGATGACCGTGGTTGTATCACAGGAGAATGACAAAATCCAGCTCGTGCTATACCAATTGGTCTGTTCCTTCTGGCCATGCCCTTCCAGCACCGGGGGCGATGACAATTATGAATGAGAAATATTTCCCCTTTGCCAGGCAGTCTCTATCCTGTTTAACACCCCTGATCTCCCCCAGAAGTTACAGTGCTTTATCTTCTGATGAAGTGTTAATTGTGTTTGGAGGGCTCTTTCCCTGTAATAGCAGGATATCGTAGGACAAGATCACAGCCTGCCAAGGCACCGAGCTCAGCCTGTCAGGCTGGTGCTTCCCAGTGCCTGCCCCTGCCTGCCCCTGCCAGCACCCAGGGGCTGTTGCTGCAGGGAACATCTCTTGGGGGGTGAAAAAATCCCAGCATGCAGAGGTGCTCGAGGCTGGAAAAGACATGGAGCAATTTCTGTAGCAACAGAAGCGGATCCAAAAAATCCCCACAGAGAGGAGATGGATAGAATTATATATAACCACAGAATGGTTTGGGTTGGAAGGGAACTTAAAGACCATATTGTTCCATCGTCTCTGTCTTTGGTAGGGACACCTTCCACTAGCCCAGGTTGCTCCAAGCCCCGTCCCACCCGGCCTTGGACACTTCCAGGGAAAGGCCAGCCACAGCTTCTCTTGGCACCCTGTGCCAGGGCCTGCCCACCCTCACAGGGAAGAATTTCTTCCCAATATCCCACCTAACCCTGCCCTCTGGCAGTGAGAAGCCATTTCCCCCTGTCCTGCCCTCTGCAGCTCTCCTGGAGCCCGTTTAGGCCCTGGAAGGGGCTCTCAGGTCTCCCTGGAGTCTTCCCTTCTCCAGGCTGAACACCCACAGCTTTCCCAGCCTGGCTCCAGAGCAGAGGGGCTCCAGCCCTGGGAGCATCTCTGTGGCCTCCTCTGGAGTCACTCCAGCAGCTCCACGTCCTTCTTACTTTGGGGGTCCCAGAGCTGGAGGCAGCTCTGCAGGTGGGGTCTCACCAGAGCAGAGCAGAGGAGCAGAATCCCCCCTCAGCTGCTGCCCACAGTGCTGGGGATGCAGCCCAGGGTACAGTTGGATTTCTGGGCGTCCGGTGCACATGGCCAGGTCATGTTCGGCTTTCCATCCACCCTGGTGCTTCTCTGTCCATTCACACATAAACACAGCTGGGAGAAGCCCTGGGAGCCTTGTCTGGGGACGCTGTGTGGCTTTAGGGTGACCTTCATGTTTGAAAGCACTACATTTGAAACTGCCAGTGTTAATTAGAAAGGTCAGGATTTCATTTAAAGTGTTTAAAGCCAACCCTATGTGTCTGCTCAGGTTTCCTCTAAGCCATCAGGCTGAGCCAGCTTGTCTGCACATGGCTTCAGATAACTGACTGAGGAGCTCTTGGTACTGCTAATGCTGGTATTTAGTAATTCTTGGAATATTGGGGAAGCTCTGGAGGACTAGAAAAGAACTAATGTGCAAATATTTTAAAAGGGAAACAGAACAGCCTGGGTAATTACAGACCTGTCAGTGTGTCATCAATCCTCAGCAAAATAATGGAGTGGCAGATCCAGGCCTCAATTAATAAAGAATTAAGGGAAGGTAATATAATTAATGCCAATCAACATGGGCTGATGGAAAACAAATCTTGTCAAACTAACTTGATATCTTTTTTGATGAGATTACAGGTTTGGGTGATAGAGGTAACAGTGTTAACATAACATACTTAGACATCTGCAAGACATTTGACTTGGAAGCACGAAGTCTGTTGAGAAAGTTGAACAATACAAACCCAGTGTTACACAGTTTTGGTGGGCTGGGTTGTCACTCTCTCTTCCTGGAGTTTGTCATATTTCTGCCAAAGGATGAAATTAAATAATTGCCAGTGGAGCTGGTGGATGATGCAGTGAGCAGGGAAGCAGCAGAACACAGACATGCAGAGCTCTTGGCATGAACCTGAAAACCTCATCCCCAGTAATGAGTATGTGTTGGAGAACCAGTACTGTCCCACCTGCAGGAGCAGAAAAAGGTCTTTCAAGAGGAGGACTCCTCTCTTTAGAGGTGGTGGCTCTGGGAAAGGGATGTGAGATGCTTCATGGTGGGTGCTGCAGATGAAGTCCAAAAAGCATCCACAGCAATGAGCAGGGTGAGGAACCTGGAGAGGGTGCAGAGGATCACTCTGCACCTTCGACCAAAGTGGGAGGGGGTTGATGGTGATCTGCAAGTGCTTTGGTGCGGGACAGACTGGTGAGAGCCTGGCAAGCCCTGGAATGTGAGCTCTGGGTGCTGGTGGCTCAGGGTGACCATGCAAGCTGCACTCAGGGCTTGCTCCAGGGATCGCCCACAAGGTGACGTGACAAGTGAATCCACCCTCCTGGGCAGCTTCTGAACCCCACCTGCCAGGGAGGGTCTGGGCAATGGGCAGCACCTCCTTGCAGCCACCCCCTCTCCATCCCCTCCACCTGCAGTGCTCGTGTCGTACCCCGCGGGCTCACAGAGGTGCTTTAGATCCCCTATGTCACAGCCACCGAGGGCTGGGGAAAGCTGTGCCTTCAGATGTGCCCCAGGGCATGTCTGTGTCTCAGAAACACTTTTTTAAAACGATGAATGTGTTTTCTTTCTCTTTGCTGCCTGGCTCTGAGTTCAGAGATGCTCCTTCGGGTCATGTTTGCAAACCTGAGTCTGTGAAACCTTTTTTTTTTCCCGCCACGTTCAATGAAGAGAAACAGCAATTTCAATACGGTTCCAAAAAATTTCCCTGTGCCTGAACTCTGACCAGTTCCCATGGGCTCCTGTGCTTTGCTGCCAGCAAAGCCACCCCACAGCAGCTGAGTGGAGGTACAGATCCCCGGGGATGCCTGGTTGGTCCCTCTGGGATCTGGGAGGGAGGCTTGTCTCAGGAAATGACAAACACAGCTGGGAACCCCACTGCATACAGAAAGCCTCTGGCATATGATAAATGCCTCCCCCCACCCCCCATCTCTAAAAAAATAAATTACTTCCTTTTTAAAATCCTTTCCAACTGTTCCCCTTGCATTCGTAATGGGATGATCGGTGGAACCAAAGATGTGGCTGTTACTTTAAAGGATAAATTAGTTTGACTCTTAACTCAATAATTAAAACTGTTATGGCTATGAGCCTGCAGGGATAATGTACTATTATTATAGTCATTTGTTTCAATTAAATGCTTACTGATTTTACAATAGCAGCTGGGCACCTGTGTGAGATAGCTATTACTCTGAACAAGACATCTCAAATTCCAGCAGAAATTTGTCACTGCACTAAAGCATTTTACATAGACCATGAAAGTTTATTAGGAGCAGTTACAAATCGGGAAGAGGAGGGGTGGTAATTGGGGATATATTTTCTTATCAGCTTCTCTCTCTCCTGCTCTCTCTCTTTTTTTAAGTAAATCATCCTTAAGCATTTCAGCCATGGTGATGCGTTTACATTTAAACTTCAATACAAGAAAAAGCCTGCTGGGAAAACTTTGCTTCAAAGCTGCTCAGCAGATAATTTCTCTCCCTGGTTGATTGTGATTGTAATGACTTGTTCTTGGGAACAAACCCAAGGAGAGGTGAGCTGTGCTGCCAGTGAGCCTGCTGGCTGCCCCTGGAGCAGCTACTTGCCTTGTCTGGGGAGGAAGACCCCGAGAAGGGAAGGCTCTGGCAGTTCTGCCGTGTTAAGCACCTGTGTTAACTCACCCTGGAAATCACAGAATGGTTTGGGTTGGAAGGGACTGTTAAAGACCACCTCATTCCACCCCCTGCCATGGGCAGGGGCACCTTCTACTAGCCCAGGTTGCTCCAAGCCCTGTCCAACCTGGCCTTGGACACTTCAGGGATGGGGCAGCCACAGCTTCTCTGGGCAACCCGTGCCAGGGCCTCCCCACCCTCATCCCAAAAAAGTTCTTTCTTGTATCTAGTCTAAATCAGCTCTCTTTTAGTTTAAAACCATTACCCTTTGTCATGCTGAAAAGTCTGTCCCCATCTTTCTTATAAGCCTAAAAGCCCCGGAAGGGGCTCTCAAGTCTCCCTGGATCCTTCTCTTCTCCAAGTGAACCCCCCCAGCTCTCCCAGCCTGGCTCCAGAGCAAAGGGGCTCCAGCCCCTGGAGCATCTCTGTGACCTCCTCTGGACTCGCTCCAGCAGGTTCACACCCTTGTGATGTTGGGGACCCCAGAGCTGGAGGCAGCACAGCAGGTGGGGTCTCACCTGAGCAGAGCAGAGGGGCAGAATCCCCTCCCGACCTGTGGGATGAGCTCAGGACACAGTTGGTTTCTGTGCTGTCAGCACAATCCCCAGGGCATCCACCAGCACCCCCAAATCCTTCTCTGCATGGAAATCTGGTGGTCCCCGTGTTCTGGTCTCCCAGGAACATGGAGCAATGCCCCTCAGTGGGGTTGCACCACCTGCCCACTCCTGCTCATCTTGGCCAATGTCTTTTGGACATCCCAGTTTGCACAGCATTGCTCCAGCTCAGGGGGATGCAGTGCCGTGGGGTCAGACAGTGTCATGTGGCAAACTCCAACCGAATTTCTTCTTTTCCTGCTGGGTAACATCTGCAAGTGGTTTGGCTTGGATCCCACCCAAGACTGCAGCCCAGCCAAGCAGCTGGTGGGGTTGGAGCAGCTTGAAGCATCCCTGCTCCACCTGTGCAGCAAGGGCAGGGCACACCACGGGGGGATAACACAGAAACTCTGACTTTGTACTTTTGCCACCTTCAAGGTGTGTCTGAGACGAAGGGAGGTGGGAGGAGGAGCAGAAAAATTCTGTGGAAAGCAAAGGCAGAAGGCAGTTATAGGGGTGGGACCTGCCTCAAGGCTTCAGTTGGGAATTAGGATTTTGCAGGGGAGGATATTCCACAAGAGCAACCATTCCTGGAGCCTGGGACCTGAGCCCCAGGTCTGCTGGCTGGTGCTGCATCCTGTATTGCTGGAAAGAGCTCATTTTTGCATGAGAATTTTGGGGGGCAGTTAAGTTGAAGTTTAGCTTGACACATTTCAAACATTATCTGTGTCAGCAGAGCTCCCTGTTCCTGGCCAGGGTCTTCCTTATGGATTCACTCTGGATTCCCCTTTTCCCCATAAACAAGGAGTGCGGAACATGTGCCGTTTGTCAGCCTGCTTTTCTCTCCTTCTTAGGATTAACTGGAGCATTTATGGGCCTGATATGCATATTCATTAAAAGAATTGAAATACTGTGGAAAAAAAGAAGCTGTCTTTGAGTTAGCACAGCCTTTGGGAATGTGCTAAGTAAGATGCACTTAATTACTTTAGCTATGACTACATCACATTTCACTCGTGTTTCCTCTGAGATGCAAAGCATCTTTTCAGCAGAGGCTGGCAAAGCCATCCCAAACCTTTTGCAGCACCTCGTGGTGAGCTTGCTGTGCTGAATGCCTGGGATGGAGACGGGATCTGACCTGGCTGTCACAGCCTCTCCTGCTGGTGAGGGAGCTGGTAACATTTGGAGGGCAGTTATTTAATTCCACACGTGCTTCCCTTGGGCTCTGGGGGGACACTGAGTGCTCTGGGGAGGGGGAAGGCGTGAGGCAGGCTCAGTGAGCCCAGGGCTGGGGTTGCATCCCACAGGACCGGGGGGGGGGGGTTGCTGCATTTTTTTTTTACCTTCTTTCACTTTGATTTGCCATCACCCCAGTTTTGTTCATCATTTACTTGCCTGATTAGGCCATTTGCTGCAGGAGAGCATCTCAGAATCCTGCTCCTGGGCCTGTCTTTCCTTGGGTCTTTTCTGAAGGGATATCACCTACTTTGGATGTCCTCTGAAAGAGCTCGGTGTCTCAGGGTCCTGCAGCAGGAGGCAGGACTAATCCTTCCCCCTTGAGCCAAGGCCATTGTCACCCTCAAGCCCGTGGAAGAAGCTCCAGAGCTTCACACAAACCACTCACCTTCATTTTCCCCCCAAACATTTTACATCTGGAAAACACAAATGCCTTTTCCATCGCTTGCCGTCTCCAGTCCTGAGGACTCCAGGAGATGTCGAAGGTGGCAGCCCGGCTTGTTGCTTCCAAAACTGCCTTTTTTTTTTTTTTTTCTCCTCAAAAAATAGGGAAGCAGAGAGAAATTTAGTGAGTGGCAAATGTTAGGGGCAGTTCCTATCCCTTCAAACAGTGGCCAGCAGGATGCCTGTGAGGAGCACAGCTGTACATGTCCTTCTGCAGAACATCCTGGACTGGGGAAGAAGAGATGGAGACGTGGGAGAGAGAGAGAGGGTGTCAGAACCTGCAACATTCAACTAAAATCGTTTTTTTATCATAGAATTGTAGAATGATTTGGATTGGAAAGGACTGTTAAAGCTCATCTCATCCCACGGCCCTGCCCTGGTCAGGAACACCTTCCACTAGCCCCGGTTGCTCCAAGCCCCATCCAACCTGGCCTTGTTCTGCTCTGATGCGTAAATAACATGCACTGTAAAGAAAAAGTGTATGATTACATATTTAATGGATAAACGGAGCCGTTGTGGTCTGTTGGACACATAATAAAAGTTTCCAAAACAAAAATTGTCTTAATACAGTGTTTCCCCAGGAGGCTGCTGTGGCTGAAACGTGAGGGAGCTGTTTTAAATTTTAAAAAAAATTTTTAAGCCACGTTTCATAGCCATCCCCATTTCTGCAACACCCGTCTTCTAAACTTTTCCCTTCATTTGAATTTAAAATAAGGACAGTAAATTATTCTTTTCCTTAGCAGCTGGCAGATCCTCTCCAGCGCGAAAGGTCTGGATTAAAGTGACAAAACCCAAGACAAACGTGGCTTTTCCGCTGGAATTTGGGGAGCAGCTTGCTGCTCGTGCAGCAGATGGGCGCTGAGCTGTCTCCCCACCTTTCGTGCCCCTCATCGCTGCCTGTCCCACCTTGGCCATTCCCGTGACTTTTTGCAAATTCGATTGCAAGTGCAGAAATCGCCTCTCTGGTACCTCCTGTGCTGCCCAAACCTGGTGTCCATCCCCGTGGCTGCAGCATCCTCGATGCCTCTGTGACCAGGATTTCCCACACCGTGGCCAGGAGAGGCCAGAGCTCCGCAATAAGGTACATAAAAAGGTTCTAAGGACACATAAACCTTGCCAGAGCAAAGCCAGCCCTGCTGCCTCCTGGACACCACCAAAGCCAAGGGGAGCAATTCAGAATGGCCTGTAAGTCAGCCTCAGTCAGGCTCCTGCTGCTGTTGAAATGCAAGACAGTATTTAATTCCTGAGAGTTAAATCCCTTCACTTTGTAATTAATACAGAAAAAGGGCAGATCTAGGAAAACCTGTCCCCCTGACACCACTCCTCTGCTGATGGAGAATCCAAAAGAGAGCAGAACATGCTGTGGGGTGTTGTGTAAAGCTCTTGATTCCTGACCTGCAGCAGTAAATCTGGTTTTGCACTCGGATTCGTTTCCTCTGAAGCCTGCCGAGCCCTCGCTGGCCTTCCCTGGGTTTCCTTCTGTGTGTGCTGCTAATGGAGTTGGCAAACCTCCCCTGGTAATGAGAGATCACACCTCAGCAGGCTTATCAGGAATGAAGATTGTTAATAAATAAAGCTCGGGTCTTTAAACTCCTGTTAACATTAATCAGATTAATATGAAAGAGAAAAAGCCTGGAAAACAGTTCTAGGCAGGGTTTGCCTCCCTCCCGCTCCGTGGCTGGATGAGGCTGTGTGGGAGCTGGGCTCTGCCTGTGGCACTGAGTTCTGCTGCTGGGGGTGACCAGGCAGGGATGGATCCTGGAGGGCTGGAAATTGGGTTTTCATGGAAAATACTACAAACAGGAAATGTGGTCTTGGAGCAATGAACAGCAGGGTTTGTCCCCATCTCGTGTTTGCTTGTTGGTGGACACGCTGGAAGGAGTCCAGAGGAGGCCACGGAGATGCTCCCAGGGCTGGAGCCCCTCTGCTCTGGAGCCAGGCTGGGAGAGCTGGGGG
>JAWMRA010000050.1:2132895-2162388 GCA_035584735.1 Pseudotriccus pelzelni | reverse complement strand
GCTGTGGCTGCCCCATCCCTGGAAGTGTCCAAGGCCAGGTTGGACAGGGCTTGGAGCAACCTGGGCTAGTGGAAGATGTCCCTGCCCATGGCAGGGGTGGAATGAAATGGTCTTTAAGGTCCATTCTAACCGAAAGCATCCTATGATTCAGACCCCAGTTCGAGACATGAACTGGGAGAAGCCAAGGACATCATAGCAAAGTTCACAGTCTTCTGCTTCAGGCGGTGCTTGGTGCCCAGATCCTGATGTGCAGAAAGCACAGTGCCACCCAGTACCAGCCCTGGGAGTCAGGTTTAGGGCCTGAGCTGAGTTTAGGACCTCCACAGGTACCAGACCTCCTCCAGCACAGCTTATGGCTGAAGGTCAACTGCTGAGCTTAAATAGAGCTCCTGGGCCAGGGATTGTGGGTGGAGGCTCCAAGTGAGGCTGCTCAGGGATCTCAAGGCTTATGAGTGTCCTCAGGCTCTGACAGTCCTCTTGGAATAGGATGACACATGGAACTGCTGCTCCCACTGCCTTGGGAATCAGAAGTTTCAACCAAAAGTTTCAACCAAAGGCTTGTGGACTTTTCTGGTTAAAGAAACACGATGATACTCTGCCAGGCAGGTGCCAACCTCATGCCCACAGTGCAAAGCAGATGTAAGTGTGGGGCAGGAGCTCTGTGCCCCAGAAACAGGCATCTCCTGAGGATAGAGGGAAGGAAGGAAGGAAAAAGGATGTTCTGCGTGGTTATGGTGACAACATGGCTTGAAAGAAGGCACATCCACTCCAGGGACCCGGGAGTGCAGAAGCACCTCCCTGAGATGGAAATCTCCCCCAGATTTGCCCTCCTGGGCCCCCAGAAGTTTTGCACACAGTTACAGATGTTTCAAGGGAGCTGGGAAGAACACAAAACTCCCTCTTTGGGGCCTGTTTTCCTCGCTAGCCATAAGTGTTTGTTGGATGAAGACCACGCTCCCAGAGGTATGTACCTAATGGCTCTCAAGGAGCCACCATCTCTTTGCTGCTGGTTTATAAAGCTCAATTATTCAACCATCAGAAAAACATGAACAGGGGCTTAATAAAGGCATATTTCCAATATAAAAAAAAAATTAATGAATTTGTACTGTATCCTGCCTGCAAGATACATTAATTTCGATGGACAGCACTCAAGGCTTTAAGAGCTGGTGCTGCAGAGGGTGGACAGAATGAAAGCAAAGGAGAGTAAACAGAGGAGAGATTTCTAAGTGCCCATGACATTTGTTCAAATACTTTATTTCAATCAGCTTAAAAGGGAAACATAAAGCTGAGGTTGCTCCTAGGAAAGGCAATGAAATTGAAAACCAAGTAATGCACTGAGAGCAATTCAAAGGGAGCAGAGAGGCAGCCATCTGCTGCAGAGAGGGCACGAGCCGCCTTGCCGAGGGCTGGCTTTGGCTCTTCTGATGATATTTTTGTCTCCAAATGCCATCTCACGCTGTCTTGTCTGGAGAAGAGAAGCCACTCCAGTGCCTGAACAACACTGGGAGAGTTTCACCTGCGCAGACTAAGTGATTTCAAGTTTGTTTTGCCAAGTCCTTGGGGTGGGAGGTCCAGGCTGGATGGAGGAAGCTGCCCTTCAGGAGACCATCCAGGGTTCAAAGCTCGTGTTTAATTTGCTTTAGAAACACCAAGAACCTTTAGCAGTAAGAAGGGGGGGAAGAAAAAAAAAGACAAGAACCAAAATACCATCTTGAAAAAGGTGTGAAATTCCACTTCATGGCTAAAAATTCCTCTTTCCCCTTCTCCAGCCTCTTCCACGTGAGTCGGGAGCGCACTGAGAGGAGGAGCAGTGTGTGATGCCTGAACTGGGTGTACTTTCCTGGGCAAAATCATCTGCTTCCACTCTGAAGCAAGACTTGATGAAAGCTGCTCTGATTCCCACCCCAGCCCCACCACGTCCCACAGCGAGGCAGGCACTGGGCTGTCCTGCTGCCCCCACGGGCATCAAACCACAGCTCCGAGGGGGATATTTAGGTGGAAAAGTGGATTTGGGGCAAAGTGATACCTGTGGCTTGGTTTCCAAGGAAAGTTGTGATTTTCTTATTTTAAAAATAGAAACCCATCAAGCTGGGAGGGAAGGAGAGAAGGCTCTTTGTGACCACCTTCTACAGCAGACTGTGGGGTAAAAAGTGTATTTGTTCAGCAGTGTAGTTTACTTTTAGTAACAGAAGAAAAAGGTGAGGCTATTGATTTATCACTATTTTTTATTTGTTTTCTCCTTTTTTACCTCCATTAGCTCGCTGGGTTTCTTTTATCTGGGAGCTGCCTCTGACAGCATTCAATACATTCAGCATTTCTATAAAAATGTAAATATAAGATCTGTATGTGTAAACACACCCGCATAAATAAAACGGTAATGATGTGTGTATCTATATTTGTGTACATAGAAAAGCCAAATTATCTCCAATTTATCCAATGCCCTTTATAGCTCCTATGTGCATTATGTTCCTATGTACATACAATCTTCATATTTATATGAAAATGGCACCTATGAGGAATACAGATAAAAATACTAAAGGGTGTTTCTGGTGGATAAGTCACTCCTAATTCCTTAATTTCTTTTTGCTTGTTCCCCTGAGCAAGCAGTGGAAGATACATAAATAAGTCTGCACATATTTATTTAACCTCCTTGTTTAGCCAGTTTTCATGGGGTTTATATCCAAGATACCTGCACCAATGCCAAGAGGAGGGAGAGACTGTCCCATGAGCTGGTGCTTTCGTCCTGATCCAGAGCAAAGCTTGGAATTATGAGGAGGAAAATAAGGATGCACCAAACAAGGTAAAGGCTGAAAGGAATTAAAATACCTCAGGGAGACCTTGAGCTGAGTTTTCCTTCAGGGCTGATGGGAGGTTCACATCTCTCAGCTGCACACAAAGAGCCGGCGCACATGATCACCCACTGATCCCAACCCAACTGCAGCATCCTGGGAACCTTCCCCTTTTCCCCATACACACCTGAACCATTTCTGGCTGGTAGAAAAGGAAATCAGATGGGAAAAATTCTCCATCCACGGCAAAGATCGCGAGATTGCCAGGCAGTACCCTGAGATCCAGACTGTCTCACAAAGGGTGATGCCTCAGAGTCTACATGATCTCTGCTGCCACCTCCACCCTCTGCCCACTCCTGAGAAGTCTTTGCTGGGAAAAGGAGGAAATATCCTTCAGTGAAGAGCAGCTCATGGTCTGGGGTGTTCTGTGAGTGTCAGCAAATGGAACTCAAAGGGCCAAACAGAGACTGAAGGGCCAACTGGTGCTCCTGACACCAGAGAGATCAGCTCAGATGATGCACGAGCAGCTTAAGCCCAAAAATTGCAGCTCGTTCTGCCTTATTTCAGGATACAGCAGTGCAACTTGTGCCAGTGTCTCACCACCCTCACAGGGAAGAGTTTCTTCCTAATATCCAATCTGAACCTGCTCTCTGTCAGTGTGAAGCCATTCTCCCTTGCCCTGTCACTCCAGACCCTTGTAGCAATCTCTCTAGATCTTTCTTGCTGGCCCCTTCAGGTACTGTAAGGCCACAATTAGGTCACTTCGAAACCTTTTCTTTTCCAGACTAAACAATCCCAATTCTCTCAGCCTTTCCTCATAGCACAGATGCTCCATCCCTCTAATCAACTTGGTGGCCTCCTCTGGAATCTCTCCAACAGCTCCATGTCCTTCCTGCACTGGGTACCCCAGAGCTGGAGGTCCTCAGGAGTGGGGTCTCACCAGAGAGGGGCAGAGGGGCAGGATCCCCTCCTGGAGGTGATTACAGGTAGTTCTACGTGTCTTCCTCTGGGTGTGACATTCTCAAGCCCCCCTGCAGCTGGGAGCTCTGCTCCTGGTCCCTGCAAACCCCTCTGATTTCCCCAGAGAGTCTCCCATTCCGTGTTTCCAGGGCTCTGGGCACAGACATGTTTATTTAACTGTGCCTCCCCGCCCTCACAGGGAAGAATTACTTCCCAATATCCCACCTAAACCTACTTTCTTTCAATGTGAAAGCCATTCCCCTTTGTCCTGTCGCTTCACGATCTTGTTCAAAGTCGCTCTCCAGCTCTTCAGGAGCCTCTTTAGGCCCTGCAAGGGGCTCTCAGGTCTCCCTGGAGCCTTCTTTTCTCCAGGTTTTCTCAGCCACCAGCTGTCCCAGGCGGCAGCGGGACCATTCGGAGCAAGACGTCCCCATCCCCGGTTTCTCCTCCGTTAGCTTGCACGATTGGGAACCCGGGCTCATCGGAAGCAACGTTCTGTCAGCAGGAGAACGAAGCCCATCGGGATGCGGAGGGATGGAGCTGCCGCACGGCACGAGCTCCCCCTGCAGAGTCCCGGGCAGAGCAGCTGCGCCGGGCAAGGGATGAAATTAAACCAAAATAGCCCGCTTGAAGCAAAAAAAAAAAAAAAATCCCCTTTGCCATTGGCATGATGCCAGGCCGGAGCACGGGTGAGACCCGGGGGCGGAGGGGGGGAGGGCAGGAGATGCTCGGAGGATCTCCAGTCCCTCCTCTCCCACCTTGCACCAATTCCCATGCCCTTTTCCCAGCATCATCTGAAGCAGAACCACAAGGTTCTGCTGGGAGGGTCCCTGAAGTGGGGGGTGGGCAGGGGACAGACCAAGAGGCCACACCCTCCCTCTGCCACTGCCCTCCAGCATCCACCTCCCTCCTTTCTGCTCCATCCAAGTTTCAGGGATACTTTGACCAACTGCATTCATTTTGCACCCTGTGCCTATAGATCTAATGGAAGAGAAAAAAGCCACTGATATTTTGGGATGCCTGAAAGAGACATTTCCTAAATTTCCAGTGTCCTGGGATAATTTTGGCCTAGACAGCCACGCTCCAGCCCGGTGCTGGTGGCTTTGGATGCAATTTTGGATTTGCTCTCTAATGGAGCAGGGAGGTATTTATATATTTATAGCTCTGCTGGGCTGTGCTGGGCATTAACACAGTCCTGGAGCCAAGAATCTCAATTCCTGCTTTAGGCTAAACTAATCTCAGTGCCAGCCCAGGAGGGAAAAGGAGAGCCTGAGGATGCTGAAAATCCTGCTTGGTGGGATCCAGAGCAAATCTCCCCTTGGCTGCAGGATATGGAGTTGGGGGCTCAAGCTCAGGTTTATGGGGTTATAGGGCTGGGATTCCCCAGCTCCCTGTTTCCAGTGTTCTGCTTCCCAGGAGGATCCAGAAATATTTCCAAGTGTTTTAGCAGGAGAGGTTTCCTAGGACAGGTGCTGCCAGTGTGCCCTGGGTGGCTGCAAGCGTGGAAGGGATGGGTCACCACAGTCAGTGTGCAGCAGGAGGAGGGAGCAATTACAGGTCACAGAATCCTAGAATCATGGAATATCCAGTTCATAGAATCCTAGAATCAAGGAATATCCTGAGGTGAAAGGGACTCACAAGGATCACAAAAGCCCGGCTCCTGGCCTGGCACAGGACAACCCCCAAAATTCCAGAGTCTCTCATTAAGGCATCCCAGCAGGCAAAGAGGTCACAGCAGGGATGACACAGCCTAAAACCCTTCCAGGGTCTTTCCCATGCAGAAGACGAGGTTATCCCCACCAGCGATCACTGATGATCCTCCAGGAACATCAATGGCCAGGAATGCAAGTATTTCACACATCAGTGGCAGTCGTTGGAGTGCAGGAGCGCTGGGCTGAAATTGGCCGACTCCCAGAATTCCATGCGTATGAGATTCCTCCCAGACCAAAGGTGCTGGCACAGAAAGCTCCTGCTGTCCATGGAGTGCTGAGAGCGGCACACCAAGTGCACTTGAGAGGCAGAGGGTCGGGGCTTTCTTTCCTGGGTGGAGCGGCAGGATCTGCCTCTGGGGATGTGGTCATGGATGTAACCACAGCAGGAAGATGATGGCCAGGAAGGAGGGGGCAGTGAGATGGGAGTCTCCATGTCCTCCTCCTGCTCCGAGCCCTGGCTGCCCAGCTTCACTGGGCACTCACAGAAATATGTATTTCGACTCCATCCCTCCCTGGGCTTATCCCAGCAGCTCCCTTACCCATGGCAGGTGTGATGCCAGACCAGAACAGCAGCTTTGGCAGGGCAGGGCCAGGGAAACACACTGGAAAGAGGAGGACCAAGAGCAGGAGCATCCCTGGCCAGCTGCCCTCACCCAGCCAGGCACAGCAATGCCGAGCCCCTGGCACTTCTCTGGATGGGAGGGAGCTCGCTCACAGAGAGGATGTTGTCCCATCTGTGGGAAGCAGCACATGTTGTGAGCTCCCTGCAGCTCCAAACGGGCTGTGAGGGGGGACATAACCTACACCCAAGTCCTCTGCCACCTGGGGCTCCTGGGATAGGGCCACTCCTCTTTTCTCCTATATTTTTGGGTAATTTTTTTTTCCTCCGTCTCTCCATTCCCAGATCAGCTTCCCTTCTCCACCCTGCAGGAAGCACCCAGAGAAAGGGTTGAGGCAGGGGTTCCCCAAAGGGGTGTTTTTACCCAATACCTCAGTGCTGTCAGTAGTCAGGACCCCAAGATGCACCACACTGAACACCCCAAAACCCAGAGAGAGCCATGAAACAGCCCCAAACTGCTGAGCAGTCCCAGCACCTGTGGCTGCCAGGACATCCCTCTTTCCCCTGCACTGCAGGATCTCCTCCTCCACGGACCGTCCTGCAGCCAGATGTCCCTTGTCTGGGCATGCCAGGGTATGGGCATGGGGACCTGGAGGCTCAGCCAGGTGCTCCACACCTGGAGCAGTGTGTTTTCCACAGGGTATTCCAACCCTGCTTCCCACCCCAGGCAGGATGTGGAGCAGTGCCCACTGCAGTTTGGACAGTTGGACTTTTCCACTGAGCAGCTCACCCACCCCTGCTTCTCACTGGGGTGAAAATCCTGGGTAACCTGGGGGGGAAATGCAGCTTCTTTTTTTTTCCCCTCTCCCTTTTCCCAAAGTTTTCTGCAAACCTCAATACGTCGCTTTTTCACCGCTGGGGAAATGCTGACTTGCCAGCACCTGTTTTTAGCTTCTTTACAAAATTCAAACCCAGGGAAAGCTCAGCCGATGTGCTGGTTTTCCACAATTCTCTCTTTGCCAAAAACCCCAAGTCTTTCCCCAAAAGCTGCTGTTGCTGACTGCTGGCCACATGTGTTCCCTGCAATCCGGGGGGATGTGATGCCATGAGGATGCTCGGTGCCACCAGACCCCAGCAGGACCCCCCAGGGCTCCCCTGCACCCCACACTGCCCTGCCCCAGCACAGCCCCTCCATTTCCAGCCTTGGCCACTGGATTTGCACCACTCCAGGCACAGGGGTCACCTCCTCCATGGTGGTCTCCGAATCACGTGCAGGAGGAGATGGAGGCAGCCAAGTCCTGGATCGCTGAATATCCTAAGTTGGAAGGGACCCACAAGGCTCAGCGAAGTCCAGCTCCTGGATGTGGCCATGGGATGCCTCCCCATCCTCCTGCTGGGGCTGCATCCCCATCTTGGATACCTGCTGCAGGCAGCAGAACTGCCAGGATCAGTTTCCAGACTCCTCTGGAAACCTCTCCTCCAGAGTCCTTTCTTTGCTGCACAATATTTCACCACCCACCTCAGTGAAATGCATATTTCCCTTTTAAGAGCTCTCCTAGAATAATACATTTTTTTATTATTGTGACAGTGAGGGCTCCTGTTGCTATGGCTACATGCCCTTTGCTGGAGCAGGAGCTTTCCGGGTGTTGGAAATTCCGCTATTTTTCCTGATCTAAGTGGTTTGATTTTTTTTTTTTTTTAATTTGATGTTTACTCCCATTATCATCTTCTGAAACAACAGGTCATTTATATTGCTTGTGGATATGTACAGCAAAGCCTTCAGAAACAACCTTCTGCTTTCTGGAGGAATTTTTGGGGGGCGAAAAAAATTTACTGTGCAGCACTGATAATATATAGTACAACAAAAGCATGGAAACTCTGAGAGGGTCTCATCTGTATCTCACCACATCATGCATTAAACCCCAGGTTTGAGTTCAGGACTCTTGAATGAGTGTCATAAAACCAAGTCCAATTTTCTGTGGTTTTCATCCTGTTGCTGTAAAACAAACCTTGATATTCCAGTTGTCAATTGAGCCGCCTTCCAGTCCTGAGCCTCTTGAAACCTCATCTATTTGACAACACACAGAGGGAAAGGAAATGGATATATTAAACTGAGGGAGGGATGGATGGATAGATTAGATAGATAGATAGATGATAGATAGATGATAGATAGATAGATAGATAGATAGATAGATAGATAGATAGATAGATAGATAGATAGACAGATAAAACAATTCAGCTTTTTACTCCAGCATTTCTTCACAGGCGAGTCCTGTAACATTTAGATTTGGAAAGGGATCACATGTGCACAGAGACATTGCAGGAACTTTTCCAAAGCTTTTCATGCCTTGGGGTACTTAATGGTGCACGACTGTGCTCTGCTTCTGCTGTCAACACACACTGGGAGGGAGCAAGAACAGGTACAGGAAGGGAAACTGAGGCACGGAGCCAGCCCATCCCTGCTCCTGAAGTAGGTGAGTGGCAGAGCTGGGGTGCAAAACTCTGGCTTTCTGCTGAATTTATCCTGTGTTTTCAGGGAGAGCACCCACACCACTGCTTCCTTGTTTCATGGGGAGGAAGATGATCAAACGAGCCCATCACCTGTGGGCTCATTTCCCTCTGTCCCATCAGGACCTGAGATGCTGCATGAAATCCGTTTGCTTCCCTGTACTCCTGCCTTTTTTTATTGTTCTGTTTCAAACTAAAAACAGTAGAAATGAGTGAAAGCAGACTAACTCCACACAGAAACTCCCAAAAGAGCAAATACTCCAGGAAACCTCCAAGATTTGCCAACAAGGCAAGAGGTTTGCTACTGAAGTCTTCAAAGGAAATGGCTGCAGTGAAGTGCCAAGTGGATTCAACAGTTTATACGAACTTGCATGAGCAGATGCTGATACAGACTGGGCTCACAGGTTAGAGCTGAGTGGGAGGTGGTTTAGGTGGTGTCCCCAAGCCCCAGAGAAGCCCCTTGCCCTCCATGAGGCACAACCAGCAGCTGTGCAAGGGGCCCCCTGTGCCCAGACCGGGCATCTCCTCAGGCATCACCCACTACCCGGATCTTTGCAGCATCCACAGCCCCCAGAGGGACTGCAGAGAGATGAGGGAGGATGAAAATTGGGATGTACCTCATGGTGTTTCATCTTGGAGGGCTCAGGAGGCTGCTGGAAGAATCTCTGCAATGGCTGGGACACAGGAATGCCCAGGTGATGCCAGCAGGGAAAGAAAGGAAACTCAGAGCCCCTTCACCTGCAGCTGGAGCAGGAATGTTCTGGGAAGGGATGTCAAGCTCCTGGAGAGTATGTGATGGCAAGGAAAGAGCAGCTGGGAAAGGGAAATAGGGCCCAGCCCCATGGAGAAAATGGGGCAGCGGGAAGCCAGGCAAAAGTTGGTTATATTCCCAGCTACACCTTGTGGCGCTGCCAGAAACGGAGGCACGGAGAGGTGAAGGGATGGCCCAGTGGTGCTCAAAGAGACAGAGGAAAAGCTCCAAATGAACCAGAGGGTCTCACCAGGGCACAGCATTTCCCTTCCCACACCAACCAGCTCTGTCCTCACCCCCCCAGCCAAGCAGATTCCCACCCAAGGATGCAGTTAAAAATCTCCACCGCCGGCTGCCCTGTGGGATTTTGGGAGAGATTCTCCCTCAGAACATTTAAACATCCCCCCCAGTGTGATTTCCCTCTGGCCAAGGGGAGAAGGGGGTGACCCACAATTCATTTCTCCTACCACCTGTGCCATTCCACACTCTGTTCCCATGAAGATGGCACAGGAGGTGGCTGGAGAAGAGCAGCCCAGTGGGCACAAGGGAAATTATTAATTATCAGGATGCAGAATGAGGACCCTGCAGGCTGGAGGTACATCCTTGCCTCCCATCCCTGACCTCCAGCAGCACCCATGGAGCAGGATGGGGTGTTTGGATGCCCCAAGCACCAACGCACATTTGAGAGCTGACAACATTTAAAGTGCAATTTTTAGGTGCAGTTTGAGAAAAGTGAGAAATACGCATTTTATATATACGTATATTATTTTTTCATAGAATCGTAGAATATCCTGAGTTGGAAGAAATCCACAAAGATCATCGAGTCCAAATCCTGGCCCTCCACAGGACAGCCCCAAGGACCTATAGTTGCAGACACAAATGCTGATCCGTTCTCATGTCAAATCACAATGGGATGTCCCTGCACAGGAGGTGCTTCAGGAAAGGTGCACATGGAGCAACGCTGGGAAAATAGAGAAACAACAACTGTTTTGGATAGCTAAGTTCTGTAATTTAAACAAAATATTAATTTATTCAAACCTTGTATTAGCAAGGGAAGAAAAGAGTCCTGATTCAGAGTATTTTGGACTGTTTACATCTATTTATGGGACAAGGCTGTTCCTGGGAATGGGGAAGGAAAGCGGTGCTGTCCTGGTTTGCAGCCCATCTGCTTTGGCTGCTGTTTGGAGGAGGCAGGAGCAGCACTGAACATGGTGAGCAGCAGTGTGGGAAACCTTGTCCAGAGTTTTTCTGAATGGATCTCACTTAATCAACCGCCTCCAGTGGGAAGTTATCACATGGGAGGAGAAGACACCACCGCTGCTGTGTGAGGACGAGCCAGGGGAGCCACAGTGCAGGACCTGGGGTCTGCCATGGGTGTTCTGGCTCCCAGCATCCCACCAGCCCTATATCCTCACCAGGCAACCACCACTAAATACTCAGGGCTTGGATCCCTCAGAGACAAGGCTGGAAAAGCCCTTCCTTGCACGGGGATTTGGACAGGGATGGCACAGCCAAGCTGCCACTACAGGGCACGTGTGGGGCTGTGGATGCGCCAAGGGATGCGCCAAGGGATGCACTGAGGGATGAACCAAGGGATGCACTGAGGGATGAACCAAGGGATACACTGAGGGATGCACCGCAGCATGTGCCACAGGATGTGTCCAGGGATGCACTGAGGGATGTGCCACAGGATGCACCAAGGGATCAACCAAGTTCTCACTTTTCAGGCAAGGATTCCAGTCGAGGCCGAATGATAGAAAACACCCTCATTACTGCCTTGGATCCTTAACATTTAATGCAGCTTCCCCGCTCCCACAGAGCTCCAGCCTGTGTAAGATCGTGCCCGTTCACACACATCAAATGCCAAATACAGTTTCTTCGTGCCCTGGTCGGATGATGTCCATGGGATGCACAAACTCCAGGTGAATATTGACTTTGCACTGACAAGGCTCTAGTCCAAATACCACCCACTGCACGGGGCAGCTGAAGCGGGCCGGCACGCCTGCGATCCAGCGATGGAATGATTTGATTCCCCAGCCCTGCAGCATTCTGTCTGCGAGGAAATTTTCATTTGGCCTCTCCAACTCGAGAACCAATTGTAAATGTCAGCCCTAAACGCTCAGATTTAAGTGTTGGGTTGTCTTGTTTGATTACGGCACTAAAAGGTCAGGGCTGACTAATGGAAAGTACAAGCGGTGTCGGGAGGGAAACTGTGTTCTGCCGTGGGTGAGCAAACACCTGGGGACAACCTAATTACTCTTCCTGCTGCATCTCTCTCTTCACTCTCCGGCTCCTTCATCCAGAGCTGTTTTTTCAGGTTTTACAACCTGGAAAAGCCGTTTCTGGGGAGAACTCCTGCTTGTGACGTTGCTGCCGGGGATGCTGACAGCGCTGGCTTTCCTCACGGGAGAAGCGGAGAGCTCACCTCACCACGGGCTGGCTGGGTTTGCTCCCAAAGGGAAAGGGATTGCACCAGAGCCAGGCTGCAGCCACCCCCACAGCCATCACCCACTTCTCTCCAGGGGCAGCACCAAAGTGGTTTGGGTGCCAAAGTTTCTCTGCATCCATTTACATTCCCATTTTGGCCTCCCTCTGGCAACCAGCATCCCAAGAGCTCCATATAGAGAGCAGAATAGGACTTTTCCCCTCCTGCTTTCCCATTTGCCATCCATTTTCCAGCGCTTGCAGCACCTTTAAATCTCCCCTTCCCTGAGTTGTTCCAGTCATGGTGGCCAAGTAAAACTCCAGTTGCCTCAGACTGAGCTGAGGAAATTGCTTTTTCCTGAGCCCGTTCCCAACATCCCAGCTCTATAAGCATTATATTTATTTTAAAGCTGCTTTTAAAAACATTAGTCCTTCTGCCATAAAAGTGCCTGGCAGAACAAAACCTCGAGATGCTGTTCCTCCTGCCTGGGGAATACTGTGGTGGTCTCAAACAGGAGCACTCATTCCTCCATGCAGATGCCATCCTGCACTGGGATCTTGTCCCTGTTGCCAACCCCAAAATCTTCCCTGTCCAGGGAAACACAGTGTTGACTCAGGATGCCTAAATGTTTCTGGGAGAGGTCTCCAGCTGCCATGGGCTTCTCTCGGGGAGGCAGTTGCTATCCTCTTTTTCTGTGTGGTTTGTGTTACGAGGTCCCACATCACTCAGAGAAACAGAATCACAGAATTTAGATAGAAAAGTCCTCTAAGATCATCAAGTCCAACATCAACCCAGCACTGCCAAGGCCACCACTGACCCACGTCCGCAAGTGACACATCCACACACCTTTTAAATCCTTCCGGGGATGGCGAGTCCACCACTGCCCTGGGCAGCCTCTTCCAATGCCTGAGACTCCTTTCAGTGAAGAAATTTTCCCTAATATGCAACCTAAACCTCCTTTGGCACAACTTTAGGCCATTTCCTCTTGTCCGTTGTTCCCTGGGAGCAGACCCTGATCCCCACCTGGCTCCCCCCTCCTGTCAGGGAGTTGCAGAGAGTGAGAAGGTCCTTGAGACTCCTTTTCTCCAGGCTGAGCCGCCCCAGCTCCCTCAGCCATTCCTGGTGCTCCAGACCCTTATTATAAGAAGCAGTTGTGTTATTCACAGGCCCCTTTGCAGGAGCATCTCTGGGGAATGAATCCCATAAAGCAGAGGACGATGTGAGAAGGATGAAGAGGCTCAGAAACCACCAAAAATATAGGAAGGGAAAAAGTCCTCACACCATCATCAATATCAAATGCAAAGAAATCCAAGAAAATAAATATCCATCTCCAAACTGAGCTATTTCCTTCACAGTCCAGGCATGGAGTGGGACAGAGCCTGAGCTGCACTGGGGAAGTAAAGGCAGCCTGTGTTCTGTAAGATTAATAGGAAATCTGCTCTGGATTGGGAGCGATTTCCTCTTTTATTGCAATGAACCCCAAAGAGTAATGGCTGCAGGGCAAGAAGAGGAAGGCAAATTGCAGTAATAATGTGTTTCCTTGTGCAGACATGCTTTTGATCATAGAAAATACACCGTCTGTTTCTAAATTACTTGTATTGATTTAACAGTTAGAAATGTGAGAGGGGATCTTTTTTTTCCTCTTGCAAATCCAAATCCTGGAAATCTGACAGTGCAATAAAAATTATGGGCTTGTTCATCATAAAAGATTCCTGCTGCCAGGCATGGGGCTATGCTGGGACATCCCCTTCCTCTCCATCACCCTGTCTCACTGAGAGATGAGCACCTGAGTCCTGATACACCCCGTAAGAACTATTTCTTTACACCAAATGAGATGTTCCTGTGCTTTTCTTCCCTGTGAGGGTGGTGAGGCCCTGACACAGGTTGCCCAGAGCAGCTGTGGATGTCCCATCCCTGGAAGTGTCCAAGGTCAGGCTAGATGGAGCTCTGAGCAACCTTTCTGACCCCACAGGAATCCTCCCATAGTGTCCCCAGCACTCCCAGACCAGCCAGTAGCTCACAGCAAAGCCCCACAGCCTCCACATGAACTCCTTCCTTCCCCTGGAGGAAAACACCCTGAGCCCAAGCATTGTCCACAAACTTTCTACTTCTCCAAGTGAAATCAGGAGATGGACCTTGGCTCCTGCTGGTTGTGATCTGCAAGGTTTATTAAACCCAAGAAAAAAAAAAAAAAAAGGCATTTTCATGCAGAATCTTTTGGTTCATAGAAGAAGTTATTCCACAGCAGTCACCTGACAACCCTCCCCCCCACCACAAGACCGAGAAATAAAGTGACTCCGGAGTGAGCAAAACCAAACGCGCTGTCCAATCCCGACACGCAAAAGTGGTTCCTGTCATTTCGTACAGCATGGAGAAATTTGGCAAATACAGCTGATCTGCAGTTCCCATCTCTTAAAGCACTCTGGGGCTGGCTTTGGCCTCCAGCCCTTTGGTTGCCTGCCTGGAAAACAGACACGTGTCCTTGTGCTGCGCGACCTGGGGACTCTGCGGGGGAATCCCAGCCAGGTGGGGAAGAGCTGCTGTGTCAGCGTTTTCAAGTGGGCGATATAAATATAAAACATGGATACAAACGGGTTCTTTGTACACAAAATATCATCTCTCAAGGCACTGGGGTGACGGCCCTGCTGCCGCTGGTGGGCTCCTACTGGGCTTCTGCAGCTGCTTAGGAAGGAGGGGGAAGAAGGGACTGGAGAAGTCCCAGTGCTGCCATCCAATGGGGATTTCACCCAGATGCCCCGGGAGGGGGTTTTCCCAGCCGGATGGTGCTTTTCCTTGGTGGGGGTGGTGTGATCCCACAGGGGCTCCAGTCTCCTTGGGATGGCTGGGCTCGGCCAGGAGGGAGGTGCATAGACGGGCCGGGGGTTTGGGCTGCTCCACTCCCTCGTTACGCCAGCAGCCCCAGCCGGGTCACCTTGGCCGACAGGAAGGAGTGGATGATAAAGACAATGGTTTTGGGGCAGGAGTGAAGGTCCAATTGCTGCAAGAAAGGAAGGGAGGGATGTTTGCCAAGGGGAAAGCTGTTCCTGGAGCAGCTTTCAGCCAGGGACCACCCAGAGCCCCCCAAGCTCCACCACAGCCTTACTGGGGCCCTGGGAAGAGCTGTGCACCCTGGCTGGGGCAGGTGGATGGGCCAATGCCTCACCCCCACACCAGGCAGGATGGGTGCTGAGCACCGGGCAGGTGCTCTGCTCCCCCTCTCCCCCAGGACCGGGGGGAGCGTGGGGGGGGGGGGTGCTGAAGGCAAAGCCAACTCACGATCTCTCCCTCTGGGCCGCCAAAGTCCAGGTAGAGCATCTTGGTGCCGTCATCTGAGGACATCTGCAGCTTCTCGAAGGGCTGCTGGAGCAGGATGGTCCTGCTGAGCCCGGGCTCCGTGGTGGAGATCGTGAAGCCCTTGTCGATGTGGACGGTCAGGGTGCACTCCTGCCCCTTCCACGTGCAGGCTGGGGACGGGGAGGGGACAGGGGTGAGCCGGGGGTCCCCCCGCACCGCCCGGCTCCCCCGGCCCCCCGCTGACCTGCCGACACCTCCTGGGCCAGCTCTGCGGCGCCGTGGGTGCCGTCCACCAGCAGCCGCGTCCACAGGGCGAGCTCCCGGGGGCTCTCCAGGCTGAAGAGGTGGGTCTGCACGCCCAGCCGGCTGCCGGCTCGCAGCGCGAACGAGCGCTCAGCCTCGTACGGCGCCGAGCCCTTCGCCGGCCCCGAGTGCACCAGCCTGCGCCAGGGACACCGCTCAGCACCGCGCTCCGCACCCCTGCACCGCGTCTCAGCACCGCACCTCAGCCCCGCACAGCCCCGCACCCCACACTGCATCTCAGCACCGCACAGCCGCAGCACAGTCCCGCATCCCGCACCGCATCTCAGCATCGCCCCAGCACCCCGCACCGCACCTCAGCACTGCATAGCCCCAGCACAGCCCCGCACCGCACCTCAGCACAGCACAGCCCCGCACACCGCACCGCACCTCAGCACTGCATAGCCCCAGCACAGCCCCGCACCCCGCACCGCACCTCAGCACAGCACAGCCCCGCGCCCCGCACCTCAGCACAGCACAGCCCCGCACACCGCACCGCACCTCAGCACAGCACAGCCCCGCACACCGCACCGCACCTCAGCACCGCACGGCCCCAGCACAGCCCCGCATCCCGCTCCGCGGTGGTTGTGCGGCGGGGCCGGCAGGGGGCGGTGCAGCCCCGCGGATGAGCCCCCGCAGCGCCCGAACCCCCGCACCGAGCCCCCGGGATGAGCCCCCGCACCGGCCCCGGGACACTGCCACCACCCCCGCACTGAGCCCCTGCAGCAGCCCCGGGGCTCTGCGCCACCCCGGGACACCGTCACCGCTCTGGGACACTGCCAGCCCCCAGCACCGACACCCCGCACCAGCCCCAGGGCTCTGAGCCCACCGCCCCCAGGGCCCTGACACTCCACTGGACACTGTCACTATGCCCAGTGCCCTGCCAACACCACTCCCAGGGCTCTGCCATCATCCTCCCACGGCCCCGCCACCACCCCGGGACTCCACCATCACCTCAAACGCCTCTGCCATCACCGCCACCAGACCCCGCCATCAGCCTGGGGCTCTGCCCTGACACCCAGCTCCTGCCACCACCTCTGGTCACTGCCACCACCCTGGGGCTCTGCCACCACCCCTGGGGCTCTGCCCTGACTCCCAGCTCCTGCCACTGCCACCCAGACACTGCCACCACCCTGTCCCCGTGCAGGACGGGAGGGCACCGGCCCGGCGGCCCCTACCTGGTGGCGATCAGAGGGTAGCTGTGCGTGGGCTTGCCCAGGGCGTCCCGGCTCTGGGGCAGGCTGCCGTACAGCAGCAGCTCCTTCTCCGTGAGGACGGCCAGGAGGTTCCTGGTGCCGGCGCTGGGGAGCTGCAAAGCGACCGGGTCAGGGGCCACCGGCAGCGTGGCGGCACGGGGCGTTTGTTGCGGGGGCGTGGGGAAGGGGGGGTACCTGCTCGGTCAGCCAGCCCACGTGCTTGACATCCCGTCCGGCCGCCGCGCCCGCCCCCGCCAGCTGTGCCCGCACCTCCTCCTTCACCCGCGGCAGCAGCGCGCCCGCGTTGGCCTGGATGGCGCCCAGCCAGGACTGCGCCGTGGCCTCGTCCTTCGCCCGCAGGAAGAGGGCGACGCGCCCGTCCGCCGAGCACACCTCCAGGTACCTGCAGGGACACGGCCCCGCTGGGTCCCCGCCGGCTCTCGCCCCCCTCGGGGCACCGCGGCGGCATCGCCACCCCCCGGCATCGTGTGCTGACCTGTGCTCCGGGTCGGTGGGCAGGCACTTGCGGGACACGTAGCACATCTTCAGAGGCACCGTACGGCCCTCCCGGAGTTCCCGAGGGGGCAGGACCGGGGAGGATCGCTTCTGTGGGGCGCCAGGAGAGGGGTCCCAGCTCACCGTGGCCCCTGCGGGGTTGTTCTTGAAGTAAGGGGAGATCTCCTTCATGTACTTCACTGGAAGAGAGGCAGCACCCGGCTGAGGGTACGGAACAAAACAGGGCAGCCTCATCCTGCCCTGCTGAAACCCCCTGCAGCCTCCCTTCACTGGAGCTGGTGTCCCTTCCATTACCTGCAGAGATGTCACCCATGGGTGCCATGGGTCCTATGGCCTGCACCCCTGTGGTGGATGAGGTCACACCAGAGGGGGACACAGGATCACAGAATGGTTTGGGTTGGAAGGGACCTTAAAGCTCATCTTGTCCCACCCCCTGCCAGGGGTAGGGACACCTTCCATAGCCCAGGTTGCTCAAAGCCCCATCCAACCTGGTCTTGGACACTTCAGGGATGGGGCAGCCACAGCTTCTCTGGGCAACCTGTGCCAGGGCCTCACCATCCCCACACAACACCTAGGACCCTCCCAGTACATGCACCCCAACATCCCAGCACAGAAAGCTCCCTCAAGAGGGATAAAAATGGCCTTTGCCCCCTTTTTTCTTCCCTTTCACCCAGATCAGTTCACAGACCGAAGCCTAATCAGGTCCCCAGGGCAGTACACAGCCAGGGGTGGGGAATGGGAAAGAGTCCCAGGCCAAAATTACACAGTCCAAACTGTGCTGGTACAGCCAGTTCTGCTGCCAACTGAGTAACAGCCCTCAAATACCCTGGCCTGGCCCCAGGAAAAGCCACAGAGTGCGCGCTCAGAGCTCAGCCCTGCCCCATGAGCTTCAAACCAGGGACAAGAAATCAGCTTTCAGTCCCCAGCGAGCCTGGCTTTGGAGCCAGAGGCCTCAGAGCCATGCTGGGATGGCAGCCGGCTCCTGAGGTTTGAGGGGAGGGGGAGATGAAAGGCACCACAAATTGATGGGGCCCCACAGCTACATCCCGAGAATGAGTTCAGCAACGCTGGCCAAGAAACTTCGGCTGAGCAGGCGGGATGCCAGTCCCGGTCCTGCCCTGGGGGAGCACGGAACCGGCTAAGTGGCTCCAGGGAAAGGGTTTCCCTTTGGAGGTGCTCGGGGAAAACAGCGCAGGGCAGACACGCGCCTGCTGCCACGTCCCCAGCCATCCCTGCTGGTCCCACTCCAGCTCCAAGTCAGCAGAGTGGGTGGCAGGAGTGGGGACACGAGCTTGGCTTTGCAGCCGACACTTGTAGGTGGCTGGATGGGCCCAGCTCCAATGGCTGCAGCCAAGCCACGGCAGCCTGAGGTGCCAGAAAAGAGCCCTTTTCCAACCAGGACAGAGTCTGCACCCAGAGCCCTCCACCCTCAAACTTCACCTGCCCACCAGCACCCACCTTCCACCCATCTTCCCCAGGGAAGCACCAAGCCTGACAGCTCAAAAAGCATTTGGACAACGCTCTCAGGCACGTGGTGGGGTTGTCGGGGTGTCCTGTGCAGGGCCAGGGGTTGGACTCGATGATCCCTGTGGGTCCTTTCCAACTCAGCACAGTGACTCCTTGACCTCCCCCTTCATTCCTATCCCAGCGAGCTCCCTAAAACCTCTAAATCCTGACACCCCGCGGGGGCTGCGGGGAGGCAGAGCCCGGCAGGACACAGCTATAAAAGGCCACGCTGCTGTGACACGTGGGCCGGGTCAGCCCGCGGTGGCCCCGGGGCCAGGGCGGCGGAGTAGGGCCACCAGCCCCGCGCCTCCCGCTATAAATAGGCACTGCATTCCCGCAGGCATCCCAGCCACGCGGGATCCTGCCCCGAGCCATTAATCTTGGCAGCACGGACCTGCCGTTATGCCGGTGCCCGGGAACTAATGGGAGTTCAGAAAGATATCGCTCAGCTGCTGAAACCCGAGCGCTGTCCCTGCGCCAGCCCCCGGCTCCCCGGGCGGGCGGGGGATGTCACCGGCATTCGCTGGGAGACGGTGGGGTCGCGTCCCGATGGAGCCACGGAGGAGAGGAGCAGCGCCCAGCCCGGGATGGGGCACAGGGAATTAGGGAATGGCCGGTGTGTGTGGCTCTGGTATGTGGCTTTAAGGAGGATTTAAGGCCAAGAAGCACCAACGGGTTCCCACAGCGCTGGGGGCCCTGAGCCAGCACGGGGAGCTGGGATGTGCCGGAAGATGTGGTGGTCTCTGGAGTCACGATCCCATGGGAGCTGCGGTCTCCTCCAGTGACCCCAGCACTGGCTTTATAGCAGGTGAGTTACACTTCTGCCATCCCTTCACTGAAGCTGGTATTGAATGGATTAATTAATTACCTCCATCTCATTAAAGCACACAACTCGGACCATATTACGTATCACCTCTGCTGCCAGTAACCGTAATTCCTGAATTATTTTTTCCTTCTAACTAACACAGCTGGAGCTCCTGCCTGCTCCTTGTTTGTTAGCCTGCACCCTCCAAAAACCACTTGGCAGAAACACTGCCTCACTGCTGTTGACTTAAAGCCACCTTCAGCAGGCACACAGCCCTCGGGGGCTGCTGGGCTAACCCATGCAGCCCCCCAAGCCATGTGGGCTCTTCACTTCCCAGGAGAGACTGCCTGCCTCACTGATCCTCTCCAGGATGGAGGAAACAGGACAGATAAAGCCTTTAGCTGCTCAGGGCTTTGCACTGAAGAATGCTTTAATTTAGGTTTCTGGGGGACAGCAAAAGTCTCTGGGCCTGTGGTCTCCCATGCCAGGATGGTGCCTCTGCAGGGGGCTGGTGGCACAGGGGCACTACCAGAGCATCACATGTACCCTGAACCCTGTAGCATGTTGCATCAGGGACATGGTAAACCAAAGGCCCCCTGTCTGCCCTGCTCTTCCCTCTTCCCTCTGTGTTGCAGTTGGAGTTTTTTCTCCTCAGTAAGCCAGAAAGTGCAGGACCATCAAAATTCCTTGGTTTTACTTCTTGGCTACAAATTCTCCTTCTCCTCCTAGGGATGCAGAATAATCATAAACCAAACACTCCTGCACCCTCAATCCTGAGCCTGCATGATGTGTCCCACACACCTCCCGTGGCTCAGCATGACCAAAGCCAAGCTCCTGACCCCAGAGACCTTCACTGAGAAGCCACAAAACCTCCTCCAGGCAGGAAATCAGTCCCAGCCACACGGACACCCAAGTTCAAGAGAATCTTCCTGCTGCTTGGGCCATCAGCCTGGTGCTGGCACACTCTGCTCCAGCCCAGAGATCATGGCATGGATTCAACAGAGAGGCTCCAGGCTGCAATGCCCATCAGGGGTAGGATGGGTGCGGTCATTTCTCCTGCCAAAACCTTCCCAGCAGCACCTGCACAGCCCAGCCAGTCACCTGTACTGGTGGCCATCACATCAGGATGCCTTCCAGGGAGGTCCTGGGGATCCAGCTCTGGCCCTGTGGAGATGCTAAGCCAGTCTCCAGCTGGCCCCCTCTCTGCCTCAGGACTGATGGTGCAAGATTAGCATGTTAAACTGGGGGCTCAGCAAACACACACCCCAAAGAGACACTCTGAAGAGACCTGCAGCCTTCAAGCGGATGCTCTGATGTGCTTCCAAAATGCTAAACAGTCCCTTCAGCATCCCACTCAGTGACCATCCCCAGCTCCTGGTCCCAGCTGCCTCAGCTCAAGCCCTTCTACTCCAGGGAGTAGGGAGCTACTCCCAGGACCCTGTCCCAGCACTCAGTGACACATCCCATGCCCCTAAATATTCCTCTGTGCTGCACGGTCAGCAGGGACCCAGGGAGATCATGGGATGACCCTCTGTGTTTCCATGGGAGGAGAAACATCCCCAGAAAACTCTGCAGGGAAAGCAAAGCTTCAGAGCAAAGAAGTGTGGAGGAGGATGTGGACCCTCATCCTCTCTGTACATCATCTCCAGGGCAGGTCCAAAGCCTCTGTTTCTGCTTGGGTTCCATCCCATGGTTATGGCAATCAGCCTGATGGAGCTGGGCCTCCCCAGCCCTACTCTCTCCTGGCACCCTTTTGTTTTTCTGAATTTCAGGCTTCCAGGCTATTTCTTGGCCAAGCAAGTCTTGGAGAGCTGCAACAGCCCCCGGAGCACCCCTGTGGCCAACAAGCCCTGAGCTGCCACAGATTTGAGATGACCAAGGCTGCCCCAGCTACTCCTCCCCACCGCTCCCAGTTCTCCCCCCTTGACAATACAGCACAGGGGCCTCACCAGAAAAAAACACTCCTGTCACCAAAGCCCTTCCCAGGGCAGCTGGAAGGATATTTATCAGCCTTTCCCCTGCCATGGAAAATCTCTGGATTTCAAGCAATGAAAATAAGAAAAAAAAAAACAAACAAGGAAAAAATAAGGCAAGGGAGAGCAACTCTCCCTGAAATAACAACGTAATATAAATACAGTCAAACTCCTCCTGCAAATGTCAAGGGAGTAGTTTGGCACATCCAAAAAAGAATCTTGGCAGGATTAACCGAAAGGTATCTGCGTGTCCTCACGCCTGGGCAGCAATGACAACCCAGGAGCCAGAAGCCAAGCTGAGCAGCCCGGGGTGAGATCTGGCACATGGAGCTGCTGCTGATGCTCAAATTAAAATGCATCACCTCCTAACCCTGATGCTTTGGAGGGTCCCACCCCAGCTCGCTGCCCTGTAAGGAGGTGCCAGCTCTCCCAGATTTGTTACCCGCTGCAGTGCCACTTGCAAACTATCCAAAAAACTCCTAATCCCAGGAACGGCTGCAGCCAGGAGGAGCAAGGTAGCAGACACCGGCTGTGCCAGACTACTCTGTTTTCATACTTACAGCACCATAGGGAAAGCTGGAGTCACACTTGGCAGCATGCAGGGACCAGGAAGTGTCTAAGTGATGTTAAGGTGTTTTTCTCCAAGCTCTAGAGCGAGTCCAAGCAGGAGAAGAGAGCAGGGAATCCCCCTTTAACACCTTTCAGGCACCTTAAGGACACCCCCTGCCCCCCAGCCCTGCCACCCCTCCCCAGGGCAGGATGCTTGGCAAAGCAGCTCCTGGAGAGCCACGAGGATGGCAGGTACAAGGCACCCTTTCCTGAGGCAGGGCCACCAACTCCACTGTCACGGGGCAGTGACAGCCTGATGGGAACCCCAGCACAGTGCCAGCCCTGCCATCCTCCACAGGAAGGGCTCTGCTGTGCCAGCAAACCCAGAACAGGGAGGGTGTGGAGATGCACCCTGCTTATAGGTGACATTTGTGATCAGATGAGCAGCAGAGACCTCTTTCCTGCTCCAGCTGTTGCCTGGAGCACCCCAAGCAACACCACAGTGCAGAACTCCAACAGCATCAGCTACCAATTTATCCCAGAGCCTCCAGAATGCTGTGGTGGGAGCCAGCCCTGCCTCACTCTGCTCCCAAGGTACCTGCTGGGAGTTTTAATTAATTAAGAAGCCCAGCAGGTCTCACCTGAGCTCAGTGAGCTCCAGCAAAGGCCCTGCCTGCAGCTGCCTCATGGGAGAGCAACCTGGCAATGCCCGGCTCCCAGGGGATGGAGGAAGAGGAGGAGGGGGTCCAGGGAGAGAACTTGTTCTCTACAGAAAGGGCAGCTCATCTCCACCTCTGGCAGGGCCTCTCACAGAAAGGAAACCCACACCAAAGTAAAGGATGGACAGAAAATAATAAAGAGAGGGTGGTCCAAGAACAGCGGCTACGGGGAGGAATTTCGCAGACTCATAAAGAAAGAAGCTCTTGTATTTCTTTTTGGTCAGAAAAAAACAACAAAACCACCCCACCAACAACCCTATCTGCTCCCAGCAGCTGTGCAGAGCAGCACATTCCTCGGGCTGAACCATGGTCCTTCGGCTCCCAGGAGAGGAGGAACCCACAGCAGAAAGGGCTGAGCAAAGCTAAAAATGAAAACCTGGAGCTGAGACAATCTGGGGAAGGCACAGGAAAGCAGGAGCCACAGTGGTTGCTGGCAGCAGAGCACACAGAACTCTTTCCTTGTCCAGGGACAGCCCAGAGAGCTGCCTCCAAATCAAACCTCTCCTTGGGATCTGCACTGGGAAGGGTCCTTGGTGCCAAGCCCCTCGTGGTTAACCAGGGCAACCCTACGGGCTGGTTGGAAGAGAGGGGAGGGGAAGGGTCCTGTCCTGAGGGACAAACCTGGTGTGCTCATCCCAGCCTGGCCAAGCTGGCAGAGGGTGGGCAAACATGGACAGATGTGATGTGAAACAGGAAAAGAATAGGATCTCTCCCTCAGCACTCCCGTGGTCACAACCCACCGGCCCTCACCCACTCAAGTGGGGTTGGGGGGCTCCTGCAGGGCTGGGAGACACTGGGACTGGCCACCCAGTACCAAGAGGGAGCCCATACCGAGGGGACCAGCTCCATTCTCTCCCAGGATGGTGAAAGTTGCATCCCTGGGATGTGTGTAGCCTCATCTGCCAAATTGGGGAGGGGGGGCTGCAGCTGGGGTTCAGGCTGCAAGGGATCTCCTGGGTGGGCAGCTCCTGAAGCTGCACCCCTGAGCTGGTCCTCCCTCACCCTCCACCTGCTCCTCCTGCCTGCCCAAAGCCCACCCAGCGAATCCAAAGCTGCTCAGCAGGGGCAGGGGACCAGCACACCCTGTTCACACTATTGAAATCCCAGCCAGGGACGTGGGTTCAAATTAAAATCAGGAGAAAAGCAGAAAATGTTTTCTATTGCCCCAGGAAGTGCAGACCTTGGGGTGATCCTGTGCAACACAACAGTCCAAAACCCCAGAAACTTGTCCCACACCTCCCACCACTGCCTGTCCCCAGTCCCATAGCAGGGAGACGGAGCTGCTGGACATTGAGCAGTGGCACACACATCTGACATGCCACCTCAGTGCCATCCCAGCACAGAGGGACCCTTGTCACCCTTTGCACCCTTGTCTCTTACCTTCCAAGACCACCTCCTTGCCCGTCTTCTTCAACGCCTGCACGGCCTCGTCGTGCGTGGCCTCGGACAGGTCGGTGCCGTTGACAGAGAGGATGGCATCCCCCACATACAGTGCCTCGGTCTGATCCGCTGCCAGTCCCTTAAAGATCTTGGAGATCAAGATGGGCATTTTATTCTCTCGGCCACCTTGAAATAGAAGAGACAGGAAGCGGTTGTGGCTGTTGGAGCTCATGAAGGAGCAGGTGGGGAGGGGGATGCTCTGGTACCAGATGGCCCTGGTGAGGCTGAGCCCTTCTGCTGGCACTTAGTTGTGCTGGGTCAACCTCCTGCTCATTCCCTCAGATGCCCACAGGACACCTGTACCAACCACAGCAGCCAAAATACCACGAGGTTTTACAGCAGATGAAGTGACTGCTCCAAAACCACTAGGAATGGTCACAGTTTAGTCACAGAGTGAACACACAAACCTGGCCATCTCCCCATCAATTCTGGCAGGAAAGCATGTCTTTATTTGCATTATTATGTGTGCTGAGAGACTATCCTTGCTCCAAGGACTTCTTGATCTCAACAGATAAGACAACTGAACGTTTTTGGAGAGGCCAAAGAGTCAGGGAGAGGTGAACCAACCTGGCTGTTCCTTTCAGCACAGTAGCCCTGTTTTACCTGCTGCTCTCCTGACTAAAAGAATGCTATTCAAACTCCCGGCGGCTTCAGGAGATCAATTTGCACGTTAACTTTTGAACCCACCGGGAGATCCAAGCTGCCTCCGTGCCAGGGAGCAGGGATGCAGCAGCTACTGCCCACGGCAGCCGGGGATCAGCAGCCCCCGACGTGCCCTGCGCCCCAGGACAGCTTGTCCCGGGGAGCCTCCAAGAGATGATCTTCACCCCAGAGGAAGAGATTGAGCCCAGCCTGTTGTCACTGCCCGCCCCGGGGCTGCTCCCAGCCAGTGCCACAGGCATTTCCTCGCTCAGCCGCCTGCCAAGCGCTGCGAGGGCTCCGGTTATCAGCTGTCAGAGGCCCCGGCAGGGGCTGCTCCGTCCTTGCAGCAGCGGCTCCTGGCCCCGCTGACAGCACCGAGAGTCCTGCCAGGGCCCCAGAGCCTCGGCCAGCACAGCTCTAGCTCAGCTCCCTGCTGTCCTGCCAGCCCAGCACCCACGGCACCCAGACTCTCACCACACCCCACGGCAGGACACCTCACCCACACCCCGGGTGGCGGGGAAGCATCGCCGGGTGAAACGCGGTTGGCACGAGCACAAACAGGGACGTGCCAGCAGCCTGGAGAGGAGGAACGACGTCCCGTCCTCCCAGAGCTGCCCCACCACTCACAACAGCTTCTCCTGCCCGGTTCTGATGGCAACTACTTCTTTTCCACATACGTTACTGCAAAAATAAAGTCCTGACTGAACCAAGTGTAGTTTCTCCTTTCCTGGGAGAGCCACAGAGCAAGCAGTAACTTGGCAGCCAAAGGGTCGTTACGAAGGGGGTTTTATGCTTCCAAAAAAACAAAGGGTTGGCAGGCTGGGGCGCCCTGGAGACACGGCCAGCAGCGTCGATCCAGTTCCAGCACCCAAACATCCACATTGCAAAACCTCCCGATTTCAGCGGTCGCCGGAGGCTGCGTCCGTCTCCTCTGAGCTGTGAGGAGAAGCCACGTCAGGAGGCGAGAGCTGCCCTGTTGCTGCCCCCGGGGCTGCCGAGTCCGCTGCCTGCTCTGCCCGCACGCGGAGTTACGGCCCCTCGCAGCCACTCTGCCTGACAGACCGTTCCCTTCCTCTTTGCTGCCCTTTTCATCCTCCTCTCCACCACGCTCGGAGCCGCGCGAAAAGCAAAGGCAGGCAGGACGCCAGGAACGCCATCCCTACCCCAAAAAGTTTCCAGCCTGAAGTTCCCACCAAGGCAGCTTGGAAAGGAAAACAGGGATTATAACAGGGAGGCTTCCCTCTGCTCGGCTTCCCGGCAGCAGATGCCTCCAAGCCCGAGTGCGTTGGTTTAACGCCTCCAGAGCCTGGAGATCTCCAAGGGCTTTTCATCGTTTATCTGAGAGTTTAAAAGGGCACTTCCCAGCTCAGGGACACGGAGGGAAAAGGACACGCCGGCAGAGCCCTCGCTGTGGCTGCAAAAGGGCAGCTTTTGTATAATTGGTGCCCTCTGCGTCCCACCTGGCTCCTGAGGCAGCACCCTACCCGTGGGCGCGGGGGGACAGTGGGAATCCGTCCCCTCCAGGCCCCAAACGCCGGGGACTCCAGCTCCGGCCGGGGCACGGCGGGCAGGGCCGGCCGCTCCCCCCGCACCCCGAAACACGGCTCTCTCTGTAGAGGGTCCCGTCAGTGCCACGCGTCCCCCTCCCCGCCCCGCGCAGAGGCTGGGGGGGTGCGAGGACCCCCGACCCCAGCCCAGAGCGAGCCGCGGAACGGCGGCAGCAACAGGTCGCGGTGCCGGTGCCTCTCTGTCCCCGCCGCCCCGAGACCCTCTCCACGCCGGCCTCACCTTTGATGCTGATGCCGAGCCCCCCTACGTCCTGCTTGACGACGCGCACGGTTCTCCTGATGTTGGCGAGCGCCTCGGGCGCGGCGGAGCCCGGCTCGCCGCCGTTCAGCTGCGCTGCCGCCGGGACCTCGGGGCCGGGGCCGGGGCCATCGGCGGGGCTGACCCCCAGCACGTCCTCGGCCAGGGTGAGCAGGACGCGGAGCCACTGCCCGCCGGGGCCGCGCAGCTCCAGCAGCCCGGTGCGGGGGGCGCGCCGGCCCGCCGCCATCTTCGCGCCCGCCGCTCCGCGCCCCGCACCGCCCCGCTCAGCCCGCACCGCCCCGATCACCCCCGCACCGCCCTGCTCAGCCCGCACCGCCCCACTCAACCCCGCACCGCCCCGATCACACTTCGCACCGCCCTGCTCACCCTGCACCTCCCCGGTCACCCTGCACCGCCCCGATCACCCCCTCACCGCCCCGATCACCCCGCACCGCCCCGATCACCCCCGCACCGCCCCGATCACCCCGCACCGCCTCCCTCACAGCCCTCACTGCCACTCCGGACCAGCACGGAGCGCTAGGAGGGACTGGTACCCCAGCCCCTCCCCATTCCGCCCTGGGACGGGACACCGGGGTGCACCCCAGTGCTCCCCAGTGCTCCCCACACCGGCCCGGGACGGGGCACCGGGAAGAGGCACGGCTCGCTGGTGCTCCCTTCTCCATCCCGGGACAGGGCACTGGGAAGGATCCAGTGCTCCCCAGTGCTCCCCATTCCATCTGGGATGGGGCAACAGGAGAGACACAGCTCTCCAGGGCTCCTCGCTCTGGACGGATGGGGCAAGGGGAGAGAGCAGGACACCAGGGCCCCACTGCTTCATCCTGGGATGGGGCACTGGCAGGACCTGATTTTCCCTACTCCGGTGTGGGCCAGGGCATCAGGAGGGGTGGCACAGCTCCCCAGTGCTCCTTGTTCTGGCCTGACACAGGGCCCCAGTATTCCCCAGTGCTTCCCAGTGCTCACTGCTCCGGCCTAGGATGGGACACAGGGAGAGACACAGGCCCCCAGTGCTCTGTTGCTTGTCCTACATCTGGCCCTGGACATTCTGGGGGTCCCTGGGTTCCTGTGGTGGGGGTCTCCATGCTGGGCTGTGTCACAGGAGGAGCAGCAGGAGCCGGGCAGGGGCTGTGGCTCAGCCCTTCATGTGTTCCCAGCAGCCACAGCCAGGCAGGAACCTCCTAACAGTCCCAATGGGTGTTAAGCAGGAGCCAGGCACAGGGAGATGGTGCCTGCAGACATTCAGAAGAGTCTGCGTTGCTTTTCCTTTGCTTGTCCAGGATCTTGAAAACAGGAATATTTTAACTCCCTTGGCAGATACGCATTTTTTCTGCATTAATTAGGAGTAGAAAATAATCTCCAGGAGTAGCAAATGCCTCTTGGCACATCCCCTCTGCCCCTTGCAGAGTGCTTCAGGCAGCTCCAGAGGCCTCCAGGATGGGGCTACTGAGGTCTCAGACCCTCTGGAAAACACAAAGATTTGTAAGAATTCAGTAACATTTATGGCAGACTGGGAAGGGGACAGACCAAGCGGGTGCATAGGGCAGGGGGGCTGCAGCGTGTGCTGCTCCACACAGCCCTTCCCAGCTGGGGTCTGCAGCCAGCCCTGAGCATCAGCCTCATGCAGAGGGGAAAAATACTCCCCGGGCTCCCTCCCACACAGAAACAGGTGTGGAATTTCTTGAGGTTGCAGCAGAGGAAACCCTGAAGGTTATTTCTTTACAGAACAGACGGTTCACATTTTCTTTTTGCTAAAAGGTCGGGGGGTTGGCTCAAACGACTCTTTGTGGTACAATGCTGCTCGCTGTAGCAAGCAGTTCTACAGCACCCCAGAGATACTTCCCTGTGATCCCATCCCCTGCACACCCCGTGGGACTCTCCAGCCCCACTCTGGCTGCTTGTGCCACTGGGTTCACGTACAGCAAAGGGAATTTGGTCTGTTGGTCCTTGAGTGCAAACAGCTCATTCCCCCTGTGCCACTCGCTCTGGGAGCACTCACTTTATTTGCCAGCCACGCAGCTGTAGTCAGCAGTTTGTCCAGCTGTTTTTCCTTTCCAGGGCTGCTTTTGATAATTCCAGCCTCTAAGGCCACACTCCCATCTGAAACAGAAGTGGGAATGCTAAATGTTGCTTTTAGAGCAGCAGAACAGCATCGTTTGGGTTGTTTGCTTTCATTTCAGCTCTGTGCCCGGCAGCACAGATGCTGAGAAGCATGGCCTGGATGCATGGAAGCCATCCAGATGGTGTCAGTGCCTTTCCCTGTCCCACTTACTGGGATGGAGAAGTCACCATGGTCCTTGGAGCCAGGGCACAGCACTCTGACTTCACCTCCCACGGGGAAAAGGCCACACCCCGTGGGTGCAGTGAGGAAGACGTGCAGTGATCCGCAGCAGAGAGTTCATCCCACAGCCACTGCTTCTGCCCTGGACCCCCTGCAGCCCACTTCTTCAGAAATTAATATTCCCATGACAATCGCATCCATTAATTATGCCGGATGGAGATCCAAGGGCAAGCATTGCAGGTGGTGTCTTCTAATGGAAATAGTGGGTTCAAAGTGCCCTTAAAGTCCCTGGTCCCAAACTGGGAGGCTCACCCGAGCAGGGGGTACATCAGGAGGGGAACCATAGGGCTGGAGACTGCTACAGTACTGGGGGACTTGGCTCCAGCACTTCGGGGCGTGGGAGGAGGGTTGTTGGGTTTTATCAAAGACAAAAATCATCTGCTGGCTCGTCTGCACAGCTGGGTCTGGAGAACTGTGGCCAGCTGGACATGCCAGGACGTTTCTGTGGGTCTTGGTGCTCCCCAGGCAGAGGTGCTGCTCTTTTGGGGTCTTTCAAGCAGGCTTGGCTCTCCCAGGCTCCTTCCCCTCTTCGGAGCCCCTTCCTGTCCCAGGGCAAACGGGGAGCACAGGGAGCCCGGCATGTGGAGAGGTCCCGGCTCCATTTCACCCTCTGCAAGATACCGTGAGAGTAATTCCCATGACGTGGAGCTGCAGGACGGGCTGTGGGATGGGAGGGCGGGGGAT
>JAWMRA010000050.1:2115353-2132440 GCA_035584735.1 Pseudotriccus pelzelni | reverse complement strand
GCCCAGAGAAGCTGTGGCTGCCCCTTCCCTGGAAGTGTCCAAGGCCAGGTTGGACAGGGCTTGGAGCAACCTGGGCTAGTGGAAGGTGTCCCTATCCCTGGCAGGGGGTAGAACAAGATGAGCTTTAAGGTCCCTTCCAACCCAAAGCGTTCTAGGAGTCTATGATTCCATGCTTCCACAGGTGACTTCCATGGCAGGGTTGAGCCCATGCTGGCATTTTCTCTCCCTAATCTCTCCAGCCCCCTGAACTTCATCCTTAAGCAGCTATTATTAGTCTCATTTCTTAGCATAGCCAGGAGCTGTGTCATAACCCACCGGTCTATTTATAGAGTGCTGTGAGCAGCTTTGCTACTTGTGTTAATTAGATCGATCCCTTCTGAAGCAAAGTAAAAGACTTCGAGAGCTCAAGTGTAGTCCCTGGCACAACGTTCCCAAACTGTGAGGATACAGGTAGCATCTCAGGCTGCTGGATGCCCTGACAATCCTTAGCCCTCAGCACCAGGGGAAGTCTGGTGTGCTCAGTCTCCCCTGGGAATTTATGGAGGGGGATGGCACCAACCCTGCCCTGCAGGACTGAGCCCCGTGAAACCCTGCAAGGGATGGGATGGAAGGGAAATAAAACAGCTTTTCCTATCTGTCTAGATATTAATCTAGATAGGTTTTAATCTCAATAGGTTTTAATCTAGATAGTAATAGATTTAGATATGCAATATGTATTCAGAAAATTGATTCATCCTTCACTATGAAGGAAATGTAGTGAAATGGCATTATCTGGCTTCAAAATCACTGGAATCTCTGAGTCCTTTAACTTGAGAGCACTTTCTGTTTGCTTTGGGACATAACCAGTCTCTACAAAGTTTTTTCTCTTTCATGAAGGCTCTTCTCTTACCAGATCCTTGTAAGATAACCACAGTCAGCTGGGCTCTCACAGTGAGGAAAATGCTTATGCTACTGCATGGCAGATCACATGTTATCAGGGCAGGATCATTTTATCAAAGAACAAGAAACTGGATGGGAAAAAAAAGCAGCACCCTGGAGCTAAAATAACTTTGGAAAGGCAAAAGTTGTCACACATTAAAGCCCAGTCCTCACTGCCTGCTGCAGCTTTGGCTCTCTGATGCTCCAAGACCAAGTGGCATCAGGGGCAGGGATGTCAATCAGCCCCTGGGGTAAGTTAATGGACAGAAATTAATCATAAAATCAGCACAGGAGCTGTAGGTTCCAAAATGCACCTTTGCATTTGCAGTTCAACTGGGGTGATTTGCCCCACCAGTGTCTTCCATAAGGAATGGGGCAAATTCCCTGTGTTTTGGTAAATCTGCCGCCTGCAAATGAAAATGCTGCTGCTTCCCTGCCTGGCACTGGGAATAGGCATGTCTTGGACTGCAGAGTTTGGGGGTACACTGCTGGAGGTATCACCCACGATTCTGCATGTCCCCTGGCACTGTGCCCCAGTGTCTGTGGCACCAGAGCCAGAGCTCGTGGGGAAACTGAGGCACGGAGGGAGGGCAGGTCCAGGCTCCAACCAGGATCACTGGGCACATCACTCCATGATTCCTGGCTGAATGGGTGATGCACAGGGGCTCAGAGATGGTGTCTGCTGGGCAACGTGGCCTCTTCTGTGGGCACAGGCAGCCTTTTCTCCACAGGCAGTGGTGGGGTGTTTGATCTCCAGGTGCTTTATTTAGCGGTATCAAACCCCCCCCTGCTCCCCAGTGGCTTCATCACGTATTTAATCATATCCCATTTGTTTGCTGGGGGGGGTGTTGCTAAAATGCTGGAGCAGGTTGTGAGCTTAAGGGGGTGACAGACAGACAGACAGACAGACAGACAGACAGAAGAACACACTTTCAATCAAAACTACAGAATCACAGAATACGCCAAGTCAGAAGGGACCCACAAGGATCATCTAGTCCAGCTCCTGGCCCTGCACAGGCCCATCCCCAAGAGTCACCCCCTGTGCCCCAGAGGATCATCCAAACCCTCCTGGAGCTCTGGCAGCCTTGGGGCTGTGCCCACTGCCCTGGGGAGCCTGGTCAGTGCCAACCACCCTCTGGGGGAAGAACCTTTTGCTGAGATCCAACCTGAGCCTGCCCTGACACAGCTCCAGCCCTTCCCTGGGTGCTGTCCCTGGTCCCCACAGAGCAGAGCTCAGTCCTGCCCCTCCTCTGCCCCCCATGAGAGAATTGTAGCTGCAGTGAGGTCTCCCCTCAGTCTCCTCTTCTCCAGCTGAACACACCAAGTGTCCTCAGTTGCTCCTCACGCCCCTTGCCTTAGGCCCTTCAAATTCTCCTTGTCCAATGCAGTCCCATTCATGGAGGGGGCTTCTGGATGTAGCTGTGCAGGCAGTGACCCCACACCCCTCTTTCAGTGCCCCTGAGCCCATCAAATGCTGATGCACCCCAGCAAAACCCTGTTCCGTCCTGGCTCCACCATCCCACTGGGATGCCCACTGGAAAAGGCAGCTCCCTGGTGCAGGGACCTGCAGCTCCCATCAGTCACAGCTACCCTGGGCTTTTTGTAACTCAACAAACAGAACTTCGAGAAATGTCACTTCTCTCCACTGCTGTCATCTCTCTCCAATGGCCTGTCAATGTGACACCACTGAGGTTGTGGACTCTCCATCCCTGGAAGGGTCCAAGGCCAGGTTGGACGGGGCTTGGAGCAACCTGGGCAAGTGGAAGGTGTCCCGGCCCGTGGCAGCAGGTGGAATGAGATGAACCTTAAGGTCTCTTCCAACCCAACCCATTCTGTGATTTATGATTCTGTGAGGTTGTCTGGAGCACCAGGAGACCCTGATGGGCGTGATTTTGTTCCCTGGCTCAGGGGATGCTACAGGAAAGGCCTCCTGTCCGAGCACAGTGCAGAGGCACAGGAGGGATGGGAAGAGCCTTGTGTCCTGGGAAAAGGCTGGGTTTGAGCCCCGAGGGATGTTTTCCCTCTTCTAGCTGGAAAGCCACCTTCAGCATCAGGTTTTTGAGTTAGGTTCATCCTTCTATGGGATTTCACCTTCCCTGCGAGGGCCATATCCATGCGGGACTCTCCTGGCACATGCTTGGGTGATGGACCCATCAGCCCAGGGTCCTTCTCCATCCCACGAGCGTGGCGAGGACCATCTCAACGCCGGGTTTCGGTGTCGCTCCACGGAAGGAGCAGCTGCAGGATCTCACGCTGTCAGCAGGTGCCAGCAAAGAGCCGCTCTGCAGCCATCGGGGGCTGCCGGGGGCTGGGGGTGGCCGGAGCCCCCGACCCTGGGCGCTGGGGCACCTTCTGCCCCAACCCACCCAGCCGGCTGGGGCACAGACCCCTGCGGGGATCTGGAGGAGCTCGCTGGGGCTTTGCTACCAGCTGAGAACCCCCACACTCAGCTCACAGATTAGAGCACCTGCAGCTGCTGCAAAACTGCTGGCACCGACTAGAGAAATGAGGGACGGGGTGACCCTCTGGCTCATCTCACCAGGCGTGGCGTTGAGCCTCAGAGCCCCAGGCCAGCCCCCACGGGGGTCAGGGGACACGCTGCCCCTGGCCTGGCCACTGCCTGCTCAGCCTGTTGGTTATCAGAGTCACAGAGTGCTTTGGGTTGGGAATGACCTTAAAAACCATCTAGTCCAAACTCCCCTGCCGTGGGCAGCGACCCTTCCACTAGACCAGCTTGCTCGAAGTCCCACCCAACCTGGCCTTGATGTCCCAACAATGGGGCATCCACATCTTTTCTGGGCAGCCTGGTCCCATGTCTCACCACCCTGGCTGGAAAAAAATTCCTTTTCTCTCTGGCTTTAGGGGACACTGGCGAGGAATCCTCACTGCTTCTCACTGCCCAGTTATTCCGGGCGCTGCGCTGGCCCCAGCCCGGGTTTTTGGGGGGCGGTGTCCAACAGGATCCTCCCACATGCCCTGACTTTCCGCTTATCACCGTGGGCACAAACCCCACCCTCCCTTTAAACCATCCTCCCCTTCCTCACCAAATCCCTCCACTGAGGTCTCGGCAGGCACCTGGTTAAGGCTCCCTCCCAGCTTGGCAGGCACCCGTGACACTGCTGCTCCACAACAAGAGCTATTTTTACCCCCTAATGCATTCACTCTCCCCCGCTCAGCCTCCTGCCCTCCCCGTGCCCAGCACCATCCCTGGTTCCTGGCTGGGCCCCCGCTGCAGCTGGGACCGGGCTCTGCCTGTGTTCCCAAACACCCCACGGCCGTGAGGATGCAGGAGGGGCCCCTTCTCTTCATTTGTGTGCATCATTTCTGTGGACCCCATCCACTGCTCTGTGAAAAGCTCTTTTTCCAGCCTGACAAGCAGCTGGAACTTGTTTTATAGGAGGGTGTATACAAATAAATGTAGTCCCTGCTATTTTCCCTTTGTCCCCTGCTGTTTCCCCCTTCCCCACGGGCTTTTCAGGTCTCTCAAGCGAGCTCAGGGCTGTCCAGGAGATCAGCACTGGTCCTTTGCCAGGTCTTTTTGACATTCAGGGAAGGCTGTTGGACCTGGAAAAGCCTCAGTTCCTCGGACTCGGCAGCTGGGCAGGATCTGTGAGCACTCCCCAGCCTTTCCCAGGCTGCTGGACCCCTTGTGTCCCAAAGACACCCACCACAGTCCTGAGCCCTGGGGTGCTGCCAGCCACGGGACACACGGTGCCCATTTCAGTGGTGCTTTTAAGGGCTCCCCAAACCAAGCATCAGGGCTCCAGCAAGGCTGAGCACAGGGGTCCCTCTGTATACCAGGGTGGATGCTCCAGGCACGAGCCCTCAGAGGGGCTGCAAAAGGGGAATGGGGGGCATCAGCCCTGCTGTGAGCTCTCCGTCCAGGTCATGGCATCTCCAAAGGCGCCCCCCCCAGCATGAGAGGGAACCCAGGAGAAGGACACCTTGAAAGTCCCCCACTGCCCCAGGCTGGCCCCGGCTCACCTCTGATACAGCCCTTTGCTCCTCTCCAAAGGCAGGTTTTAATTTACCCTCTTGGCTGGCGAAACCCTATCCCAAGCAATTCCCCAGCCGTTCCTCCGAATCGCAGTAACTACCTCATTACTTTGATATTAATAGAATTCATATGGCCTGGAGAAGATAATTGAAATTAGCCCCGCACCGGCGGTGAGGGGGAGCGGAGGGGGCTGGTCTGTGCCAGCCCTGACCCCTGGCCGGATCCTGGCCTCCAGAACTGAGGTCCTGGGGCCAGCAGTGCCCATGGGGCTGCAGCTCTGCCAGTTCCAGTCCCAGGGATGAAGTATTGCCTGCTGTTTGGCCAGTGGTCCCAGAAGTGGGAAGCGGGATGGAGCCCATCTCGGTGTTCGTCGGGCTCCTCTGATTCAGACCAAGAGGATGCCCAAACAGCCCCCGCCCCTGCTCTCAAGCCACTGACCCTCTTCTTGTCCCCTGCCTTGTCCCCTGCTCCAGGCCAGGGCATCCAGCAACCCCCACGAGCACCATGGGGCCGTTCCCATCCTTTCTGGGAGGAAAAAAAAAAAAAAAGAAAAAAAAAAGAAAAAAAAAAGGTTCATTATCTGCAGAGGCACAAAGGCAGCCCTGTGAGCGGCTGTCTCAGGCCATGCCGGGCCCGCAGCCGGTGCTGCCCGGTGGGACCATGATGGAGCCGTCCCGCTGCCCCTCCGGCCCTGGGGTCCCTCCGGCTCCCACCCCACCTGCTCCCCGTCAGATGGGAGGTGACCCCGACAAAGGCCGGGGCTGCGTCTGCCACCCCTGGGCTTTGCCCTGACACGTGTCTCCTTAACCTCTTCCTTGGGACCAGCTGCTACCAGGGGACCCTCCTTTGTGGCCCCGGCGAGTGGCAGACGAGTCTCCCCATCTGGCCGGTGAGGCCTCGTCTGTTGGAGACCCCCTGCCCCGGCTTATAACGGCATTAACCTCCCCCTGCACCCTGCCCCGCTCCCACCCCCTCAACTGTCACCAGGTCCCCACGGGGACATCGGGTTAGGGACAGACTGCATCCCACAGGGCCCTGTCACATCGCTGGCACCTCATAGGGACCCCTGCCTGCACCTCTGACCCTGCCTGTGGGTATTCCTGCCTTCACCTTCTGCCTTGTCTGTCTGTCTGCACAGATCAGGCAGGACAAGGCAGGATGAGGAATTTGCCTCCAGGCGCTTAAAAGGATTCCTGCACACCTGTGGCTGCAGGTGGGCTCAGTCCAGCCTTGGCTCCCAGCACTGGGGCTCAGGACCAGGAGCCCCAGAACGGGGTCTCCACCCCGACCCACTGCCACTCCATGTCCTTGCTGCTTGTTTGGTCCAGCTCTGGGCTCCCGTGGGAGCTGGGGGATGCTGGGGCACCCCGCGATGCCTGGCAGGCAGGGAACTGTTGGTGACGGGATGTGAGGGGCAGCAGTGTGCGGGGTCAGGCTCTGGAGCAGGTTAGGTGAAGGAACAGGATAGTGACAGGATTAATTAGGCAAAGGAGCTGAGGTGGAGGCTGGCATTCCCTGACCGCTTGGAGAGTGGAGTCCCCAGGCCAGGACAAGAAGAGGAGAGACACCATCACCACCACCTCCCTCCCCAGCCATCCCCCAGGAGGCCTTATCTGCTGGTAATGCTTTGCAGGAGCCTCCCTCCCCAAAGCTTGTGGGCTTGGCAAGCCGCTCTGAGCCTGCATTTGCTCCAAATGGATTGTATCAGGGGGAGAACAAAGCACTGGAGACTTTTCAAAGCGAAGTCGTGATGGCAGCCCACGGGGGAGGCAGCCAGTCCCCTCTGGCATTACCTCACTGGGGACTCCATGGGGTCCAGGCCCGGCCCCAAAACCCACCAGGCAGCGGCTGGTGCCCCTCAGCTCTCCCTCCCAGCCCTGGCTGTGCCATCCCACAGCACTGGCCGGGCAGGGGCCATTCAACAAGTGCTGGACAGAAGACAACAGCTCCATTTTCACCAAAAAATATTCTGCTGCAAAATCTGGCCTCGCTCCAGCTGCAAATGAAAAAGTTAGGTTGGCTTTTTTTTTCTTTTTTTCTTTCCGTGCTGCAAAATTTCTTGGAAAGCTGGTGCGGGGCAGGCTCTGGAGCAAACACTGACTGTGGCACTGTGCCCTTGCCGGCTTCTCTCCCCATCCCTGGTGCATCTAGCAGGGCACAGTTTTGTCCTCCAACACCTCAAGAACTTGGTGAAAAGAAGGCAAATATTCTCTCCTCTGTTGATCTGAGCATAAATTGCAATCACAGTGTCGAGGGGTGTTAACGAGGATCTTCCCCTGCCCAGCCTGTGCTCCAAACCTATCGGAAGAGATGGATGCAGGGCATGCCAGGACTGACCCAGAGCACAACAGTCCTTGTGTTGCATGAAGCAAAGTGTGCTCAGTGCCCATGGTGAGGTGTCCCCAGGGAAGCACTGGCACACAGGGAACAGTGTTTGTCAGGAAGGGCTGGAGGAGAAGAAGGAACTGTGTGGGCAGAGCAAGGAGTAAGACCAAAAAGTCATGTTGGCTTGGCTTCCCCTCCAATCTGCATAAAAGATGGTGAGTCAGCTCCGGGAGGTATGTGAAATCATAATGGAAGTATGCTGAGAAAACAGCAAAATCCCACGGAAAAAAAAAAAAAAAAAAGAAAATGTGAGGAGAAAATATCCCAACAACCCTCAAGCAAAAGCAACGGTGCTGGGGCAGTTCCTGGAGCCTCAGTGCTGGGCAGAGACATGAAAAAGGAGGGGTTTAGCAACTGGATGCAGTTCAGGGTACAATGGGATAACTGCAGGATTGCATCAGGGATGGGGAAAAAGGAAAACAAACCCAGGAGAAGTGGTTCTCTGCTGCAGGACAGTCCCAGGGCACAACATGGCCCTGCAGCATTTGGCCCCACGGTAGTGAAATCCCAGAGACTCTCCCAATGCATTCCCAACCCACAGGAAATATCACGGCCACAAGGGCTCCTTTGGACAAGTGTCTTTGAATATCTGGGGAAACAACAGAGCTGCCCAAGGCCAGGCTCTGTGAAGTGCCTGATTCACACACCATCGCATCAGGAACTACAGAATCATTCGTGCCAGATTAGCAGGAAGGACAAGGGCAGGCTCCAGCATCCCCATGACCACAGGGAGAGAGATGCAGAGCAATTGAGCAGCCTCCTGTAGAAGGATTGGGGTGGTTCCCTGAGAACCAGAGCAGAAAGACACGGGAAAATCAAGGAAAATGTCACAGATTCATAAACTCAAAGAAAAATGAGGTCCGTGTGTCCTGTGGGGAGATGCTGTGAGGGGGAGAGCAGCACGGAGGGGACAGTGCTGGACAGTAGCGGGATGGGGAAAGGAATCCTGCCCGTCACTGCTGGGGATCACAACCAACCCCAGCCTTCCAGCCCTTCTGGAAAGCCCTGGACACCTGGCTGAGGAGGGGAGCTGGGATCAAAGGCTGGGATGTTGACAGTCCCAGTGCAAAGCAGGAAAACACCAGAGCCGAAAGATCCAAGCAGCAACAAAATGGCAGGAGAGTGAACTTTGCTGGGTTTCCATGTAAATAAGGTTGTGAAACTTTCCCCTGCACACTGGACAAGGCCAGAAGGGTTGGGAAAAGCCAGATGAAAACTCAGTGGTAACATAAACCCAGACAACTCATACCAAGGAGGGCCTCAGGCTGTTGCCCCATCACAGCACCACCACATCAGGTGAGATCAGGTCACAGCTGGGGACAGGAACTCATCCATGGAGACACAAACCTCCCCTGCCCTCTGGATGCCCTGCAGCATCCCCATGGAAGTATGAGCTGGGCACCAAACCACGGCTGCAGAGTCCCAGGTGGGAACAGGAGCTTGGTGCTGGGAGCCAAACAAGTGTGAAACAGCATTATTGTAAGTAAATCAAATAATCCATCCAGTTCAATGTACCCTTCAAAGAGTGTCCACTGGACATGGAGATGCTGCTCGGACGGGCTGACATATTCCCAGCACTTCCCTCCAGAGGTGGACACTGGCCACAACTCCTGGAATGAGCAAAGCCCTTGGCAGAGCTGTGGCTTGGTGCTGGATCCTGACTGGGCTCCCTAAGGCTGGAACCTGCCTCCAAAGAGCTAAAAGCAGTGTGGAAATTCCCAAAGGGATGCAGAATAGGGAGGCAGGACAGGTCCTCCTCTGGTGGCTGGAGCCCCTGTGTCACCATCTGTGACAGATTTCCCCTCCAAACTGTCCTGGCCCCACAGAGCTCTTTGCCCTCGACAGGGAGGCTGAATAAAGAGGTTTTACGTAATCCCACATGATCTGCTTAAAGCACGGTTCAAAAACCTGCTGGTCTCACCCACCGTGGGACAAGGAGTTCCTGGATGTTTCTCTCTCTGCTCAGGCTGAATCCTATTCCCTGGCTGTGCATCACAGCCAGGAGTGAAATCCTTCACTGAGAGCTCTGCCAGCCCCCTGGGCAGGGATGCCCACATCCCAGCATGTTTGGGGGTGCTGCCAGAGGCACCCACACCCTGAGGGGAAGCTCTTGCTCCAGCTATGAACACCAACAGCTGGGGAGAGACCAAACATGAAAGCATGCGGAGACATTTTCATGGGGACCCTCTGAGTGTGCCACAATGCCCATGGCTCATCCTGAAAGGCCCACATCTCCACTCCCCCCATCACCTCTATCCCACCTCCAGGGAAGGAAAATCCTGCTGGAGCTCCAGTTCTGATCTTTAGCCAGAGCTGAGCATTTCAGAACCACAAAATTCAGCCGCCCTTGAGCCAAGAAAAAAAAAAACCAACATCCCTTGGTGACTGCTGTTTTGCTTAAAAATACAAAAGCAAAGCAAAAGTCAAGCCTCAGCAGTCCCTGAAGCCAGTGGCTGTGATACAGTGCCTGGTTGCAATGATCAGATGTGTTTGGAGGGCTGGGAATGGCTGGGAATGGCACATCCCTTCGCCTCGCTGCGATCCACAATGACACTGTGACAGGGACGCCAGGGCAGCCCACTGTAATGGTGCCACAAGGAAGTTGCCAGGCACAGAAGTGGCTCTTTCACCAAAAATCACCCCAAAGGAAGAGCCCAACTCACAGCACCCAGCTGGGCATCGCTTTGGGTTGCAGCAGGATGGGCATGAGCAGAGCCAGCAGCACCTCAGCATCTACAACCGTCTCCAATAATACCACCCCTGGGCTCCAAAATGTTGGGGAGAAAATAAATATAGCTCAAAGGAGGCTCAGAGATCGAAGGGAAGTGGCCATTATCAACACTCCAACAGCAGTAAAGAGCCAGCCATGTCCGGCACTCCGGATCTAATGGGTTTTTAATATTCTCATGGCACGCACTGTGGTATATATGGTAAGAGACACTTGGAGGTCTTGCATGAGCACCAGTACTCAAGGGGTTGCTCACAGAGTTCAGGCTCTTCCTTTCCCTGCCAGCTGCCTTGTAGCTGTAGATGTTTCAATTATTCTGTCAAGCTGCATATTCCAAATTAAGGCCAGAGAAGTGTCTCTGTCTCACACAGAAAGAAAGGAAAAAAATATATCCCTAAAAGGAAAAGAAATGAACTCAGAAATTAATAAGGCTGATTGACAATGCTGCTTTGGAAACTCTGGTACCATATGGCATCCTTGAATGGCTGCAGTGCTGTTAGGATGGAGCTGACCAGCTGGAGAGTTACTGTGGGTTGTTTGTAATTGTAATAATGGATATCAGATGGCTGGTGTGGAGCAGTTTATAAATGAGAACAGACAATGAGCCGCACTGTTTGTCAGGAAATCATTGCTGATATGGGCTTTGTGCTACCCACCACTCCTGGATGAAGTTGCCTGCTCCCAGGGCACCCCGTGCTGCCCGCTGGTCTGGCTCCAGCCGGGAAAGGCACAGTCCTGGGCCAGGTACCGCTCTGGCCGTCGAGGCGGGTGGTCCAGCCACAGGAACCAACAAAAAAAAACTCCTCGCCCTCCTGGTACTTTGGGCAGAGCCCCAGATGCCACTGGGAGATGCCAGCAAGGCTGATGTCCGTCTGCAAAAGATGTGACGTGCAGCCAAGGGGCCTCTCCGAGGAAGCCAAAGCAATGGGGACCCGGCCGGGATCTGCCAGAGCCTCTGGAGCCAGGCAGGCTCGCAGGGCCTCGGATACTGACACTTCCAGATTGGTGTTTGTGCTGAACAGCCAGAAAAATCATGACATTTCAGAATTTGCCAGTTAATGGATTTTTTTTTTTTTTTTAAGCCAGTAACAGTGAAATCCATTATTTCAGTTTCTGCTGATCTCCAGCTCTACAGTTTATCACATAAAGCGAAGCCTGAGTTTGGAATGAAAATGCCACATACTTGTCCCGTAACCTTTTCCAAAACGAAATTCCACCCAAATTAACACAGGACATTTCATTGCCCAGCTGAAATGTCCCCTGTGCTCCAGCTGAAGCCACCCTGTGCCACATGGCCTGGCAGCCTGGGGCAGCGAGCTCTAGCCAGGGGGCTCTGGGGCAGGAGATGACTGGGAGAGGAGGCTGCATTCAAGGCTTAGATATTACAATTATTTTTAATTCCTTAGTGGTCCTGGATTATTTTCTACCCTAAATCTTATTTAAAGAGCCCATAACCAAACTGGATTGTGCGCATTCCCCTGGCACCTGAAGCCCCTGTGCTGGGGGAACCTGCCAACAGCCAACTGGAGATGTGGCAGGGCAGGACAAGCACACCCACGTGTCCTTTCACACTCAAGCCCAAACACAGCTGGGTGCTCTCGCAGGTCTTATTTTGGGCTCATCAGCGCTGACCCAGGGATGGAATGAGTCCTGGCACTGCTGGGTTTCTCCCTGCTCAGCTCCAGGCTGACGGCATCTCCGGTGCCAGGGCCAGGGAGCGGTGGGTGCTCCAGGACTGGCCAGCCGGCAGCAAGGAGAGCTTTCTAGGAAAGCAATCTCCGTGGGAAGGCGGCCAGGACTGGAGCTGCGGCCGTGGCATGTGCCAAGCACCAGGCAGAGCATCCACGAGTCGACATGCCCCTCTGCAGGGCATCTCCACGGCCTGGAAACACTCCTACCGCTCCGGCTGGCTGCACAGAGAGATCCTGGGAGCTGTGGGGGTGTCTGGGGAACCCCCACCCAGAACATTGGCTGCCCTGTGCCACCCTGCTGCTGTGTCCAGGGTGCGCAGGGAAGGGTGGGCAGAGGTGCTGGCGGTGCAAGGGCACAGCTCATCACCCTTGGCAAAACCCCTCCCTCAGCTCGGTCATTTCCAGCCCTCGCTACCAGCAACAGAATTGCTGCTCTCTGGTTTATTTGGATAAGATATAAAACATTTAATTTATTTAAAATACACTTTTATATATTCATATTTATATGTTTTCTATATACTCATTTAAATTTTTGTTTTACACTAGTCTTCTGCAGCATAGAAACATTTCTTAGAAACCTCAAGGTGCACAAATCCTCACACAAGTCCTGGTCAAGCTGGAAACAGGCAGGGCAAAGCGATTAAAATCCATGATAGAAATCAGCAGGCAGGAAGGCTTGCTCTAATCCATCACCCCTAACCAAGCTATGTGCTTAATTCTCTGAAGAAATACGGAGTCCTACTCCCAGTTCAGAGAACATCCCTGTTTATACTGGGATATGACTCTTCCTCCAAAGTCCAGTATTTCTTTTTTTGCAGTTCAGAGAGGATTACTCCAGTCTGCTTATTCGCAGCCTTGGTTTCTAGGCTTTCATATAAAATGTGAGTTACCCATTCATTTTAATAGCAGAGATTGAAGGTTGCTCTTATATATGTCAACCACTATTTAGGGAAAATTGGCATTCCGTTACCATGCACCAAACATCATAATTAAGTTTGAATTTGTAAGGGGATGCTGAGGTGCAGTACAGACACAAGACATGAGGGTGTTTTGGACACCCCCTCTGGAGCTGGACCTGTTTTGGGAAGAGGGAGAGCTGTTGGCACCCCCCAGACTCATCTGTCGTGTCCCATCTCATGTCCCCACACACCTCCCAGTGACTCGATCAGATCCTGCCAGTTTTAGAAGCTGTCACTTGATTGGAAAATTCTCCTGCTTTCTCCAGCTCAACTTTGGCTCATCAGCAACCTGAATTAATTGGAGGAGCAGAAGTCGAAGAACATCCCAGCGGTCCTTCCTGAGGGGGCAGTTGCTGGCAAAGCATGTTGATCACATCACCCAGCCCTGGTCCCATCACCCAGCCCTGGTCCCCAGCAATGAGCTGCAGGTCCCCGTGTGACTTTGTCAGGGCAGAGGCATTGCTTACCACTTGCTGTCACCTTTTCAATCACCCTGACTGCAAGCCCTGACAAGCACTGTCAGCAGTTTAAATATAAGGAAGATTAGATTTCAAAAGAAAGAGGTGTTCAACGTGAATCCCTACCCAAATACACTAGTTTTTATGGCAAGGCCATTCTGGAAACTCTGAGCACCCCAGGCTGGGCACAGCCCATCCTTTAGTTCATGTGGTTCGGCGAGCTCAGCTTGGCTTCACAAGGCTTTTGGGGTGTCACTTGTTTAAACAGTCCCCATCACCCCCCGTGTCCCGCGGAGGGGCCCCACTGTCAGCCACGCCGGCGTCATGGTTGGTTTTTGTTTTACAGGGGTAATAGAGCCTACCCACATCCTCCCGGCCCGGCCCACGCCCTGCCGGCGTTAATGGGTTTACTTTCCGTGCCTGGCAGGTAACGGCCTCCCAAAGCCGCTGTCACTTTGTCATCCCAAGCCGGCAGCTGCAGGGCGGGCGAGTGGCAGGTGGCAGCCCCGTATCCCCTCGCCCGGGGCGCGATGTTTGTGCGAGCTGTGTGTCCTGCAGGGCAGCGCTCGGGGCTCTCTCCGTCTCTCCACTCCCACCCCCAGCCCCATCGGCTCCCCGTGCCCCTCTCTCGCCTTCCGCGGGAGGTTGGAAAATCCCTAAGAGCCTGCTGGAGGGAGTTGAAAATCCAGCTGAGCACCAGGATGGGCGCATGGTGGCTGTGAGCTTGGGGCCCCCACACAGCCACACCAACCCGAAAGCCTCGGCAAGAAGCCGGGTGGGATGAGAGCACCCACAGCCAGAGGAGACACCAGGAGGGGATGAACACCACCGAGCTGTCCCCAGCTGGGAGGAAGAGGATGAGAGTACTGAACCAGGGATGAAGGTGCTTTAGGAGCAGAGGGTAAAACAAAATCGGACAGCGGGTGAGAGTAAAGTGGTGAGCTACAAGAGGCACCGAAAATTCCTTTTGCTTCAGACATCTGCAAAAAATATCCTGCTAAAACCAAAATTGAGCTCCTACCCCAGCCTCCCTCATTCCCTATTTACTGAGATCCCAAACAGCTCCATGGTGGCAGCTGACTTTTGCTTTCTGTCTCTGTGGGCACACGTGTCTCATTGCTGTAAAATGATAAAAAATGTTTAAAATAACACAGCAAACCCCGGAAAGGTGCTGGGTGCTCACATGAGGATGGGAATGGCCATGAGATGTCTTCATGGAGGAGCAGCAGAATTCAGGGGCACTCCAGCGAGCCCCCATCCCCGAGCCTGGCTGTGCTGACAGGGGCTTTGGCTGTGATTTGCAAAACGATCACTCCTCAGAGAAAGGATGGGATTTACCCCACAGGGGCAGGTCTGGCTGGAAATGGAGCACAGCTGCCCTGCCTGGTGGCGATTCTGCCACCCAAGGAGACACCATGGGATAGCCCTTCTGCCTCCCCAGAGCCCCTCTGGACCAGGGACTGCTCTGAGCATCCCCAAATCCTCCGTCCCCAGCCCATCTGCTGCTCGAATCCCTGTTCCTGGCTGCGACGTCGGGGTGGATCCCGCCCCTCATTAGAGGTCGCAGCCCCTGAGCAAAGATTAATCTGGTACTTGTGTGAATTTATCTGCTTGAAAAGAGGGGGACAGGCTCTGACCTCACAGTCTGGAGACTGGTGGGGAGTTTACTGTCCCCTGAGCTGTCAAGCCAATTCCCTGCAGTACCAAGCTGTTGTTCTTGGCATCTGCTAGGCAGAAAGAGTGTGAAACACCCCAAATATCTGTTTGTTTTAAAAGGTAAATATTAATTTCAGGATGCTGTTTGCATAAGCAGACTCTCCGAGCTCGAACTCATTGCCTTTTGCTAGTGTCACATGGCATTACTGTGTATTTAACATTTATTTAACTCTACTTGGTCCTGCTTGTGCCAGATGGCAAACAGCCTGCACAGCCAGGCAGGGCTTAGCTCGGTGCTGCTCTGAGCATGACAAGGGGGTGGGTTGAGACTGCAAAGTTAAAAGTCTGAGCAGTTTTGTGGCTGCAGGTTCCTGAATGACACCAAAACACACCGTGGCTCTGATGTCCCTGAGGCTGGCTGGTGACCCTGCCTCCAGGAGCGTGGCAGAAGCCAGAAGCAAAAGGACCAGGGAATCATCCTCTGACAAGCCCAAACCAGCGCAAGGCCTGGCCTTTCCTCAGCCCTGGCCAGGCATCACACTGATCACCTTGGCCAGATCCTGCCTGGCACTGAGCTCCCTCACTGCTCCATGGGGAGCAGGTCTGTGGATCCCAGCAGAGCAGTCCCTGCCAGGCCATCACAGTTTGCATGCACTGGGTGGGAAACCCGGAGCTGAAAGGCTGAGCTGCACAAGTGGGGGGTGCCCAGCCAGCCAGTGACCTGGAGCAGAAGACCTGGGAGAGGACCTGCTCACTGGCTCCTGAGATCTTGAGTTTGTTCATCCCAGTGCAGAGCTGAGAGATCTTGCAAAGTGATGCACAGCCCCAGTTCTGAAAGCTCACGTGTCTCTTTGCTGTCCCTCCTGTCATTTCCTCTCCCAGCACATTTTTGGGGTAATGCAGCGCTGTCAGTGTCACTGCTTCCTCAAACAATGAAGAAATGCAGCCAGATGGCCACTGGAAAACAAATATGGTATTCAAGACAGCATCACCCTCTTTCTGGCTGCAGCAGACACCCATGAGCTTGAAAATACAAATGGAGGAGATCTGAGATGGTTTCAGAGGCAGCATTACAGCTTCTAAGTTGGGCTAGACACTTTCATGCTTCAAACAGTCATGTTTGAAGAAAGGGACCTACGTGACAAATAATGTCCCCAGATTTTATCACAGAATTATTGCCTGTTTGGGCTTGATCCCTGCTGCATGCTCTGCTTCCCACCTGCTGAACAGGTCCCATCTCACCCTCCTCTCCTCCAGCAGCTCTTGCTCGATGAGATCCCACCCTCCTCCCTCCCGGACACGCCTCTCCGGGCAATGCTGACCACTCACATTGTGCCAGGAGAAACATCGACCAGACACCAGGACTGACTTTGTGAAACCACCAGCCTCCAGACCTCCCTTCTGGCACCATCTGCCTCCCTCCCCTTTAACTCAGTTATCACCCATGTTAATGATTCTTGTGCTAAACTTTGCATTTTGTCTTGTTTTGAAAACCAGTTCCCAGAGAAGAAAGCAGGCAGCTTACTCTGCCATGACCTGCCCTGTGAGATAAACCCTTAATCGCACTTCCCACTCATTTTTATGACAGTAATTACTCTTTTTTTTGGCATTTTTAGAGCTATACATGCCTGTGGGATGAGAGATTTCTAAATAACGTTCCCTCTTGCTCTTGTATTCACTGTTCTTTGATCAAACCCATTAATCCTTGCCACTAGATTTGCTTTCCTTGTAGAGGAAATGGGAGGACCAAGCTGAGAGGGGACAGTAAAAGGGGGAGGAAGAGGCAGGGCAAGGATGTGGGGAGCAAGAACAGGCATACATCTTTGCCTGAGTGAGTTTTTTCCAGCTAAGGTCTATGGTCATCAGCTGAGACCTTCTCTCCCTCCAGCTCTACATCCTGCTCCTTGCTTTTAACACTGGTCTTCAGCTGCCTTCAGGTACCCCAGCAACTGCAGAGACAGAGCACCTCAGACCTGCTGGTGTCTCACCTCGCTGCACACCTTGTTGTACAGGTAAGGACTCTCACAAAGCCACTCTCTGGAGGAGCAGGAGCACGGTTGCAAAGCCCTGCTCCCAGAGATTGAGCTTCCCACCTGCAGCCACCTCTGTAATGTTGGTTTTATTCAGGGGGGCACTCAAGGCCGTAGGTTTGATAAAACCATAGAAGGTTTGGGTTGGAAGGCACCTCCCCCTGCCATGGGCAGGGACACCTTCTACCATCCCAGGTTGCTCCAAGCCCTGTCCAACCTGGCCTTGGACACTTCCAGGGATGGAGCAGCCACAGCTTCTCTGGGC